>JACEFZ010014825.1:0-45000 GCA_014155875.1 Cepaea nemoralis
CTACTGACACGGAATCACCAAAATACCTCCTTGCGTCACAGTTTGGAAATATGTAGACCATAAGTACCCCAAATATCATCATTACTGGCAGTGTGTACGCTACATTCTAGTAATTTTATTAAACGCCCTTGTAGCACAACAGAAAACCTGTTCGAACCTCAGACTTGGCCACAATTACACCGGAGATGACCATTCTGATTTTGATCTTGTAATTATGCCTGCTTTCACATATCTTCTATTGCCTTTTTACTACTTCTCTATTTCTTAACGGATTTCTGTATCGTTTTAAACTAATTGGTGGATGATCTCCGTGTATATTCCATGTAACTGTTGTGTCTTACCCATTCTAAATCATTATCGCAACACAATCTTGATTTGCTTTATCAGTGTTCTAACACTCCTGTTTTCTGGCGAAGTTTTTAATTGTGCTAACAATTCTTTTCTCTTGTTACTGTTGTCTAGTGAATGTATTTGTGCTGTATTTCTTCTATATGGATGGACAATTCATCCATTCTTGCGTTCCCTTTCCTTCTGTATCCGCGTCTATTATTACTTCTTTCATTAGAGGTTTCTGAATAACTTATTCCCACCATATTTACTCTATCTGTTGTCAAATGTCACTAACGCTGTCATGTTCTAGCTTAGCTATTACACATCCTCTGTATAATTTAATTTCTCTACCTGTGTTTTATTATAACCATTAATGGAAATGTTAAAACTTTTATCTAATTCTATTATTCCATCCGGAACTCTCAAACCTGGCTCATCAATATTTCATTTGCAATTCGTGATTCTAACTATGTTTTCCGCTACATAATAAGGGTTTCTCTTCAGTCTTGCTTGTATCAAATTAACTGACTGTGGTTTTAATTCATGGTGTTTTAACTCTAACTACTGTCGACACATGCATACTCCTCCTCTAGATCTACGTAAACATCTTGGAATTTAATTATGCAAATCAAATAAAAGTCTCACCCCATTTTTCAATAAAAAATCTCGTCCCAATATCATATTCTATTTAAATCTTTAACCACATGGAACTATGCCTAACATTTATCCCTCTATTTCAAATTTATCATCGTTTGTCCTAACACTTCTAATTTGTCCCGTTACCGAATTAAGATTCTCTGAATTCTAATTATTTTACAATTTTTTAACATTCGATATAGAAATGCTTCTTTAATCACGCTAACTTGTGCTCCCGAATCAACTAATGTTCTAACTTTATATTTTCCTATCTGTACTATATGAGCTAGGATCTACCCATATTTAATGACAATTTGCTTTACCTAGCTGTTTTTTATTTCTAAATGTTCTATTATACTCATCCTTTGGGTTTTTACTATATTGATGCCCTTGGATCTTACTATCTTCCCTCTTACTGCCGATCCTATTCAATAAGCGGGATGCCCAATTTCCCTGATTTTCCTAACCTTCTAAATTTCTCTGTATTTCTCCAGAATTCCAATTTGCTGGTCTACCATTTGCCATTCTATTCTGTATACTCGTCTGAACACCTCTACTATTTTGCGTAATCGATGGGCCACTTCTGTTACCACAAAAGCGAAAAATGTGCCCACGTTGGTGACATCCCCAACAAACCACATTCGAGTTATTTGTGTTACCTTCCATGTTTCTTACAGTATTTCTCACTTGTCCTCTTCTATCTTGATTATATACATTCTCGTTCTTTGCACCATCTGTATTTCTCCTCGTCTTCCTCTCCATCCATGTCTATACTGACCTATTTCCATAGGTTCTTCAATTCTATCTTCTGAACTACTACCTAACTCTCGTCCTACCCTTAGCCTAAACCTCCTCCTCAAGCTTTCCTCTTGTATAGCGATATCTACCGCTTGTGACAATCTTGCAGGATTCTCTCTTAATAATTTAAATTTCAATCCATCTGACTTAATTCCATCAACAAAAATCCCTACCAACATCCGTTCCACTTCCTCTGCTCGTACATTCTGTCCTAAGAATGACTCTTCAGCTAAGTTGATTAACCTGTCACTGTATAACTGAACACTTTCTGTGCTGTTTTGTCTAGTCTGTCGCAATACTGAGAATGCGTGTTGTGGATCAGTAATTTCAGCATATTTTCTTGCGAGATCATCTTTGAATTCTTCCCAAGTTTCACCTCCTGCTGCTTCTAACTTTCTTCTAATATGGTCAGAAACTGGGCTTGTACTTGTTCTGTATGCCAAGTTCTTTTTCTCTCCGTCTCTGTAGGCATTTACTAAATATGCATGTTTTTCAATGGAAATAATCCCATTTCTTAAACTGATTGCTTGACCACTAATCTTTCAACATCATTGCTTATATTCTGTTGTCTTAAACCCGCATCCAACTTGATATTGCCCCGCCAACTCCAGTTGGAGTACCGTGAAAAATCTTGGGAGTTCCATCCTAAAATTTATAATTATCAAGCAATATACAATTATTTCAACAATATTGATTTCAAACCCAGCAACAATACACATCTGTTAATTATTCTAATATTATCTAATTAACTTAACTAAATCTCCAATCGAAGATCCTGACGAAGAAATATTCCTGTTTCAACCCTGAATTTTGATAAAAGAATTTAAATGACCTCCTGATTCAAAATTTCCTACACCACATAAAAAAAAGGACTCCAATCAAGCTCGTTAAAATGATTAGAACAACGAAGAGCCTCTGGATTTCTTTCCTTACTAATTTACTCGAAGTCGAATTCAGATTATTTCCAATTATTTCCCGACGTTGATCACGCTCGATATCAGGCTCGCAACAAGACTTTGATTACCTGCTCGATTACTGTAGATTCCCTTCAGATAAGTTCACCTTCATGCAAGAAGCGACAATTGCTCACGACTTCAGCAAAAAAAAACTACTTTCCAGCAGCCATCTGTGACTTTCATATATATCAAACGTAATCCAGTCAACAACAACTGGACTTAAAGCTGACGCTATCCAGTCTCTTATTTTCATGTGGAACTCTCGCCATGGTCAGTTTAAATAGTTGAAACAAGTTGAAAGAAGTGACTGTATAAAGTATTGCAGACCTTGATTTCATAATTCTGGAATTCGTACCATAACCTTGAGTTCACCTTCAACAGTCCACGGTTTAAAACTCATTTTTTCTTACTGATTTTTGATGCAGAACGGCATTACTTATAGCATTTTGCGTTGGTCAGTTCTCCAACTAATTTCATAATTATGCAATAACATCAGTCTTTCAAAAAAATAAGTATCACTCAAACCTTTTCTTTAGCGCTGACCTTGAAATTGGATCTCCTTCTTAATCAGGAATCTAGTGCAAACCCAGAACAGCTACCAACAGTCGGCTTTCATCTGTTGTTTTTCAAATTAATTACTTCTCCAGACATGCCGACATAGCTATGGCGGTATTCTCTCTCCGCGACCTCCCATGTTTCGTAGGTCAAAGGCACCAAATCAGCCTCGTGTGACAGTGCTACACACAAAGGCTATGATCGTGAACGTATAGCACCAGACAAGTCAGTCTTCGCGTTGTTAGAAAAGGATTTTATTGATGAATCATTCTAGCTCAGCACATATGATGGAGACTCCCTTCTCGGTGTTGACATCTGTTCTCGCTGGCCCCCAAGTGACGTGTGTGTTTACCTAGATACCCTTCTTCATTCGTGCACACACGTTCACTATGGTTTTCCCCCTAGTCAAGGAATGCGCAGCATTCCTTAACTCTTTACTCCTAACCTAGAATCCCTCACTGTTACAGTTGAACTCCTACACTGGTCACTGGGACTAAAATGTTTACTTCTTATCCTTGACTTGGTGACGTAAATAACGAGTGCCTGAGAAGTCGGAGTGGGTTCGCCTGATGGCGAGGGGCACTGGTAATAGGGAAAGCTAATCTACACGCAAAAATCAGTCCAGCGCACTAGAAGTAGTAGTACGTGAATTGACTACACATGAATTCAAAACGAGTGAAAGCAAAACAATATTCAGAAATGTTGACGTGCATAAGTCGCAATCACGGAAGACACCAATGCATTACAGAGTAGTAAGTTCTCCACCTTGTGCATCATCCACTACATACGGATGTGGATCATGGACAATTCACAAACACTAAAGAAGAAAATTCTCGCTCTTGAACTTAATGCTACAGAAATATTCACAAAAGAACATGGATCAAGAAGAAAGAATACTGACATCCTACAGGATCTGAACATTGAAGAAATCTAGATCACAAAGATCACCACGACTCAGAAATAGAAGTGCTTTAGGCAGATCAAAAGTCACAGAGGTTTATAAAGAACAGTCAATGAAGAAGTAGTTACCGGTATACGAGACATGGGCCGAGAAACACCACATATCATAATGGCATCCTAGGCAACAAAATACATGATACATGGACATGGTGAAGGATCGAGAGTCGTTCCTGCAGATTGTGATTAAAGCGATATACTGCGAATGAGTAGTTGATGATGATGTATTACTGACAGTGAGTTAATTCTCTCACATTCAGTGACAATGTAAGCAACCAGCTAATAGACACATACCGACAAAGTACAGCAATCTTCGTCAAATATTATAAAAATAATAAAATTACCCACTTACAAACCACTTCTTGCCGTTCTTCATACTAGAGTTCTGCCATGTTTGTTTCAGATTGCATACTTCCGGTAATTCGATGACCTGGTGTCTATCAGCACTGACGCCGCCAGCCTCCTTTGTTTCTGCTGTAGTTCATTCTGGCGTGTGCCTCTCGAATTCTCTGTAAGAACGTTCTGCTCTAGAAATTCACTTCTGAAACCAATTGGCGTAATCTCTCCATCTCCAGTAGTTGTCGGAAGTCTTTCCTTGCAGGTGCGTCGCGCTACACAATGTCGCTTTGTCTTCCAAGTTTGCGTGACATGAGCTGGCATAGGAATGACAATAATGACATAGTTTGATAATAGCATTCAAGTAAAATACAATCCCAGGTGGAGCCGATGACTGCATAGAGCTGGGAATTTCCCTAAGAACTATTGGTTCCTTGTGATACCACACGTCTAACTGGTCATTTGGGTAGTGAGATGAGATACATAACTTTCTCTGATAAGGGCGAAAAACAGGAGGTACCGCGTGCAAGTTAAAAACCCACGGCAGTTGGAAATCGCGCGGAGTAGGTCGTAAATCCGTTGCCTTGACAACATTTTAAGGAAAAATACACATCCACTAGTAGATAGATTCGTTTCCTGGAGGGAATCTGTGTACAGGAAGCAAATCTTACACAAATGCATGCCGAAATGGGGCAAGTCGACATTTGCAGTGCTTAACTATGTATGACATAGAAATACATACCCTTCGCTTCCTGTCAATCTGTTTGAGTATAGTCACGCCTCCTTCTGTCATGTGCTTCATGATTGGTTCATCAGCATCAACGCTGTTGTCACTCTCCACGCGGTACATGGCGTTCAGCAAATCTATAGTTCGGAAAGAAAAACAGTTTGGCAAAAATAATCTGGGCTGAACAAATCAGGCATCTACAAGACAGAAATCTATAAGTCAGAAATCACATTTCTTGTGGTCTAGATTAAATGACAGCTGAGTGTCCGTTACATGCTTAGTCGTTAGTCGCGGTTCCAACTTCCGGCAAAAGAGTCACCCAAAAATGCTCCGTTCCCGTGCCAGCAAATATCACACAAAATGCTCCTTATTGTCCCATATAAAAAGTGGATCAGACAGCAATTCCGAAAAACCAACAACACGCACAAGCATACATGTATAAGGCATCTGCCATAATGTCAACACAACAGTCGGCCACTAAAATTACAGTTCATCTTAAATGGAAGTGGCAGGCAATAGAATAGCAGCAGTTGCATACATGTTACTGCATGAGGTAAAAACCAGCTAGTTCAGCAACCGACCGTCCGCAGTTTTTATGAACATGCAGTTCATAATACAAACCACCACGGACAGTTTTAAAAGCATTTCACACGACATCCATAGCACACAGTTTCGCTCCACGCACTTAACTTAGTAGCTGGGCGACGGAACCATGAAATGCCAGTCCAACACGAGGGAAATGCGTAAGCAAACTGTGGCCAGAAGCAAAATACTCCATTGGCCTTAACAGCTCAACAGCCTATGCGCCATACTGTCCGTTAATGCTTATCACAAGCAGAAGCAAGAACAATATGGCCCATGTTTGTGGCAGTTAAGGTAAAAGTGGATGACAGCTTAGTGTTTGTAATGTGGACTGCTAATTCCATAACTGATAATGTAATGTACCCAACAATCATTTGTTAATCGGGTCTTAGTCAGATATCACTGAGCTACCGTATGACAGTAGACGGTACTACCTGTTTTCTGTTAGAGCCGAATGTTGGGCGGCGCTCACTAAATCCAGCACCCTACGTTGTGTTAACGACTTCGGGCGGAGGAGCACAATTGGGAGGGTACAAGCCTATCCTGGTGCGAGGAAATACAACCTAAAAAATACATGCCATGGGAGGGCAGACCAGGCCCTAGGCCTTGGTCGGCAACTTGTCTAGGAACGAAGTTCAGACCGGCGGGCAGTTAGAGCATTGTTTTGCTGATCCGGCAGCTTCTGCAGTTTGTCTTGTTCTAGGTCTATTAGTGTTGCCTTTTCTCTGGAGTAAACTAGGCGGGCAGAGAGAGAGAGAGAGAGAGAGAGAGAGAGAGAGAGAGAGAGAGAGAGAGAGAGAGAGAGAGAGATCAAATGAAATCAAATCAACTTTATTAGGGTCACAAATTGGGCGCGCAGGCCCGTCTTACATTCGGCCCTTCCAATCACTCGTCTTTCGTTCATCAAGAGCATTATACATTTGCATAGGAAGAAAAATAAACATTGTGAAATGAATGTTGTAAACATAAACAAGGCTAATTACCATGGTATGAAGCCCATCTCCCACCTATCCATACATCACCCCACCCACACAACACCCCCACCTACCCACACACATGCGCACCAAGGGACACATACATACCCCACCAACCGACCCATCCCCCTCCCGCACATCCCCCACCCACACACACTGCCCTCACCTGATCCCCCAACCAAAACACACTCGCCACCCACAAACATTCCCCCACCAACCCACACATCCCACGCCCATCCACATTCTACCCCACACATCCTCTCCCCACCCACACCTCAAACCACCCTTCCCCCAGCCACATCTCCATCGACAACATATTCCCCACCCACACACACAATCCCCCACCAACCCACACATCGCACATCCACTCACACATCCCCAAACCATACACACACATCCCCACCAACTGACATGTCCCTACCCCCCCCCCCCCCCCCCCACACACACACACACATCTCCCTAACCACCCATACATCCCCAATCCACTCACACACACACCACCACCCACACATACAACTTCCACCCACCCACACATGCCTTAAGCTAATCCCCCACCCGCACATCACATACACCTCCTACCACGCACTATTCCCAACCCACGCACCACACACACACACATATCCCTCACCAACACATCCCCACTTACACACCACACACATATCCCCCACCCAGATACCACAAAATAATCCCACCCACACCCACACAGATACCCTTACCCATCCACCCCACATACCCCCACTCACACACCACAAAAATCCCCCACCCACACACACTGCCCTCACCTGATCCCCCAACCAAAACACACTCGCCACCCACAAACATTCCCCCACCAACCCACACATCCCACGCCCATCCACATTCTACCCCACACATTCTCTCCCCACCCACACCTCAAACCACCCTTCCCCCAGCCACATCTCCATCGACAACATATTCCCCACCCACACACACAATCCCCCACCAACCCACACATCGCACATCCACTCACACATCCCCAAACCATACACACACATCCCCACCAACTGACATGTCCCTACCCCCCCCCCCCCCCCACACACACACATCTCCCTAACCACCCATACATCCCCAATCCACTCACACACTCGCCACCACCCACACATACAACTTCCACCCACCCACACATGCCTTAACCTAATCCCCCACCACACAATCCCCCACCCGCACATCACATACACCTCCTACCACGGACTATTCCCAACCCACGCACCACACACACATATCCCTCACCAACACATCCCCACTTACACACCACACACATATCCCCCACCCAGATACCACAAAATAATCCCACACACACCCAAACAGATACCCTTACCCATCCACCCCACATACCCCCACTCACACACCACAAAAATCCCCCACCCACACACACATACCTCACCCACACAATATCACCAACCAACACACCACACACCTCTCCCCACCCACACACGCATTCCCTACCCGTCCACCAACACACACTCACTCACACATCCTCCACTACGCACCCACACACCCCCACCAACCCACTCCCAACCAAACATCTCTCGATCACAATACCCCTACCCCCACACACATCCTCCACCCACTCACACATCCCACCCCGACACATACAACTCCCTCACCCACCTACACATCCCTAAGCCACTCACACACCCCCACCCACATACACACATCTCCCACACACACTCCCCCACATACTTCCCCCAACCACCACAATCCCCTGCTCACCCACACATATACCCCACCCATACGCACATTCCCCACACCCATCACACACATCCCCTACACCACACACTATCCTCCACCCATACCACCACAAACATACCCTCCATCCACACATCATTCACACATCCCCCACCAACACACCGCACACATATCTCAAACCCACACACCATACACTTCTCCCCATCCGCCCTTCTATCCCAAATCCACCCAACACAATCCCCTACCCACACAACCCCGCCTCCCACACATACTTCCTCAAACCATCCACACATCTCCACCCACATAAACACACATCCCCTGCATCCGTCCCATACACATATCCTCCACCCATACACACATCCCCCACACCCATTCCAACACCCGTACTTTCACCCCCACACATCCATCCACACATCCCACCAACACCCACAAATACCACTACCCACCAAAACCCACACACCCCAACCCATCCAAATGCATACCCCCACCCACACACCCCCACCCACACATATCCCCACACTCACACACATCCTCCACATACACTCACACTTCCTCACATCTAGACACATACAAAATGTCTCACGTTAGTATTGAAACTAGTATGAACAAACTCCCACACTTTACTCACACACATACACTGACACTTGTCATGAGCAGTCTCATAAAAATGTTAAACATGGAGAAAAATGTGTACATAAAATGTATGTGACGTAAAAATAGTGATGCTCTCTCTCTCTCTCTCTCTCTCTCTCTCTCTCTCTCTCTCTCTCTCTCTCTCTCTCTCTCTCTCTCTCTCTCTCTCTCTCACACACACACACACACACATTCACTCTCACGCTCACACATTCACTCTTCCGCTCATTCATTCACTCTCACGCATTCACTCTTCCGCTCATTCACTCTCACGCTCACTCATTCACTCTCCCGCTCACTCATTCACTTTTCCGTTCACTCACTCACTCTCCCGCCCACTCATTCACTCTCCCGTTCACTCACTCACTCTCCCGCTCACTCATTCACTCTCCCGCTCACTTATTCACTCTCACGCTCACTCGTTCTGTCTCTCATTCACACTCACTGACTCACTCACTCAAACTATAGTAATGAACATGAGTTTATACTATGAATGATAAAATCAAATGGTATTTAACTGATAATATGACAGATGAGAATACACAAACATATGGATTCGCGTGTTACATAACATGCGTGTTACATGACATGCATCTGCTCAGCTCTCTCTCTCTCTCTCTCTCTCTCTCTCTCTCTCCCTCTCTCTCTCTCTCTCTCTCTCTCTCTGTATTCTTTCATATACACACACTCACACGCATGCACACGCTCTCACACACACACACTAACACATCAACTCTCCCACTGTCTCACTCTCTAACACACAATCCTTCACACACCACTCACTCTCTCAATCACACTCTCTCACACATACACATACACATGAACGCATGCACGCACGCATACACTCCCTCACTCACTCTCACACATACACGTACGAATGCATGCACTGACACATTCCCCCACCATTTCTCGCTCAATCACTCTCTCCACACACACGCATGCACGTGCGCACACACGCATTCACTCTCTCCCTCTCACTGACACCCACTTTCTCTCTCTCTCTCTCTCTCTCTCTCTCTCTCTCTCTCTCTCTCTCTCTCTCTCTCTCTCTCGCTCCCACACGCACACACATATATAGTGAACAATTATAGTTAAACAATTATAATGAACAATTATACTGAACAATTATACCAGTAAATGAATTATGGTGGCAAATAGTCAGTATGGATTAAGTATTGAAAGAGTTTTCGGTTAAATGTGTAGGGACTCATTGGAGTTTTCAGATCTGGAGGCAGATCATTCCATAAGTGAGCACCAGAATAGGCGAAACATGTTTTGTATAGGTCCAATCTAGGCTTTGAGACATGTAACAAATTTAGGCGCTTGCTGTTCATTGCATTAGATTGAATCAGCGGCAGAAGATACTCTGGGGTATTTTGAGATATAATTTTATTCACTAATTTGGCTTTGTTGAAAAGGAAGCGCTTTTGTAGTGGTAGAAGTCTTAGATGACTGTACAAATTATTACTTTCAACGTGCTTTATGTCAGAAACCAGACGAATAGCGCGGTTTTGTAGAGAACATAGTCGTTTTAAATTAGATTTAGGGCAACCATCCCAAACTGTGGAACAGTAATCGAGATGTGATTGGATATAGCATGTATAGAATATTTTTCGTGTGCTTTCGTCCAGGAAGTGCTGAATTTTAGCAAGTTGGTAAACTTTTTGTGCTATTTTCTTGGTAAGAGCGTGAACATGAGAGCTCCAGTTCAAATGGCTGTCTATTTAAAAGCCCTAGTGTTTTATGTTCAGTCACATTAACTATAGGTAACGTGCCCATGCGGAGTTCGAGCGGTGATCCAGTTATGGCTAGTGTCTGTAGTTTTTGTATGGTCGTTATTAGCATGGATTTGGTTTTGTCGATGTTAATTTGCATGCGCTTTTCATTGCTCCATCTAGTAAGATTATCAAGTTCCTTTTGTAAAGAATTCTCTAATTCACTACGGTTTTCTTGACTAGTATATATAGTACAGTCGTCTGCGAATAGATCACAAGTTGTATTGATATATAAAGGAAGATCATTAATATAAACTGCAAAAAGCAGCGGACCTAGTATTGAGCCCTGAGGCACACCAATATTAAGCTGTGTGGGTCTTGATAGACAGTTGTTGAAGGACACGACTTGTTGCCTGTCGGATAGAAATGACGTAATTATGTTCACCATGTTGGTGCTTGTCTTCATTTGCTTTAGTTTTCTAATTAAAATATCGTGATCTACCATATCAAAAGCTTTTTTAAAGTCTACAAACACCGCTTCACAAATTCTACCGTTGTTGATGTTTAAGTGCCAGTTATCGGTCATTTTTGTTAGAGCACTATGGCAAGAATATTTAGGTCGAAACCCAGATTGACTGTTAATTATTAGATCATTGTTAATTAAATGGTGTAACGTTATTTTATGAATGTGTTTTTCTAGTGGTTTTGATAGCGACGATAGTAAGGAAATAGGTCTATAATTACCCAAAACGCTATTATCGATTGAGCCATTTTTAATAAGCGGAAACACTTTAGCAATTTTAAATGCAGATGGAAAGTAGTTTTTGGCCAGGCACTGGTTATATATGAACGTTAAGGACTCGCTAATGACTGGTGCAGCACAACGAAGAATTCTATTACTGATACCATCTAGGCCGTGTGAGTTTGTTGATTTGAGGTTCAAGAGATATTTATAAACGTCTGCAACAGACATTAAAGGAATCTCAGCGGGAATATTTCTGGCGCACTTCTCCTCACAGAATGATGCCAGTGAACTTAAATTACACGATGAGTCTGGTATTGAAGACTTTAGATTCTCTATTTCTGATTGAAAGAACCAACTGAATTCATCGCATGTTATAGAATTTGGTATTGCTGATTGTGTAGGGCGTTTCTTATTGGTTAGTAAGTTAATAGCCTTCCATATATTTGTACTGTTTGAATTATCTACAATCAAATTTTTAAAATGATCTTTTTTTATCCTACGAATTTCATATTTAACTTTATTCCTTAGTCTGCGGTAATTGATGAAGTCTTTATTTTTGTGTGCTGTATCTCGCTCTCTCATGATTTCCAGCACTTCTCTAGTGACCCATGGGGATTTATGTTGATTTTTGACTCGAACTTCTTTGATTGGCACGTGTTTATCGAACACATTGTAGACTGTCTTCGTCCAGAAAGCTAATGCATCTTCCGGGTCAGGAAGTTGGTAAACGTGATCAAGGGCTGCTTTTCTTAAGTCTTGCAAAAATAAATCTTGGTTGAATGCTTTATAATTCCTAAATTTGATACTTACATGTTTATGTTTAAGAGGTTTGAACCCAATTCTTGACCATGTACAACATACCGGGTAGTGGTCACTAACTGTACAAACAGGAACAGAACATTCAATAATATTATCTGGACAAGTAACATATATATGATCAATTATAGTTGAGGATGTGTCAGTAACCCTTCTGGGACGGTTTATTAGTTGTTTGAAATTGTAAGAAAGAATGATATCGTCCCATGTCTGGTTGGATTTACTAATATCTATGTTGAAGTCACCTAGTATCATAACTTCTCTACCTGCTGTAAACACTCTATCCATCATTGTAGTGAAGCAGTCATACCAACTGTACCCGGCACAAGGATTCCTATATAGGTATCCTATGAGAAACGGCTGTTGGCTGGCTGGCTTCACCTCTAACCAAACACATTCTATCTCTACTGTCTCGAGATCACTTCTACGGGACCAATTGAGAGAATTGGAAATGTATACAGCAATACCTGTCTCTAATTTTTGATTTGCATCTTTTCGAATTACTTTAAACCCCTTAAGTGAGATTTCGGAGTCGGTTATTTTGTCGTTAAGACGACTTTCTGTGATTCCAAACACATGGAACTGTTTGGACAGTATTACCGAGAGCTCAGGTAATTTGTTGAGCAGATGAAAGATGTTGAGATGGCCTATATATAGACCATTTTTGCTGAGCCACTGATCGTGATTAGCGAACATTACAAACTAAAAGGAAGATGTCGCTTGTGGTATACAAATTGCAGGGATATTGAAACTTTATTTAGAAATAGTTAAGGCTGTTAAGAGTTAAGAGAGAGAGATCATGCTACATGACAAAACATGGTCTCTATAATTCAGCCCAGGCTTTGTGCAATGGAGAGGTTATTACACCTTTTTGTGAAGCGTAATGTAGCAAACTATCGTCTGTCAAGACGTTTGTTCATATTAAATTTACTGCAAATTATATTTGCCATGTTTAATAAATTTAAAATCGACGATTATCAAAACAGTTTTGGCATGCGAATGTGCAACATTAGATAACGAAGTTCATGTGACAGTGCTGAGTCGAAGGGCGAAGATACGTTCATATTATAGAATCATCATCATCATGTGCCATGCCGATAAGCGTGGACGGTCATGTGTCGCCATCTCACACGATCACCAGAGTCGTGGATCAGCTCTATGTTCTTGTTCTTGATTCTATGTTCTTGGCTGGGGGAATGAGTGGATGGCGGATGTGTGGTTGGGTGGAGGATGTGTGGTTGGGTGGAGGATGTGTGGTTGGGTAGAGGATGTGTGGGTGGGTGATTGTATATGAGTAAGGGTGTGTGGTTAAGGGATGTTTGGTTAGGGCATGGGTGGGTAGAGGATATGTGGGTGGGTAGAGGATATGTGGGTGGGTGAGTGTGTGCAGGTTAGGAGATGGTGGGGGATGTTTGTAGGTGTGGGTTCGGGATCTGTGAGTGGGCTGGGGGAGATGGGAGATTATGTGGGTGAGTGCGGAATTTGTGTGTGGGTAGGTGCGGAATATGTGAGTTGACGGGGAGATGTGCATGTGGCTGAGGAATGTGTGTTTGGTTGGGTGGTTGGAGGAGGATATTGGGTGAGTGATTGTTGGTGGGAAATGGGACGGGTAGAGGATATGTGAGTGGGTGGGGAGATGTGTGTAGGTGGGGGATGTGTGGGTTATTAAATGTATGTGTGCTTGGGGTGTGGGTGGATGGGATGTGTGGTGGGTGAGAGGTGTGTGTGGGTGGGGAGATGTGTAGGTGTAGGGATGTGGTGGATGGGTGGGGAAATGTATTGCATGTGTGTGTGGTTGGGTGGGGGAGTTGGAGTGAATGGGGGATGTGTGGGTGGGTGGTGGATGTGTCTCATAACATAGTAATATGCATTGTTTATGTTTACAAAATTCATGTGACAATGTTTTTTTCCTATGCACTGTTGATGAAAGAAAGATGAGTGATTGGAAGGGCCGAATGTAAGACGGGCCTGCGTGCCCAATTTGTTACCCTTTGAAAATAAAGTCTGTTCGTTCGTTCGTTCGTTTGTTCTTATTGTAGAATAGGTTGTGGCAAAAATACCGGAAGTCATAAGTCATCCGACAAAATTACCCGAAGTCTTAAGACATGCTTATGTGATGTTAAATCCGGGTTGTTTAAGTCGGTAAATTCCCTGTTCCCTTGTTCTATAGCACCGAGAATGTTGATATTCTTGATCTCAGTTGTTCATAAGTCTTGCCTCTTGACTTTCCTACAAGACATTTCACCTGAAACCTGTTCGCACAATCTCTGACGTGTTACGAAGTCTGCCTTGAAAGCTAAAGTTAACTCTCTTGGTAGTTAGCGCTCGACCACACGCTTCAGGCTGTAGCGGTTTCAAAAGCATTCATTATTATTTGAAATGTGTACAGTGTTATTGACGTGTCCTTCACAGGACGTCGCAATAACCCCAGCACTTTGTGGCTGGTTGTCATTAATTTGGTATGTTTTTACGTTAAGTAACTTGCCATCAGACGTCGGCGTGCTGGAAAGGATGAGAGCGCTCGTTCTTAAACTCCTGGCGCACTGATTGCGACGTAGGTGGTTAAGTTAGAATTCTCGTTGAGATGGCAATGGCAAACTACTGCATAGAAAATCAATCTGTGATTGGTCGAAACATCCTACAAAGGACATGCAACATTTAATTTGTCATTGCCTTCTGAACGACCGATGCCTCATAACATCGTAATCAATACAAAGAAGTCTGCTTCCAAATCGCCTGCAGCTGATTTTGAACCCTCAACTCTGTGCGTCGGGGAATTGTGACAAATGTCCATTGCCCCCTAACCCAACACTCGATGTGTACCAGCACACAGTTCAGCAGAAACTATCTTAGAAATCACGGAAGTTAAAGGAAAACCTTTGACTGTTGTCTCCTAAAATAATGCCTATTATTTGACATGAGATACGTACCTCCTACCTCTCCAGCATATAAATTAGCAGAAGGTATCTTAGAAATCACGAAGTTAAGGGAAAACCTTTCCTTGTAGTAGTATTCCTAACATGATGATTACTACATGAGATACGTACCTTCTGCCTCCCCAGCACATAATTCAGCAGAACTATCCTAGAAAACACGAAAATATGTCTCCTAAAATCATTATTAGTACATAAGAATAAGAAACGAACTTTGTACCTCGCCAGTACATATATAAGTTAGCAGAAAGTACCTTATAAATCACGGAAATTAAAGGAAAACCTATGTTTGTAGGTTTCCTAAAATAATTATTAGTACACGAGAATAAGATACGAACCTTCGACCTCTCCAGCACAGAATTCAGCAGAGACCGGCCGACTGCCACTGCCAATGTTGCGGATGATAGTCCTGGACTTAATTTTGACATCATCCAGGAGAGGCATGGCGGGAGTGATGTCACTGGCCGGACTGCCGTCGGTGTCTGAGATACTGGTGCTGACAAACCCAGGGTCCCTGCCAAAGGAAATCTCTCGTTCTTATATTCAGCGGTTTCAGAAAGAATTGACAACTGACACAAAAGACATACAACTGAAGATTGCTAAAGAAAGCAACCCTGCCAGGCATTTATTCATTCAGTAGCATGTCCTTTGCAGAACATACCCATCATAACAACTTTCTGGAAAACTTCTCGGTCATAAGCAAGATGTTCCTTGTCTGATACAGCCATCTGGAGATCATCTGCCACATCCTGCACCCATCTTCTCTCTGGTCTTCCTCTTCTTCTCCTCCCGGGCATATACCCCTCCATTATTGTTCTCTCCAAACTTTCATGGCGTTTCAAGTGAATAAAACATTTCAATTATCTTTGTTTTATTGTCTTTAGTAGCTAGCCGAATTCAATATTCAATATTCTTGTCGTATGGATGCATTTGTTCTTTTCTTTATCCAAAATACATCACTGGAAACTGTGTAAAGCACAAAGGAACAGGAACAATTTCAACCGTACTATGAATCATCTCAAATATAACAAAGGCTGAATAAGCCGGTTGAATGAGGTGGAAACTCTTGGTTGTTTTCCCCTACAAATCGGATCGGTATGTGAAGAAAGTAGGTATTACACCAGGAAACAAACCGTGTATGATCAGGTCATGAGAAGATACAAAACATGCGATCTCTCATACTATACCTGGTCTGACGACAATGGGACGTATAGTATCATCATCATCAAGTGCCTTGCTGGCTGGCGAGGAAAGTAATTGCTTCTCTACAAATTGTGTTCTCCGACGGCATGGATTATTTCATGTGTTGATTCTCTTCAGTGCTATGACACAATACTGTGAAGAATTTTCTCTCGCTGTCTTCCACGATCTCTCTTTCCAAAAACCTATCCAGTTGTCACAACATGTTATAATTGTTGTCTTCTCTTAAAGTAGCCAAAACATGATGATGCCATAAATAGTCGTCACATGCGTCTGTATTTGTCGTTTCTTCCCAGAATGCAAATAGAAAGCAATCCGGTTACAATAGAAACAGGATACTTGTAACATTATGTTAACACTTAAAACAAGTTAGTTACATGTACTTTAACATGCCGTTGCAATCTACGGCATTAATCTATTTAATCTTTTGGCTATTTGTGGGTTTCTAGGTAATTTTATGTTCAGTTGTTTGCCACTGTTTTCCAAATGCCCGACGCTCACGCCCTCATGAAAATAAACACAAAGCGGCCTGCTTCCAGCGACTCTCTTCGAGGCAGTAACATTGGTAATGTGAAACTGTGTTCACTACACATACGCCACAGAGGCCAGTATCTGATGAAATAAGTAATGATCACGTAACAACAGAAAGAGAGGCCAGTATCCGATGTAATAAGTAACGATCATGTAACATCAGAATTCTAATTCCAATTCCAATTTTCGAAAAAAAAAATATTCCAAATTCGGTCTCGTCTAACCTGCCTCCTCAGCTTTGTTTATTGTTGAGAGCCGTGGTTTTTGTGGGAATTTTTACCCTGTTTCTTGTCTTGTGCGCTCTTACGAGTAAGTCCTATCTCGGGCTGGTTATGTAAGCGTTTGTGTCTGTGACGTCAGATGGGGGGTTGGTCGGCGGCTGTCCTTTGTTCGCGTCTCCTCTGGTGGTTTCTTTTGTTAGTGAAGGCCCCTGGCTCGTCTGGCTGTAGTCCTTATAAGGACTTTTTATTTGGTATTTTTGCCTCCTTTTTTGTATATTGCCCGTAGAAGCTTTTCGATGTGATTTGCCTCCTAGCGCCTTTTTTCACTTTCGCGTTTGAGTTCTTGCTGTCTTTCGATTGCGTCCTCCGTGGTCAGCCATGGGGCGATCTCTCCGTCATCTATATAGTATTGCCATGGATGTTCGTCATCCTGCAATAAATCAGCGTGACAACAGAGCATTGGTTTCCCCTTGAGTTTCTTGTACTTCTATTCTTTTTCTTCCATGCGCCTTCTGTATTCCTTGCACTTGAGTTCGTGTATCCTTTTTATCTCTGCGATTTCTTCATCGGTAAATGCTGGCGATATCGGGGCGTACTCTATGCCGTCGTCAGGGTGTTCATCTCGGTTTTCTTCGGGTGTCTGGCGGGATATTGGCTTCCCTTTGATTGTTTCGGGCGTCGTGGTTGGGCTGCTGGCTTTCGCTTGCGATTCAGGCTCGGTCTCTTGGTTTTCATCTTGCGGTTTCGCTGTGATTTTTTTGTATGGCTTCTGTTGGTTTGTTTTGGACATGTTCCATTTCAGCTTTATGCAGTTCTCGCTCTGATTTAATGGTTTGTAGGATTTTTTTCTTTCTCCTTCTTTACCAGTGTCATATGTTCCACTTCTTGCTTGATGTTTTGAATGAGCATCAGAATGAGAGTACTGTAATATTATACTGAACATGTTCTCATGGTCTAGCGAATCTTGGAATTAAAAAAACAACACCACACACACACAACAAATTAAGGAGATCTTGGAGGTAGCGTGGTTGTGATTTCTAAGACAACGCTGCAAACGTCTTAAACTGCAAGAAGGCCTAACAACGAATACATGGCGGAGGCTAATGAAAGAAGAACATTAATCTGTAGTGGCGTGTTTTGGTCAGCTGTACTGCTGTACATGTTATGAGAAGAAATGTATTGGAGAACTTGGTGACAACTGGCAAGATCGAAGGAAACAGACCAAGGGGAAGACCGAGAAGTAAATACCTGGATGGCTTACCCACATGGCATGGACGAGACAGGAACACTGAGCTGATCCACGACTCTGGTGATCGAGTGAAATGGCGAGTCATGACCGCCCATACTTTCCGGCATGGCACATGATTGATTGATTGATTGACTGCTGATGGGATGTGACTGACCACCAGAAGCCACCACAGCAGGTACCATCGTGTAGCTAGTTGTATTGTTAAAAGTTAGTTGCATATCCTTTACAGGACGTTGCAGTCAATACCAGCATTCTTTGCTGTTGTGATCTCTTGGCAAGTTTACGTTCAGTGGTTTGCCATTGCTGTCTGAACGACCGGCACCCATACCAATTCGTAAAAAACGCGGTCTGCTGCCAAATCGCGTACAGCTGTGTTTCGAACGCGGGTATGCGGAATCACAAACAGCGTCCATAACTCCTTAGCCACGGAGCCGGCTGTAGCTGTATTATGAACTAATAATATGTAGGAGCTTTTATCCCTTCGTAACGAATTTTCTTTTTCCATTTCCAATACAGAAAAACAAACAAACTTACACCTGGTTTAGTTTAGTCGTTGGATCAACATCACGGCACACGGTTTAACCCATAAGTGCTCCGTTTTCCTCCTAACTCAAACCTGAGTCTGGAGAAACTCAGCTCAATGCACGAACTCCGTTGCATCGGCGAGGATCCTGAAATACTTTGGGTAGATTTTTAACTCGAAATTTTGCCCGGTCAGCGCCGTTAGGCTACCTTTTTCGATTTCCAACTGCCAAGGGATTTTTTACGTGCGCAACAATACACACGGGCATCCGATCTCACTACCCAGAGACCAGGGGAAATTTTATTACTGGAAGTCCAGGTGGATATTTTAAATAAATCCCGGTCCTCACCGGGGCCTGAACCTGGGAACGCCAGCCCCCCTCCCCCTTCCTCACTTACACCTTGTTCAACCGGTTGGTGTTATCAAGGCTATATATTTTAGATCAGCTGTCTTTGCTGTTTTCTTGGTAACTTCTGTTTTTATGGGTGTTCTCTCTGTCGCAGAGGATTTACATATTGCGTCGTCAGCAGGGGGTTTGCTTAGTGCGATTATATTTGTGTTGTTTTCTTGCTGTTTTTCCGTCTGTCAGTTATGACTCTTTGCACGTGTGGTTTATTTTCGGATGTAATCCTAAGAAGAATTATCCTAAGAAGTACTCATTGGTTTGTTTCTCTTCTTTGCTTGCCCTAGCTGCCCCAGACACTTTTGTCAAATATGGGAAGAAAAATCCCATGTGTTCGCCATGTTGTGGCTTTCTTGTGGCTTCCGATTTCTCGGTGGCCTTTGGTATATTTGTCGTTACTGTGATTTTCATAGCATCTTTGTATGATTGGAAGTACGAGTGGTTCATGTGTCCGTGTTTTCCGAGACAGTTGGCCCATTTCCTGTTTTCAATCACTCAGAGGGACTAAAATGATACGATAGAATCACGAATGCGGAGCTTATTGTGAGAACTAAGCAAATTGCGAATTAAGAGCTGAGGAAAAGACATCGACACTGGAAAGGATACACAATGAGGAAACCTGTTAATAGTACAACTGGACACTCATTTGTCGGGGACCCACGGACATAAGAAATAGGGGAAGACCTAAAACACGGAGTGGAGAATTAGAGACAGAGACAACAGTTATGAGGGGTTCAAGGAGGAGCTGCCAGAGATTGAAACAGAAGGGCTTGGAGTTCGCAGGCTGTGGAACTATGCTCCACTGGGCAGGTAAAACACTGAAGAAGAAAAAAAGAAGAAGAAGAAGAAGAAGAAGAAGAAGAAGAAGTAGAAGAAGAAGAAGAAGAAGAAGAAGGAGGAGGAGGGAGGGGGAGGAGAAGAAGAAGAAGAAGAAGAAGAAGAACAACAACAACAACAACAACAACAATAACAACAACAACACCACCACCACCAACAACAACAACATCTCATGTAACGCTTCTAGACGTAAGCAGAAAATAAAATGTGTTTATAATTTGACAAACGACAGCTAAATTGGGACACACGGCGCAGGTTAGAGAATACAACGCACTAGCGTCTGTCACAGCTTGTTTTCAAATCCAGTAGTTAATTAGTTAAAGTTGTTATTGTTGTTGCTGTTGTTGTTAGTGCTCGCTCTTCGTCCCGCTGCCAGCTGTCAGAGACTTGCTGGCAGAAACAGGCCACACGTGAACCGCTGACCTCATCAATGTCTCTGGAAATTAATTGATTTGTTTCCAGAACAGTTTTCACCCACTTCAAATTATTCTTTAGTGTACCATATTCTATTTCAGACCAAGCCAGTGTCGTAAGTCTTTCTTACTTGTCATTATCTGTATTGTCATTATCTGGTGGATACACAGTGAAATCATGACAGCCAGGATAGCTGGACTAATGCACGGACTCAGTAGCACCATCTTGGATAGCAGTTTATGTAATGTCCCTTAAAGGTAGTGGTAGAGAATGCAGGACTGTCTTACTAACCTTTGCACCTGAAACAAATGTGATGTTACACAAACAGGATTAACTCTTCTAATTCCTTTACGCTGTTTGTCATGTGCGTATCTGACTTCTTGAACTAGACCTCCATTTAGTAAGAGTGCATCAAAATTGTCTTTGGTCTCATCATGTTTAACGTTTCTCATTACATTTTCTGCGTAGATATTGAAAAGATATTGGTAGAGAATGCAGCACTGTCTTACTTCCCTTTGCACCTCAAACAAGTTTGATATTTCACCGGCTACTCTGAGAGCTCCTTATTGTTATTGATATAATGCTTAAGCTGATAAAAGGTGATGGACAACTCATATCCCTGTGATGTTTCACAATTTGTAATGTTGAACACAGTCGAAGGCCTCACTGTAGTCGAAGAAACAAGTATGAAGATCTGCACTGTAATTCTCCCTTCTCAAAGATGGTTATCAGCGGGGTTTATTAGCTTTTGGAATTCTTACTTGTGATACTTGAGTTGATATCCAGATCTACTTCTGCAGGCTGCTGGATGTCTGGCGATCTGTTGGGACTGGTCGTTTCAGAAGTTCCTCAAAGTGTCTGCCCATTTGTTCATTTGATCTTGAATGTTAATGAGAACTTTCCCATTATTGTCTTTGATAACGTACATACACAGACAAACGGACAGTCAGACAAACACTGGATAAACCGATTGATGGATAAACAGATAGACAGATACACAAGACAGACAGACACACAAGACAGACAGACAGACAGACAGGCAGGCAGGCAGGCAGGCAGGCAGGCAGGCAGATAGATAGATAGATAGATAGATAGATAGATAGATAGATAGATAGATAGATAGATAGATAGATAGATAGATAGATAGACACTATTCCAGTTGAGCCATAAGCCTAGTCGCGCGGTGACTAAAATTGCCTACCTGTAGGAAGGCCTGAAGTCCCTCTCGGCCCGGTCAGCATAGATATTAGGTAAAGTAACACTGGACACAATGCCGGCATCTTTCTTTGTTGACTCCCTTCTGGATACCGCCAACGATTGTGAAGAATCAGCACGTTTGTTGAGCGCAGGTTGAGAATATGCTTGTGTAGACGACAGCCCATCGGTGGGGTAGTCTCCGGCTATCCATCCTTGGGAACCGTACTGACCAGGCTCTTCAATATACCGACGACTGGCCGATTCCTGCTTGTGTGCTAAGTATTCGGTGGAGCTGTAATTAGAGAGAGCTTTAGCTTCCTGAGATTGAGGTGCTTGGTGGGAATGGAGTCGCCGGGATGTGTCCCTGTACCTGTGTTCCGACATCACCATGCTGTCTAAAGCGTCTTCTCTGAAGCTGGTCATGTGCAAATCGCCTTCACTTCTGCGTTCCGCAGACCGCTCTCGCGATCGTTCTCGCGAGTGTTCTCTCGACCGCCTGCCCGTGTCGGGACGGAAATCGTACAGAAGATGCGATTCGTCATCTATAGGTTTTATAATACCCCGGGGGACGGGTCTGTGAGGGGCTACAGGCGTGCCGTATTGGCGAGGGATATCATCATAGCTGTGCGCTAAACTCTGCCTGGCTCTCGCTAGTTTGAGCAACTCATTCTTGAGCCTCGCCGTCTCCTCCAATTGTTGCTTCCGTTTCATGATTTCATACTGCAGCAGAGCTTTCTTCTCCTCTCGTGCTTTCGCTTCTTCATCGTCTAAGTAGAACACAGAAGTTCGTGATCGGGAAGACAACTGCTGCTCGGACCTGCTACCAGACAAAGGTTGTGTCCTGTCATAGCGTCCGTGATCATACCCTGAGTAGTGAATTTTTTCAGCAGATCCTCCATGGTCACTCCTTTGAGTGTAGAATGCCCTGGAGTAGTCTGAAGTGTCCGGTTTGAAGTAGCGGGCGTCTCTGGCAGGTTCCGACCGAGTACTTTCTGAATCACTAATGCCGGACAGCGAGCTGTCGTCTGTGTGGTACTTCAACGTCCTGCTGTCCGCCGGCTCGTGTATCCTGGTCTGGAAATCGCTTTCTATATCTTTATCTTCTTTGATGGGAGAGAACTTTGAAATCATAGGATCCGAGGACTGGCGTTTATGTCGCTGGCGCCGGGAGTTACCTGAGGTGATGATCTGGGAGTCAAGGAAGAGGAAGAGGAAGATGGTGAAACGCCCGATTTTTTACGGGTGTCAGGCTGCGGATCCACCATCAAGTGCTGGGCTGGGGATCGCTTCCCAGCGAACGCTCGACTTCTGGCATACGCATCTGATTCCGACTTCAGAGCGCCTATCTGCATTTGTAAAGCTCGGATTTCTTCCAATTCTTCCAGCTTTCTCTTTCTGTCCTTTGTCACACGTCGTAATTCTTCCTGAAGTCGTTTCTTCAGGCTCTTCATAGCTTCTGTGCATGGAATACCATAAATATCAATGAGAGCGTCTATAATTTCGTCTGTTTCATCTTTTGGGCCATAAACTAACGATGCAGTTCTTTGTATTTGGGGCTTCATCCGAGCCGCCTCAGCTGCATCAGCCTTAGCAAGCGATTCTGCTGAGTCTAAGCTTTTTGATTTGCCAACCTCTAGTAAATGTGCTTTTCGCTTAGAAGCTTGAGCTTCTCCTCGAACGGTGGTCAGTCTCGCTACTTCCATATCATCCTCGTTCATCGACTCATCGCTGTCTCTCTGCGCCCTACTGATGCGGTTGCTTGGTCCAACAAAATAGCCTTCACTGTCTGAACTCTTGGAACTTTGGTACTGTACTCTGCGGGAGTCTGCCCCAGGAGAAGCCGAGGCATCATCTTTGTCAACACCTTCCCCTCGCTTGACGGTCGGCGGCTTGGCTCGCTTGAGCTTCGACTTCGGCACTACCACAGGTTCTTCTCCCACAGGTATCGGAGGGAGTTTCCGCCGGATCTTCTTCCCGTTCTTGGGGCTCTCCTTGCCCTGGGAGCGGCTGAGGTCGATGGATGACCTGCTGCTGCTGCTGGAAGTTTTGGCGCTGCTGCCACTGCTGCTGGTACTGCTGCCGCTGTCCGTTCGCTTGTCTTTCATGACTTGTCCTTCTCGACGTGGTTCCTTCTTTGGTTCTGGTTTCTCATGTGCCATTTCCTTGGGCTTGTTTGCGATCTGTGGGATAGAAGTAAAGGCTAGATATGATCAACAAAAGACTGATTAACACAACATATGTTTGAGTAAACAGATACTATTTCAATAATATTGTTGTTGCGGTTCTTAGACCAAATACATTCATTCCTCGTTCATAAATAGTTAACACATTTTAAAGTGTTTCTCACATTTCTCTCATACACAAAGTATTAACTCTTTGTATCTCACGAAATCTTTACTCTACTAATGTTTATTACAGAGCTTTTATTTTAAAGTAGTATATGTTTGGACTGAGAGGTATTAACATGTGGGACATCTGACAAAAACCTTCTAACACAGAAGTCACAAACAACCTATTGCCTGGAATATTTCGCTGCATCTCGTCAGGTGCATACTGCAGAGGCATGCGTCATACGAACTGAATACATGAATAATACTTTAGCTGACACGCTTAAAGCACATAGTTACAGGTACTCTTCCAATGTGGAGCATTTGTTATCTCCACGGTAATTTCAAATTTAACACGAATTCTTTCTGTCTGCATGAAACCCACTGGAATCGCCTAATTGCTAACGCCGCACGATATTTGAGCAGTCTTTTATTTCTCATTGAATACAATATACTAAACGCATTGTCTCTGTTCAAGATATGGCCATAGTTTATGAGAGGTTGAGAAGTTGACGAGTAGGGCGTTTAATAATTAACCTTTCCCATATATTGGGCCAAGGTAGAGAAATTATACTACACGCGAAGCTACCACTAAACCTTTAGTGAGTTGATGGACATAAATCGGATAATGAATGAATTGTCAGATATTTAACGACATCCAGAGAATGTCAAGGACGTCCAAGAAGAAAATGGATTGACGACATCAGAGACATTGTACAACCACACGGAATGACACTATCCAGTGCCGTCCACCGGGCGCTGGAACGCAAATTATTTCTCCCCACAGCGCTTGACGGCAGAAGTGGAAGATGATGATGATGATGATGATGATGATCCAGAGAATGAGGAAATGCATGAATTGTGAGGCATTTATCAAAAGGCAGGCAGGCAGGCAGGCAGACAGGCAGGCAGGCAGGCAGGCAGGCAGGCAGACAGACAGACAGGCAGACAGACATTTACAGAAGAACAGAGCCGGGAGACAGAAAACAAAAACAAAAGAACAAGATAACAATCAGAGGAGCAATCAGAAAGAAGCCACTGATGACGGAACCGGTCACATCCACCACCAGGGGTCGCTGGCGGAGACATCAGATTTGGCGCGATAATATCATAGCTTGATATACATGCAAATGGCGCAGACTTCTACAGTTGACCCCAAGTCGATTGTGTCTGATCGTCATTAGGATCCGGAGCTGATGTATTTCAGTATGGAAAAATGAAGACACTGGAATTACGGAAACCTGATACCCTATGACAAAAATGATAGTTTCAGAAGATATCGGATGTATCTAGCGGTATTTTCGCCGACTGGGTAGTTTTTATGCGGACGCGAATTACGTACAATTTTGCAACCACTAAAGACGAAAATTGAGTCTTTTGTGTTAGAGACAATTCTTAGAATTGCGTGGACAGAGAAGAAGAAGATATGGACACTTGTGCTAAGTTTAACTTCTTTTGACTTCCGAATATTTTCCTCCCTTGCGGTTTGCATTCTTATTTTGAGGTCTTTTTAGGTTCTTAGTTTACATTGCTGCCCAAATCTGTGTATAATTTCCCGGTTTTGAGCAGAATAGTGGGACAAAAGGGTATGACAGAATCACCAGTCTGGAGCTCCTAGATAGAACTCAGCAAATTCATGTGAATCAAGAGATGAAAAAAAGAAAGAAAAAACAAAACAAAACGCGTGTGTTAGAAAGGGCACAGTTTAAGAAAACTTGAGAAAGTTTAACTAGACACTTCCTTGCCGGAGCCCACAGAGAAAACGAAATAGTTGGAACCTAAAACACACGGAGAAAAGAATTACAGTCGTTTAAAGACTTTTTATGAATAATATCAGGGGACATGGGCAGAGCTGCAAGGCTAACAGAGAAGAAGAATGAGAGGGAGAAGCAGAGGAAGAAATAGAAGAAGAAGAAGAAGAAGAAGAAGAAGAAGAAGAAGAAGAAGAAGCAGAAGAAGAAGAAGAAGAAGAAGAAGAAAAGAAGAAGAAGAAGAAGAAGAGGAAGAGGAGGAGGAAGAGGAGGAGGAGGAGAAGGAGGAGGAGGAAAGAGACTCCACAAATAATAGCAGCAGCAGACGAAGAAGAAGAGGAGGAGGAAGAGGACAAAGAAAGAAAGAAAGAAGAAGAAGAAGAAGAAGAAGAAGAAGAAGAAGAAGAAGAAGAAGAAGAAGAAGAAGAAGAAGAAGAAGAAGAAGAAGAAGAAGAAAGACACTCCCAAAACAAATCTATCCGTAACAATACAGGCGCTCTGAATTCCATGGAAATGAATCTCACAGAAACAATGAAGACTATGGAGCAGGATCAGATGTGCCAACAGACTAATACAACACCTTACGTACACCATTGGAACAATAGATCAACCTTGACAAAACAACGTGCATATATTTTTTCGTATTTGACTTGCTGACAACGTGCATATATTTTTTCGTATTTGACTTGATGACATAAATTACAAGGACCTCTGAAGTCGGAGTGGGTCTCCCCCCTCCCCCCTTTAAAAAAAAATTATATCTATATATATTCTACCATTCTTGTCTACACTGCTGCCATTATTGTCTACACTGCTACCATTACTATCTACACTGCTACCATTACTATCTACACTGCTGCCATTATTGTCTACACTGCTACCATTACTATCTACACTGCTGCCATTATTGTCTACACTGCTACCATTACTATCTACACTGCTACCATTACTATCTACACTGCTACCATTACTATCTACACTGCTACCATTACTATCTACACTGCTACTAGTACTATCAAAACTGCTACCATTACTATCTACACTGCTACCATTACTATCTACACTGCTACCATTACTATCTACACTGCTACCATTACTATCTACACTGCTGCCATTATTGTCTACACTGCTACCATTACTGTCTACACTGCTACCATTACTACATACGCTGCTACCATTACTGTCTACACTGCTACCATTACTATCTACACTGCTACTAGTACTATCTACACTGCTACTATTACTATCTACACTGCTACCATTACTATCTACACTGCTAACATTACTACATACGCTACTACCATTACTACATACGCTGCTACCATTACTATCTACACTGCTACCATTACTATCTACACTGCTACCATTCTTGTCTACACTGCTACCATTCTTGTCTACACTGCTACCATTACTATCTACACTGCTACCATTACTATCTACAGTGCTACCATTACTATCTGTTTAACGTTTTATTTCCCGTGTGGGATACTCCGCTTTAAACAGAGACATTGACTTGTGTAGTCATTTATTAATTCTGTTGGATAACAGTTGGTTACTTAGCTTGTGAAGTAGATTTTTCAGGTTAATTATTTGTTGTATGTTCTTTAATTCGTTTTGTTCCGTGTTTGCATTATACTCGTTGGTCTAATTAGTTATATCGTTATAATATTGTCATTTACATATCGATTTGGATTACTGATATTTTGTAAGTTAATGTAATTGTGTTTTTTTTTATGATCTTGTATTTTTGCTTGACTTTGACTAATTTACACTTTCTTCATGGATGAAATGTCTGAGAAGTGGCAACACTGGCTCAATAAGTCAGGAATACGCCTTGGACACTTAAACATTTGCAGCTTATTTAACAAGCTATCAGAGTTATCTTCTATTCTCAATCAAAATTTTCATTTATTCGGCCTTAGTGAAAGTAGGCTTAACGATAACATTTCAGATGAAGACATCTTTATTAAAGGGTACAAAGTTTTCAGAAGGGATCCCTGTAGGAAACAAGAGACAGGCATAATAACATATGTTTCTAATTTACTAAATGCTAACCGTAGGCTAGACTTTGAAACTTGCGAAATAGAATGTATTTGGTTAGAGCTAAAACTTCAAAACCGCACACCCCTGATAATTGGCTACCTCTATCGAAATCCCAGTGCTGGACAAGTCTGGTACGAAAACTTCACTACCATGATGGATGTGGTTTTCGCTTCCGGTAAAGAAATTATACTACTCGGAGACTTTAACATTGACACCAACAAATCCAACATAATATGGGGAAATATAATTGCATCATACAATTTCCAACAAATAGTACAACAAGCTACTAGAGTAACAAAGTCATCTTCAACAATCATAGATCACATTTATGTAACTTGCTCAGACAACATCATAGAATGCACCGTACCCAATTGTGCAATGAGCGATCACTACCCAATATGCTGCACGTGGTCTAAAAAAGGAATTAAAACTCCTAAACATAAACACATAAGTGTAAAATATAGAAGTTACAAAAATTTCAACCAAAACGCATTTTTACAGGACTTGCTCAGTTCACCTCTAGACAATGTATATCAGCTTCCTGACCCGGATGATGCTTTGGAATTCTGGATGAAAACCTTTATTGATGTTTTTGATAGACATGTGCCAATCAAGGAAGTTCGAGTAAAACACCACGTCAAGTCACCTTGGATCACACAGGAAATACTTGAAATTATGAGAGACAGAGATAAAGCACATAAAAAGCGGGATCTCAACGTATACCGTACTCTTAGAAACAAAGTTCAATATACCATACGACGGGAAAAGAAAAATTACTTTAAGAACTTAGTAATAGATAAAACAAATAGTAAGGATATATGGAAGGCAATTAACACTTTGACAAACAAGTATAACTCCCGAAATTCCTTACCATCAAATCATATTACATGCGACCAATTCAGTAAGTTTTTTCAAACTGACATAGACCAGTTGAAGGCTTCAATACCTAATTCTCCTTTCAACTTATCTTTGCTGTCATCGTTTTGCGAGAGTAGATGCTCCCGCGATATTCTTTCCGACATACCGCTAATGACAATCACTGAAGTATTCACTTACCTCAGAAACCTAAAAAATACAACCTCATCTGGCTTAGATGGAATCAGCAACCGGATTCTCCGTTGTGCTGCGCCAGTGATCAGTATATCACTAACCTATGTATATAATCAGTGTCTCACCAAAGGCCACTTTCCATCAGCTCTCAAAATCGCTAAAGTGTACCCTCTTCTTAAATCTGGTTCATTGGACAATGGTCTCCCGAACAATTACAGGCCCATTTCTTTACTATCATCACTATCTAAGCCACTAGAAAAACACATCCATAAAGTAACATTACAGTATTTAGTTCGCAACAAGCTTATTGTTGACAGCCAATCAGGATTTCGACCAAAGTATTCTTGCCATACGGCCCTAACAAACATGATAGAAAATTGGCACGAGAGTATAAACAACAACAGTCTATGTGGAACTGTGTTTATTGATTTCAAGAAAGCATTTGATATGATAGACCATGTTATTTTAATTAAGAAACTTGAGACAATGAAAATTGGTCCTAATGTAGTCACTCTAATATCATCTTTTCTATCGGACAGAAAGCAAGTAGTATCACATAATAAATCGCTGTCTCAAACCACTACATTCAATATTGGAGTACCACAAGGCTCTATTCTTGGCCCTCTATTATTTGCCATATATATTAACGATCTACCTTTGCATCTTTCATCGTCCTGCGATCTATTTGCAGACGACTGTACAGTGTACACAAACGCTGAAAACTGTATTTTACTGGAGTCGTCTTTACAACAAGAATTAAATAATGTAGTTAGGTGGAGCTATTCAAACCGTATGCAAATTAATATCACTAAAACAAAATGAATGTTATTAACAACCAGACAAAGACTTCAAACTCTAAGCTCACACACATCACTTCAACTTCACATCGATAACATGCCAGTAGAAAGTGTAATTGAGCACAAAACATTAGGCCTAATCATTGATAGAAACCTAACCTTTAATTCCCATGTTCAAGCGCTCATTAAACAAACAGCGAAAAAAGTCTACCAACTCGCCAAAATTAAAAACTTCCTTGATGAGGACACAAGGAAACTATTCTATACTTCTCATATTCAGACACACTTTGACTACTGCTCTACAATCTGGGACGGTTGTTCTAATTCAAACACCAAGCGACTTTACTCACTCCAGAAACGGGCCATGAGTCTAATTTATAGCAAACATTTATCTGACAATCCCAGCCTGTATAAACGCCTTCAGTTGCTACCACTCCGCAAACGCCTGCTTTTCAATAAAGCTAAACTAATTCACAAAATCTTGCATCGGAATGCCCCAAATTACCTTTGGCCATTGTTTAAATATAATGCTAGACACAGTAAACGTTTAAATATACTACACATTCCGAAGCCTAGGATTGACTTATACAAAACAAGCTTAACGTACTCTGCAGCTCAGCTGTGGAACAATCTTCCACAAGAAATAAAAGACATCACCAATCCTTATTCATATAATCGCAAATTACTCGAACACTATCTCAGTACGGATTACCTTCCCCCATAATAATAGTGATAATAATAATAATAACAAAACCCTAGTATAACAGCCAGTCCCCTTTTGGTAGGCCAGTATATTCCACATGGCTAATAAGTGTCTGACCATTATCTAATGTTACTGTATCGTGTAGTTTTGATGTTCGCATTTTGCCAATGCTTTTATTATGCATAAGTTTTATATTGTTGCTGTTCTCTGTTAGCCTTGAATGACGTGTGAATGAAATAATGTATGGAAGAGAGTGATAGAAGGGCAGAATGTTAGACGGGCCTGCGTGCCCAATTCTTAACCCTTTGAAAATAAAGTTTGTTCGTTCGTTCGTTCTACACTGCTACCATTATTGTCTACACTGCTACCATTATTGTCTACACTGCTGCCACTATCTACGCTGCTACCATTATTGTCTACACTGCTACCATTATTGTCTACACTGCTATCATTCTTGTCTACACTGCTACCATTCTTGTCTACACTGCTACCATTACTATTTACACTGCTGCCATTATTGTCTACACTGCTACCATTATTATCTACACTGCTACCATTACTATCTACACTGCTACCAGTCTTGTCTACACTGCTACCATTATTGTCTACACTGCTACCATTACTATCTACACTGCTACCATTACTATCTACACTGCTATCATTACTATCTACAGTGCTACCATTACTATTTACACTGCTACCATTATTGTCTACACTGCTACCATTATTGTCTACACTGCTGCCATTATTGTCTACACTGCTGCCACTATCTACGCTGCTACCATTATTGTCTACACTGCTACCATTATTGTCTACACTGCTACCATTCTTGTCTACACTGCTACCATTCTTGTCTACACTGCTACCATTACTATTTACACTGCTACCATTATTATCAACACTGCTACCATTACTATCTACACTGCTACCACTACTATCTACATGGCTACAATTACTATCTACATGGCTACCATTACTATCTACACTGCTACCATTATTGTCTGCACTGCTACCATTCTTGTCTACATTGCTACCATTACTATCTACACTGCTACCATTACTATTTACACTGCTACCATTACTATCTACACTGCTATCATTACTATCTACACTGCTACCATTATTGTCTACACTGCTACCATTATTGTATACACTGCTATCAATATTGTCTACACTGCTACCATTATTGTATACACTGCTACCATTATTGTCTACACTGCTACCATTATTGTATACACTGCTATCAATATTGTCTACACTGCTACCATTATTGCCTACACTGCTACCATTATTGTCTACACTGCTACCATTCTTGTCTACACTGCTACCATTATTGTATACACTGCTATGAATATTGCCTACACTGCTACCATTATTGTCTACACTGCTACCATTATTGTATACACTGCTACCATTCTTGTCTACACTGCTACCATTACTATTTACACTGCTACCATTACTATTTACACTGCTACCATTACTATCTACACTGCTACCATTGCTATCTACACTGCTACCATTACTATCTACACTGCTATCAATATTGCCTACACTGCTATCAATATTGCCTACACTGCTACCATTATTGTCTACACTGCTACCATTATTGTCTACACTGCTACCATTACTATATACACTGCTACCATTACTATTTACACTGCTACCATTACTATCTACACTGCTACCATTGCTATCTACACTGCTACCATTATTGTCTACACTGCTACCATTATTGTATACACTGCTATCAATATTGTCTACACTGCTACCATTATTGTATACACTGCTATCAATATTGTCTACACTGCTACCATTACTATCTACACTGTTACCATTACTATCTACACAGCTACCATTATTGTCTACACTGCTACCATTACTATCTACACTGCTACCATTATTGTGTACACTGCTACCATTACTATCTACACTGCTACCATTACTATCTACACTGCTACCTTTATTGTCTACACTGCTACCAGTATTGTATACACTGCTATCAATATTGTCTACACTGATAGCATTACTATCTACACTGCTACCATTACTATCTACACTGCTACCATTATTGTATACACTGCTATCAATATTGTCTACACTGCTACCATTACTATCTACACTGCTACAATTACTATCTACACTGCTACCATTACTATCTACACTGCTACCATTACTATCTACACTGCTACCATTACTATCTACACTGCTACCATTATTGTCTACACTGCTACCAATATTGTCTACACTGCTACCATTACTATCTACACTGCTATCATTACTATCTACACTGCTACCATAATTATCTACACTGCTACCAATATTGTCTACACTGCTACCATTACTATCTACACTGCTACCATTACCATCTACACTGCTACCATTATTATCTACACTGCTATCATTACTATCTACACTGCTACTATTATTATCTACACTGCTACTAATATTGTCAACACTGCTACCATTATTGTATACACTACTACCATTATTGTCTACACTGCTACCATTACTTTCTACACTGCTACCATTACTATCTACACTGCTACCATTATTATCTACACTGCTACTAATATTGTCAACACTGCTACCATTATTGTATACACTACTACCATTATTGTCTACACTGCTACCATTACTATCTACACTGCTACCATTACTATCTACACTGCTACCATTATTATCTACACTGCTACCAATATTGTCTACACTGCTACCATTATTATCTACACTGCTACTATTATTGTCTACACTGCTACCATTCTTGTCTACACTGCTGCCATTATTGTCTACACTGCTACCATTACTGTCTACACTGCTACGATTATGTCTACACTGCTAGCATTCTTGTCTACACTGCTACGATTATGTCTATGCTGCTACCATTCTTGTCTACACTGCTGCCATTATTGTCTACACTGCTACCATTACTATCTACACTGCTATCATTATTGTCTACACTGCTACCATTCTTGTCTACACTGCTACCATTACTATCCACACTGCTACCATTATTGTCTACACTGCTGCCATTATTGTCTACACTGCTACCACTCTTGTCTACACTGCTACCATTATTGTCTACACTGCTACCATTCTTGTCTACACTGCTACCATTACTGTCTACACTGCTACGATTATGTCTACACTGCTACCATTCTTGTCTACACTGCTACGATTATGTCTACACTGCTACAATTATGTCTACACTGCTACCATTCTTGTCTACACTGCTGCCATTGTTGTCTACACTGCTACCATTCTGGTCTACACTGCTACCACTCTTGTCTACACTGCTACCACTGTGGTCTACACTGCTACCACTCTTGTTTACACTGCTACCACTATTGTCTACACTGCTACCATTCTTGTCTACACTGCTACTATTATTGTCTACACTGCTACCACTCTTGTCTACACTGCTACCATTCTTGTCTACACTGCTGTCTATACAGATGATTCCACCTCTTTATTTAAGGATTCACCTAAAACAATGGGTCTATGATTTTTGGTAGGCAATTCTCCTTAATTTTGTCTTTGCGCTATGTATTCTTAATTCTAGTTATTGTGATCTTTCATCAGGTGTGTTTAATTGATCATACATCTGATGTCGCGCGCGCGAACGAGCGGGCGCGCGCGTGTATATATATATATGTGTGTGTGTGTGTGTGTGTGTGTGTGTGTGTGTGTGTATTACCGGAGGGACATCAACGAAGTCCAGCTCACCAATCTAGTCAAGGACTAGAAGTCATCATTATAGAAGTCATCATTATAGGGGTTAATCCCGCTATCTCGGCATCAGCGCACGGGAAGTTTAAGAGCTGGCGCTATTATGCATTCGTTCAGTCTGATCTCCGGCTGGATGTAGAATTTCACAAAGACCAAAGAAACAAAATCTTGGTTTGTTTGTAGAAACTTTACAGAAACAATTTTAGAATACCTTGCGAGAAGAAGACAACAATATAAACATTCAACCAGATCTGTAACATGGAAGACAACAGTGTACACATTCTACACGATCTGTACATGGAAGACAACAATATAAACATTCTGCAAGATGTGAACATGGAAGAAAAGAACATAAACATTCCACCAGATCTGAACATGGAAGAAGACAATATAAACATTCAACCAGATCTGAACATGGAAGAACACAATATAAACATTCAACCAGATCTGAACATGGAAGAAAACTGACCAGAAACATTCTACCAAATCTGGACACGGAAGGAAACAACACAATCATTCTACCAGATCTGAGCACAAAAGAATACAACATAAACACTGAACACGGAAGAAACCTGACCATAAACAGTTTCAGAACTAATCTGGCTACATTGCTTTGCTGATCGGGCAGCTTCTGCAGCTTGTCTTATTTCAGACGCATTTGTATTACCTTTCCTCTGGAGTAAGCTAGCCGGGCCATGAGAGGAGCCATGTTGCATGGACAACACAGGTTCTCTAAATTCAGCCCAAGCTTTGTGTTATGGAGAGGTATAACTCCAGTTTACAAACTATCGTCTGTTAAGACTGTTAGGTGCCGGTCAGTCAATGGAAGGCATCGTTTCTGGAAGACAACGCAAGGTCCACCAACACAATGTGGGCAGAGGCCATTTAAGGCACACTGAGCCTGAACATGTACAAGGCAGAGGGATGCCAAAGGATATCGCCTTCCCTGCGGACTGTAACCAGAGCGGCGTTCTGCAGGGGACTTGACGATGATGATGATGATGATGAGTGACGTGTCGGCCCCACCGGAAACAGTCCAATCAGATCTCTAACTGCAGGATCCGACCTGGCAGGCCAGATCTACAAGCCCGGTAGTGATTTCTTGCAGCAATTAATTTTAATGAATGACGTAGCACGCCCGAAGCAGAGTTGTAAAAATGTTCTCGGATGTGGAAATGAGTCCTCCTCTATCGCCTGGCCGCGTTCTTTAAACATGCTCAGATGTGAAATGATTGGAGTGGGGGACAGCTGCTCTCACCTGGCTCCTATTGCTTTAAATAGAGGTTCTCACACTGTCACACACGGGCTACTTGAAACACTGACAGCTGTTGGGGGGACTACGTTCAGTGTGGTTGTCTTTCAATCTATTATATCCTTTATCTATTATATACTTTATCTAGTCTATGTTTTGGTAGACACGCTATCTATTCTATACGTTAACTATTATTATTGTTACCTATTCTTCTTCTTCTTCTTCTTCTTCTTCTTCTGCGTTCATCCTGATTTTTATTTTCGGACTTGACTGCGTTGTGCCTGTTTACAGCAGAGCTGCGTTCTTGCGCCGTTAGGCCGACACATCCGACTTCTGCGGGTTACCTATTCTATACCTTATCAATCCTTGTTATCTATTTTATGTTATCTATTCTATATGTTATCTAGAACTTATGCTATCTATTCTATATGTTATATATTCTATATGTTACCTAGAACTTATGCTACCTATTCTATATGTTATATATTCTATATGTTATCTAGAACTTATGCTAGCTATTCTATATGTTATCTATTTTACATGTTATCTATTTTACATGTTATCTATTCTATATGCTATCTATTCTGCATGTTATGTATTCTACATGTTATCTATTCTAAATGTTATCTATTCTATATGCTATCTATTTTATATGTTACTTATTACACATGCTATATATTGTAATGTAATCTATTCTAAATGTTGTCCATTGTATATGTTATCTATTTTATATGTTATCTATTCTACATGTTATCTATTCTATATGTTATCTATTCTAAATGTTATCTAATCTATATGCTATCTATTTTATATGTTACCTATTACACATGCTATATATTGTACTCTCATCTCATCTCGTCATGTTCCTCTTGTACCTTGCGGTGTCGAGGTGAAGTATAAACTTCGTGAGAGTGCCCGATTATGGGCTTCATATATCGATATTCCCATGGACTCTGCTATTCCCTCCGTCCAACGTTTACGTGGTCGGCCCCTTCCTCTGTTTCCATCTGGTCTGTACATCATTGCTTGTTGTGGTATACTGTTGACTGGTAACCTACTTGCATGGCCAAACCATTTGACTTGCTGCTTTCTAATAAAATCTAGTGCTGCTTTAACCCCAACTTTAGTCCTGATTTCTTCATTTCTGATCTTATCTCTTCTTGATACATTGAGTATTCTTCTCAGGAACCTCATTTCTGTTGTTGTGATTTTTCTTTTCTCTTTTTCTGTCATTGTTCAATCTATATATATTGTACATGTAATCTATTCTAAATGTTGTCCATTGTATATGTTATCTATTCTATATGTTATATGTTCTACATGTTATCTATTCTATATGTTATCTATTCTATATGTTATATGTTCTACATGTTAATCTATTCTATATGTTATCTATTCTACATGTTATCTATTCTATATGTTATCTATTCTAAATGTTATCTATTCTATATGCTATCTATTTTATATGTTACCTATTACACATGCTATATATTGTGCATGTAATCTATTGTAAATGTTGTCTATTGTATATGTTATCTATTCTATATGTTATATGTTCTACATGTTATCTATTCTATATGTTATCTATTCTATATGTTATCTATTCTACATGTTATCTATTCTATATGTTATATATTCTACACGTTATCTATTCTATATGTTATATATTTTAAATGTTATCTATTCTATATGTTATCTTGATTGATTGATTGACTGATTGATTGATTGATTTAGGAAACGACATCACAGCATTCGGGGCATTCCCATAAGTGCTACGTCACCATCCTCAGTAGCCAGTGAAGAGTTCCAACACTAATAGTACCAGCAGCAATCTGATTATATCTATTATATCTATTCTATATGTTATCTATTCTAAATGTTATCTATTCTATATGCTATCTATTTTATATGTTACCTATTACACATGCTATATATTGTGCATGTAATCTATTGTAAATGTTGTCTATTGTATATGTTATCTATTCTATATGTTATATGTTCTACATGTTATCTATTCTATATGTTATCTATTCTACATGTTATCTATTCTATATGTTATATATTCTACACGTTATCTATTCTATATGTTATATATTTTAAATGTTATCTATTCTATATGTTATCTTGATTGATTGATTGACTGATTGATTGATTGATTTAGGAAACGACATCACAGCATTCGGGGCATTCCCATAAGTGCTACGTCACCATCCTCAGTAGCCAGTGAAGAGTTCCAACACTAATAGTACCAGCAGCAATCTGATTATATGTCCGTCTCGCCTTTATTCTGAGCGTCGAGCGTCGGCCAGATCCCCAGATGTTTAGACATATTATCTATTGTACATTTTATTTATTATATTTGTTACCTGTGTTATATATTATCTATTGTACATGTTATTTATTATATTTGTTACCTGTGTTATATATTATCTATTACACATGTTTTCTATTGTACATATTATCTATTCTATACGTTATATATTCTACATGTTATCTATTCTATATATTATCTACTCTATTTGTTATCTATTCTATATGTCATGTACCTCCGTATGATATCGGGTGTACGGGTTGCCTTAAGCGTAGGGAGAAGATGGAGTGTAGGACATTGAAATCAACTTGTCGATTGACCTATGTTGACTGAGTGTGTCGAACATAGATCTTACGAAGACAGTCAAGTTTTGCAGGGCATGTTATGAGGACTTAGTTCTAAACTTTTTACAAATGGCAAAATTGCTGGGAAAGAAAGCAAGGGGAAGACAGAGAGATACATTCCTGGACGGCTTGGTCATATGCCAGAACCGGGACAAGAACAAAACCCTGATCCACCATTGGTGGTGACAGTGTCAGATGGCGAACTATGACCGCGCCCTCGTTTGTCGGCATGGCAACCATCTCCCTAATTATAAACGCTGTCACAACAAAACTATATTCATTATCATCATCATGTGCTCTGCAGCTGGCGTAGGCATTCATGTCTCTCCACAGATCTGGGTCTTTGGTGTTCTGGATCAACTCTGTTGATAATATTCCTCCATGCCACCGTCTCAATCCATCCAGCATCATTTCTCTTGGTCTGCCTCTGCCTCGTTTCCCATTGATCTTTCCAGTTGTCATGATGTTCTTCAAGCCTCTCACATGACCAAAGAAAGCTGTTTTACCTCTTACTTATTGTTGTACGAGTATATACTGTTATAGCTTCATTAGTCTCTTTTAGCCCGTCTCCGTGGCAAAGGGTTTACGGCTGCAGATTGTAATCCCGTATACCCGCGTTCGAAACACAGCTGCGCGCGATTTGGCAGCAGACCGTGTTGCGTTGGTTTTGCGGTGGTATCGGTGCCGGTAGTTCAGAAAGCAACGGCAAACTACTGAATGTAAACTTGCCAAGAGATCACAGCGGCAGAAATGCTGATGTTGACTGCGATGTCCTGTAATGGATATGCAAAAAAAAAAAAGTCTCTTTTAGGCATTCGCTGTTAGTTATTCTGGCAGTTCAAGGAATTCACAACATTCGTCTCAAAACAGCAACGATAAGAACACTCTGATATGGAAAGCTAGGGAAAACCATCACATTAATTTCCCAAGAATAAGTGTAAAGACATCATAAAGCTGGTGTATCGTGGAATGACTACATACTTCTGTGCGGGCAGGGTGGACCAAACATGGCGTGCGCAGTTAGCATGGGCTAAACACAGGAAACATTACATACATAAAGTAAACACATTATACACATACAGTAAACACATGAAACATACACATAAAGTTAAGCACCCTTTTTCAACCCTTAAAAATCGCCTTCAGAAGTCGGGATAGGTTCGCCTGATGGAGAGGGGCACCGGTAATAAGGACATTTTATCCACACGCAAAAATAAGCCCAGTGCACTGAAACCCGTAGCACGTGCATGAACTTCGCTTGTGTTCAAAGCGAGCGAACGCAAAAAAAAAAACAAAAACAACAACAAACAAACAAGAGTTAAACAACAAACTAGTGTATAAGCTTTCCGCATGAAGCAAGCATTGGGAGCTTAGCTTTAGTCGCGCCAGCGAGATAAAACAAGAGAATTACCCGTACCGAGTTTGTTTGTAAACGGAATGAGCTAAAATTGGCGTGCTTTCAAAACAGATCAACGGACCGACAGCAGAAAAGAGAAAACTCGATAACTGTAGAATTTATGCGCGGACACGCTGGGGGGTGTAAAGCCAACATGGCAACTGGCGACCAGGCCGTACCAGATTCTGATATTGATCCCAGGGAGGACTTGTGGCTCGGGAGATTGTACTGACTTCTGCTGGGACAAACGCTGACTCGGGGTATGTTAGGGTGTAGTTGCTGTACCAGCCGCAGGTTTAGTGTGTTGTGTGTGCCGGGGTGTAGGACGACTGTCCGTTGAATGGGGTGATCAATCAATCGATCGACCGACAAATCAGTCAATCAAATGCGGTCCCCACAATGTAGGTCTGCAATGTACACACCGGAGTTAAAGATGACCGTCGGCAAACGAGGATACTCACTCACTCACTCACTCACTCCTCCCTCCTGCTCCTCCTTCTTCTTCTTCTTCTTCTTCTTCTTCTTCTTCTTCTTCTTCTTCTTCTTCTTCTTCTTTCTCTGCTTCTCCCTCTCCTTCTTCTTCTTCTGTTCTTTCTTCCCCCTCCTCTTACGTCTACTTCTTCCCCCTCTTCCCTCCGTCTTCCTCTTCTTCATTGTCATTCTCCTCCTCCTTCCACTTCTTCTTCATTCAAATGTATCTGTTATGTCTTTCATGATTGGAGCAGACAGAGTTTTCTGGACAAACCATCAAGTGTGGGATGTGTATCAGGCAGTATAGATTCCCTCTTCTATTCCGCGAATACATCCTTTCCCTCTTGTTCTGTTTTCGCTTATCATAATGCCAATGCTGTGTATTGTAGACTGTTTGTGCATAATCTTAACATATGACCAAGCCATTTGTTAGAAATATTCAGTTCTGACACTGTACCAACTTGTAATCATTTCTGATGCTGCCTCTCGTATCACATCCAGCATATTTCGGGGACATTTAAACTTTTGTTCGCCAATGTCTTGATGTTGTCTTCTCACATATATCGCTGCCTACATCTTCTGTTTGCCCATCTCTTAATGTCTTCTATCTTATACCGTTGACCTGCCCTCGACATTGACTTTCAGTATTACCATTATGAAAGTTTAATCATGTATGAAAAATAAAGACAAAGTTAACGATAATAAAATTAATAAATGATAGATAAGCCTGTCTCCCTTGGTGAAATCTCACTTCAGAGATAGAATCATACATTTATTTAGGTAACAATGTAGACAAAGAAGGAGACACAGATAGGGAAATTAAAATAAGGAAGTAACAGACAAGACTTTTCATAGCATAGGAAATTGTAGAAGTCAAGAGAAATGAAATCTAGTGACATGACCTAGAGTATCTAACTCCACCTTTAGACTAGTACTGCTGTACGCATCAAACACAGAGAACCACTAATGCTGTTACTACAAACAGGGTTTAAAAGGCAAGCGAATCAAATTCATTGCACCGGGGTTTATCCCATATGGCTTGGTCTCCTTGAACTGGGTGGCCTGCCTAAAACGTTGCACAAAGCACGAACTCCGTAGCTAAAGCGACGACCCCCAGGAGTTTCCGAGGAAAGTGCACTCGTGAACCGAACATCGGTGCCCGGATTCGAACACACAACCTGCGAGCGTGAGGCAGGTGACGGCGACGTAACCACTTGGCCACTGTGGGTCCTGATTACTGTGACAAATAAACTACAACATTCATGAAGGTGCCTGCACAATACAGAGAGACTCCTGAATATCGCGACTAATAAACTACAGCATTCATTAATGTGTCTGCACAAAACAGAGAGACAACTTAATACCAGTGAATAATATACTAAAACATTCATGAAGGTGCCTGCACAAAACAGAGAGACTCCTGAATACCGCGACTAATAAACTACAGCATTCATTAATGTGTCTGCACAAAACAGACTAAAATAGTATAATACCAATGAGAACTAAACACATACCATTGAATAAAGAGACAAGGGAAAGACACCGACGCTGGACAGAACACACCTTGAGAAAACCTGATCGTAGTAAAACTAGAAACTCTGAAACCTACAGGGTGACCCAAGGAAAAGAGAAATGGAGACGGCAAGGGACACCATTTGTCGAACATAAAGGCAGCCACAGGCCACAGCCACAGATGGGCCGACTTGGCATCAGTTGGTTGACGGGATATGCCTCAGTGGGGAATACAGGACACAGCCACAGATGGGCCGACTTGGCATCAGTTGGTTGACGTGATATGCCTCAGTGGGGAATACAGGGCACAGCCACAGATGGGCCGACTTGGCATCAGTTGGTTGACGTGATATGCCTCAGTGGGGAATACAGGACACAGCCACAGATGGGCCGACTTGGCATTAGTTGGTTGACGTGATATGCCTCAGTGGGGAATACAGGACACAAGAAGAATATGTTGTATGAGGAAAAGAACTGGTGATCTATATCGTGACATAGTATATGTAAATCACAAACAGCAAAACGATGTTAGGGTTGACTGCGACGGCATGTAAAGGACATGCAATTAACTAAACACCAGTATCTGACGTGGGATTACCTCTACCTTCTATGTTTTGTTAAGGAAGTACAACGAAACAGAACTATCCTAGGTTAAGTTAATAAGTAAGTCACAAATGGCTGTGGAAAAATAACTAAATATGATAACAACTTGAAACCAGTTTATTTTTATGCATACATTGTCCCTTTATTTCTCAACATAATTTCCACCAATATTGATGTACTTATCCCATCGTTTTATCAGTCCTCCCAAACCGGCTGCATAGAACTGCGTGCTTTGTTTTCATTTACCTGCCATCCCACAGAACTGTGAGACTTACTTATTGACTCGCCCTCGTAACTTTTTCAACCCAGCTATGCACCGCTTTACGGGACAAACATTTGTCAGCATAAACACTGAAAACCCACCTTGGCGGGAGACATTTCGCGAATGACGCCGAAGTTGAATGTGAAGTGAAAACGGGGTTTAGGAAACAGAGCACGCAGTTCTATGCAGCCGGTTTGGGAGGACTGATAAAACGATAGGATTTCTTTTTTTTTCCCCGCATATTCTTTACAGGGCATCACTGTCAATCAACATCAGCATCTTTCAGCTGATTGTTGATTTCTTGGCAAGATTACGCTCAGTAGTTTGCCATTGCTTTCTGAGCAACCGGCTCACATACCCCGTAAGTTACCGAAGTGGAGAGAACCGCTACCAATTCACGCGCAACGTCACGTTACTAACGAGAGTATACGAGATTACGGAGAAAGTCGTGTAACTTCTAGACCAGAGAGCAGGCAAACGATAGGATAAGTGCATCAATTTGGTTGAAATTTTGTTCAGAAATGAAGGGACAATGAATGTATAAACATAAACTGGTGTCAAGTTGTCATCATATTTAGTTATTTTTCTACATCCATTTGTGACTTACTTATTAACTTACCCTCGTAAAAACGAATTAATTAGAGCAACATTTGTGAGCTGGCTGGCGTGTTTCTCAATACCAAGCGTGAGCAAGAGCGTTTTCTGTACTGCCATACTGAATCCACTTCACATGGCAACATTTTTCTGCCCTAAAAAATCTGCTCCCACGGGAATTTTAATCCATTCCTCATTGCCAGCTAGATTTTTCAAATGCCCAGACACGTGACATTTCCTTGATGCAGTCTCGCGCGCTTGACAAAACGTGCAAGAGAAACATTTCAATAATGAAAACGAAAATGAGCTCGCAGATAACTGAAAACTGAAACCATGCGAATGAGGTGGGGCAACAGTAACAAGTTTACAAATCAGAGATACCTTCAGAGTATTATCGTTGGGAGAATCTATCTTCTTCTTATTGTCCGTGCCCTGTGTCTTTGGTGATCATGTGAGTTTACAGTCTTCTGTCTCCTGTGCTGCCAATAATTTCTGATACCGATATTCCTCCATGCCGTAATGTCAAATAGTCTAGTATCTTCTATCTATGTCTCCCCCTGCCTCTCTTCCCCTCCTCCACATCTTTCTCGTTGTGACGACATAGTCCAGCTTTCTCTTTTTCGTGAGATGCCCAAAGGCTGCGCACTGTCCTCTTCTGATGTGAGTTAACTTCTGTCAAGATGTCTTCATTGTGCTTTTTATCTGTCCACCGTGTTCTCATCTTCTTTTATAAACCACACGACTGCAGCTCCCACATAATTCTTCACTAACCCGTTATCATCTAGAATCACACTGGCATCTGGTGCCTTCAATAAACTGTCAAACATCTGGAAGTCAAAGACACTCAGCAAACACACGAAACTTAAACTCTTCAACTCTTGTGTGATTCCAGTGCAAACATATGGATGTGAAAGTTGGTAGTCAACGGTAGCTTTAGATATAGAAAAAATAGACAATTTTGAAACAAATGTTTTAGAAGAATTCTAAACCTCCACTGGACAGATTTTAGAACCAATACGCAAACAAGACGAGAGACTAAGCAAGATATTGTATCCAGTTTTATAAGAAAACGCCGTTGGAACTACATCGGCCATGTACTTAGAATGGACAAGACAAGACTTCCCTACCAAGCCCTTATATGGTCACCAGTAGGGAAAAGAACACGGGGAAGACCAAGAGAGACCCTGCGTAGAACCATCATCAGAGAGGGCTCATTGAACGGCCAAGTGAACATCCAGGATCTACAACAAGTAGCAGCGAACCGCCGGACATGAAGAGTCAGGACTTCTGCCCTATGCGCCGCTTTGACCTTAAGAGGAAAGACTAACTAACTAACCAATCCGTTAATTGTCCATGATCCACTTCTATACATTGACATACTCCAAAATGCCTCGTTTTTACACCTCGATGAACAAACGATATATCGCATAGAATATTCTTCATCTCGTGACATGCTGCTTTTGCTAGTTTTTTCTTTTTCTTGCGTTCTCTCGCCGTTAACTCAAGCGTAATCCATTCACGCGATACTACGTCTAGTGCGCAGGTCTGATTTTTGCGTGTGGTTTAACATTCCCTATTACCAGTGTAACTCGCTACCAGGCGAATCCACTCCGACTTCTGAGGTACTTAAACTGTTACACATTGTCCATCAGCTGCTATAAAATAATCTCTACAGAAACAAAAATAGAGCAGTTCGGCAACTGTATGCGCGTTGGTATCTGAACTTTGACTACAACAATAGAGCAGTTCAGCAACTGTATGCGCATGTTGTCTGAACATATGCCCCGCTTTGACTACACTAATAGAGCAGTTCGGCAACTGTATGCGCGTTACTATCTGAACTTTGACTACAACAATAGCATAACAAATGTACTTGTTGGTTG
>JACEFZ010014825.1:47500-150000 GCA_014155875.1 Cepaea nemoralis
CACATTTCGCAACTGTCATAAATACCCGACAAAATGTCGTTAATAAAAATAGACAGGCGAAAAACAAAACGACACATGCATACGTTGATACAACACAAGAAACCATCTAAACAATCCAGTAATGACCATGTAACATGACATTTACAAACTTCAAGCGATAGATAACAAACAACATAGAATTTATGCATAAACTTTCAGAAAGAGCAACGTTTAGAGGATACACGGGGTGTCTAGTTGGTCGTACATCGAAGTCTAGTTGGTCGTACATCGAAGTGATTCAACGGGCAAGACGGCGTTTACCTGCAAAGCGTTGTGGAACGTAATGAGCACTGCAAGGCACGTAGAGCGCCCTGGTCATCCACTGCACCTGTATTCGTCTCCAGTCGTCTTGACTTGTCCTGCCAGTGGATTCAGATGGACTCAGGCGAGAGAGTGAGGTCGACGAATTGCGCATCTCTTCATCCAAGTCATCGCTCAAGTCATTATTCATCCAACATCATATGATACTGCATAAAATCCTCCTCCAGAAACGTCAAGCATTCTTTGTCCACATTGTCAAAGAACATTTCGAGCCAAAATAGGCCTTGTAACAATGCGTATACAGAGGATCAACAAGTTCGGCTGTGCTATTTCAAAACAGGCTTTATTTGCACATGATGGTCGATACAAAATCCAAGTACAAATCAATCGTGATGTTGTCTTCTCTTCCCTCGCCCTTGGTGGTAACTACCCCACAATAAGCTACGTCACGACTTGAGCATCCTTCTTACTGTTCTATATCGATGCTCAAGCGTGCTGTAGTCTTGCACCTCTAAGCTAATACTAATATGATATTCATTCTGCTACACCTCCCTGTCTTTTAAAAGACTTTTCTTCTTCAAAAGTCTTAACTCCTAACCCCTTTATCCTACACCTTCTCTCCTTACCTCCCATAATTTCTCTAAGCCACCCCAAACTAACTCTATTTTAGGTGAATATTTCCTTCCAATTGTACCACATAGCAAACCACTATGAAGTTATATTTCTTCTTCGTTTCTGGCTCTTCAAAGTTTCTTTACAAAATATATATATATATCATAAGAATGGCTCGTATCAATCGTTATCGTACACTTGACATTATGAAATCTCTCATTCACACAACACAGGATAGACAGAAAAGATGTAGTTAAAAAAAGTAAAGAAGGGGTGCGCACCCAATTTATGAAAAGTATAAGGAAATAGTCAACACAATCACATTTACCTCTCTTGCCAACGAAAAAACATTTGTAAAAAGTTTTTTAAAATATATCTTATGAAATACATCTCTGTTCACTATAAATTAAGTTGATCTAAGTTTTCTCAACATTTATATACTCAACATTTATATTGCCATCCACAACCTTGTCTATATTTCACTTATCTCACCTTCAACCATGAACCAATGTTCATATTCCATGAACATTTTAAATTAATTAACGCTGTTTTTTCACAGCTCCTATATTTTGCCCCCTCACATCCCATGACACGCCTCCTTGTTTATCTATTCCATATACCCAACCTTATATGCTGCCATTCACATCCCCCTTTTTATCTATTCTCTATTAACCAACTATCATATCGTTACTCATAATATGGTATCCAATCCATATATCTTATAATTAATGCTGACTTTAATGCAGCTCCTATTTTAACTTTCCCATGACCATCCCCGGCATTTGTTTCTAATACTTCATAGCCATATCAACCTCTTTATGCTGATTATCACAGCAACAGAATATACCCATGAACATATTATTCGCAAAGATAATGTGTCTCTCTACTAGTCCTCAGTAGTTTATTACTATTTTCTGAACGAAGGGTTCTATATAAAGTCCCGTGTATTGTTTTTATACTGGACAAAATCATAAGTGTTTATAATTTAAACTCAACTTAACCGATTTCTAACATATTTATAAACAAGGTAATTCTTATTTAACACACAAGACAATTCACTTAAATTATGAGTTAAGCGAAATAAAATCACAACAGGACATCATACCCCCCCCCCCCCCCCCCCCCCCAAGTTTTTATACATCATTTATGTTTCCCCTCATATCAATTAAAGGTATTAACTCATTCAAAGAAAAACATATTTTAAAATAATATAACATACATCCTATCTATTGTTAGTCTCTTTTATGGACTAACAATAACTTATTTATCTATTTAAGAAAACTCAAGAAGTCAAACCATAAAATCAATTGGCAATAAAATTACAGTAAAAAAATATACCTCACTCGAATTTACATCCATATTAGTTATCTTAATACCTAATTATGTCTATTCTTCAAGACAACTCATTATAAGTATCAATAGAACCCTTTTTCTATAACAAATGTGTCATATACATCCTCAAGTATCATTTTCCTTTTTAAATCATGAAATTTATATCTTGCTATCTGCAGTATTTTCTATCAATTTATTTCCTACGTTTCCATTTCCTCAGTAACTCCAAGTTCCTTTGAATAAGTGCTATCTCCACATCAATATCTTCTTCTTCGTATAAAGTATTACTTTCTTCCATACTACTATTTGATTCTGAATTTTCATCCATTTCTTCTTCATCTGTATGTCTATTACTAGCAGCTGCCAATCTTTTTTTTTCTATATCCAATCTAATTTTTTTATCATGGTTTCTTAACAACCTTTCTAATAGGGGTATATATTCGTCGCTTGATGAATTTTCCCTAATTCTTCTCTGTCTTTTCACTTCTCTTTCTCTCTGTCTCTCTATTCTCCTTTTCGTTGCTTGTCTAGTATTTTTAATTGGAGCACCTATCTCTTCTTCCATAGATTCAATACTATCATAATGACCCTCATTCATATTTTTTTCTTCTATCGTTTTCGGTATTGTCTGTTCTTGAGTATCATCACAAACTGGAGTTGTTAGTAATTGACTTTGTGCTGGATCTTTTCTAAAATCTGGGGGTATTGTAGCTCTTCTGACGACTTGTTCATCTAAGTATACGGTGTCTGAATAATAATTATTATTATAATTATTATTTCCCTTATCATCATTATCTCTTCTTAAGTGCTCTACGTGTGCCCTTGCTATATGTCCCGTGATCTGGTTCTTTATACTGTACGATACATTTCCTAGCTTTTCTAAAATGTAATAACCTGGAACCCAACGAGCATCAAACTTAGAGTTCCTTCTATGCTTCTTATAATAAACTCTATCACCTACTTTGAATTCCTGTAATTTTGTATTCACGTTTCTGTACTTTTTCTGTCTTTCTCTAGCTTTAATTATATTGTTCTTTAATCTTACATGTGCTTTATGCATTTCTTGTATGATGACCTCTTGAAAGTCTTCCCCCATATATTTACGTCTTGGTTTTAACAGATTATCTATGGGTAGTATTGGCTCTCTCCCGTGTAAAAAATAAAATGGTGAAAACCCTGTGCTCTCATTTTGATTTGTGCGTATAGCGCTAAGCGCAGGTCCTAGGAATAGATCCCAATCTTTTTCATGTTCATCGACAATCTTTGCTATAATATCTTACAATGTTCTATGTTGTCTTTCGTTCTTAGCATTTGAAGAAGGTCTATAGTATGAGGTCTTTATATGTTTTATATTCAAATCTTTTAATAACTTTTCGAATTTCTTATTCACAAATTCTTTACCATTATCCGTGAGTACAATCTGTGGGCAACTAAATCTTGGTACGAATTCCTGTAAAAAAATATTAATGATAGTATCTGCGCTCTTATCTGGGATTGCATAAACTTCCGGCCAGAGACTGTAGACGTCCACCATATGAATTAGATATACGTTCCCTGATAATGTTCTAGGGTGAAGACTTGATATATCTAAACTAACTTTTTGCATTGGAAACTGAGGAATATCTGTATCTTGTAAGGGACACTTAATTGTTTTCATATTCCTTAATCTGCATCTTTCACACGTATCAACATATTTACAAGCAGTTTTAAATAAATTCGGCCAATAATATTTATTCGTAAGTGCTTTCACTAATTTATCACGACCGAGATGACCATTCTCATCATGATATGCTTTTAAAACTTCACTTTCCAAATGTTTTGGAATATATTTCCTTAGCTGTTCGTTTCTTTCACTCATGTAATATAACTGTTCATCCTCTAGCAAAACTAAATAATTCTTCTTATACTTATTCTCATCCGTTTCTTTTAATTTCTGTTTTATTTCTAAGACTTTTGGATCTAATTCTTGTTCTTCTTTCATATTAAATTGTGTTCTAAATGTGGGTCTTCTGCTCTAGGTTCAGACTCTTGATCCGACAGTAAACTCTCAAAATCTTCTCTATTTATTATGGCAGAATCTAATATATTTACTTGCCAGTTTCGGTCGTCTATCTCCGGTTCACCTTCGTCTTCCGAGTTTCCTGATGACTGTGGATACGGGATTCTAGACAATAGATCTGCACATGTGTTGTTCCTACCTGGTATGTATTCTATTCTAGTATTGTATCTCTGTAGATTCAACGCCCATGTCTGTATTTTCCTGTTCTGCACTAGAGCTTCTAACAAAGATTTTAAAGGCATGTGGTCAGTTCTAATAATGAAATTTGCGTTATGTAGATAGTAGTTAAGTTTCTGAAGAGCATAATGAATAGCATAAGCCTCCTTCTCAATAGTCGACCATTTTCGCTGAGACCGGCTAAGTTTATGAGACAAGAAATAGATTGGCCTTTCATTTTTAACCCCTGGTATTCCAGATTCTTTTCCTTCATATGGTTGAACCAAACACGCTCCTATAGCATTATCTGAAGCATCTGTATATAATATTAACTGTTTATTCAAATCTGGATATGTCAATAGTGGCACTACTGTTAAGCTATTTTTTAAAAACTCGAACGCTTTTTGACATTCATCATCCCACTTAAATCTAGCGTATTTGCCAGTTAAGTTAGTAATAGGCTCTGCTATTTTTGAGAACCCTGGAATGAAACGCCGATAATACCCACAGGTTCCGACAAAACGCACGAACTTCTTTTACGTTAGTTGGAGGCGGTAGTTCTTTAATAACCTTTACCTTATTCTGATCTGGTTTAATTCCGTCTCTATTTCTTAGGGGAGTTCTATACGGTTTTAAACTAATTGGTGGATGATCTCCAGTATATATTTCCATCGTAACTGTTTTTGTCCTTCCCAATTCTAAATCATTAATTGCAAATACATCCTGATTCTCTTTTATAAGTTGTTCTAATACTTTCTTATTTTCTGGTGGAGTTTTTAACTGTGCCAACAATTCTTGCTCTCTTGTTATTTTTTCTAGTGAATGTATTTGGGCTGTATTTCTTCTGAATGGATGGATCAATTCATCCTTCTGCACGTTCCCTTTTCTTTCGCGTCTGCGTCTGTTATTAATTCTTTCACTAGGAGTTTCTGAATAATTTATTCCCGGCATTTCTACTCTATCTGTTGTTAATATGTCATTAATGTTATGTTCTACTTTGGCTATTACACATCCTCTGTATAATTTAATTTCTCTACCTGTGTTGTTAATAATCATTACTGGAAAAGTTAAGTGTTTATCTAATGATATTATTCCATCCGGAACTTCTAGACCAGGCTCATCAATTACCTCCCTTTGCAATTCAGTGATTCTAACTGTGTGTCCTGCTAAATAATATGGATTTCTTTTAACCTTTGCCTGTATCAAATTAACCGACTGTGGTTTTAACGTTGTAGACATTTTAACTCTAACCAGTGCTGATATATGCATGTCCTCCTCTAAATCTACGTACACGTCCTTGAATTTAAATTTATGTAGATCAAACATAAGTCTTACACCATTTTTTATTAGAAAATCTCTACCTATAAGCATATTTCTATTTAAATCTTTCACTACATGGAAAAGATGTCTTATGTTGACTCCCCCCAATTTAAGATTTATTATTGTTTGGCCAACTACTTGTAAATTGTGTCCTGTAACAGAGTGAAGATTATTATGACTCCTAAATATTCTGCAATTTCTCATTATTTTATATAAAAAACTTTCTTTGATTACACTAACCTGAGCTCCCGAATCAATTAATGTACGAACTCTATATTTTCCTATTTCTATTATACATGAGCTGGGATCTGTTTTATTCTCTGTAAACTGTTTGATTTCATCTAATTGAAAGTATTCTCTACTCGTCCTACTATACCTGTTATTAAAATATTCTTTAAATCTTGGGACCTTATTATTTTCCCTCCTACTACAGGTCCTATTTAATAGGTAGGGCGTCGGTATTCCTGCGTTCTTGTACTTGTAAAACTTCTGTGTCTATCTTCAACATTCCTATTTAATCTGTTATTGCCATTTCTACTTTGTGTATTCGACTGGACACGCCTGTTACCACAGAAGCGAAAAATGTGTCCACGTTGGCCACAAGACCAACAGACTATATTTGTGTTATTTGTGTTACCTACCGTCTCACTTGTAGGATTTCTCATTTGTCTTCTTTCATCATAAGCATTTCTATTACTACCTTGTAATGTCTGTATACCTCCTCTCCTATTCCATCCGAACCTTGTTTTTCCTATCTCCATGGGCTCTTCAATTCTATCTTCTCGACTGGTACCTATTTCTCGTCCTACTCTCAATCTAAATCTACGTCTCAAGTTCTCCTCTTGTACTGCTATATCTACAGCTTGTGATAATCTCTTAGGATTTTCCCTCATCAGCTTAAATTTCAGTCCATCTGATTTTATACCATCTACAAAAATCCCGACCAACATCCGCTCCACCTCTTCTCCTCGTACGTTCTGTCCTAAGAATGCTTCTTCAGCCAGGTTAATCAACCTATCGCTGAACAATTGTACAGTTTCTCCAGTGTTTTGTTTGGACTGTCTTAACACCGAAAACGCATGTTGTGGGTCTGTTATTTCAGCGTACTTATGGGCTAAATCGTCCTTGAACTGCTCCCATGTCTCATCTACCCTAGCTTCTAATTTTCTTCTGATATGATCAGAAACCGGTTCTGTTGCTGCCTGATAAGCAAGTTTCATTTTCTCTTCATCTGATGCTGACACCAAATATGCATATTTCTCTATTGAAGTTATCCACTTCTTAAAATCTTTTGCCTGTCCGCTAAATTTAACAATTTCAGCTGCCATTCCTTGTTGTTTCATGACTGTGTTGAGTTTACCTATTACCGTTCCTACCCCAATCAAAACTTGTGTAAGTGAACCTTCTTCTGCCATGCTGAAATATTTTACTATACACCTATACAAGCAAATTCACATTTATAACAATTTATCTAAATGATCTTATTAAAATCACATTAAAAAATGTTCTCATAGGAGTTATACTTTAATTAATTACCGTCAAGCATGTCTTTCCTTGATCCAAGAGAAGCGTGAATTCACGTACGTTCTTTAAAAATTTCCCTTGTCACGGTTCCTGTATAACTCAAACGTCTGGAGTTCGTATTATTTAGTAGCTATCCAAACGTGACTTCAGTGATATCTTTCTTCCAGCGTCTCAGGTTTCGTTACTTTCAATTTAGCCCCTGGTCGGGCCCCTACCAGACTTGCAGTTTCTTTTCACCCTAACAGGGCTCTTCAAGGCGTCGGCTTGAAAGCGAGTCCAGCTCGATAAACGATTTAATTTGGGTCTTCTCTTCAGCAGGTCGACACCCTGTTAAAATGTTCGCTTTTGTTGAAAACATTTTGATTTGCTGGAAGTCAAGATGAGCGAACGCAACTGTATTTTCTCGTAATTTCCAATTGAAAGAGCAATAGGGTTGACTTAAAACAAGCTCTCATTTTTCTTCAGGTTCTCAAAGTCAATATTAAATGAACATAACAAAAGGAAACAGCTCCTTTAAACCAATTCTCTATTGAATTCGAGTTGTTTATAGCTGTCTTGAGATTTCTTTGCTAGTATGTAAATGTGTGACCTTCAACACAAGGTTACTTAACGGCTGTAATAATGCAAGTCAAACCTCACAGCTATTCGACAAACATCACGTTGCTTCAAGTATTTCTGACTAAAAACAGCTTGATAAAACTCCACAGTCATAGGCAATCATGTTATGTAGATGGATCCATTCAAAAATCTTGATGTGTGTAAGTTTAATTTAGGTAGTCTGAAAAACGCTTAAATTTTGACCTTGATTCAATTATAGTTGGTCCGATTTTGAACTTTTTTTTCTTTTATTTAATGAATGTCTAAAATTTAGTTCGTACCTCAACAAATTGGTTGGTCCACTTTAGCATGCGGCATGTTGACATTTCGTACTTCACGTTGTTCACGCGACATTCAAGTAAAAAAATCGGATCCTGTATGCGGCACCATTTCTCCATCTGTAACAATGCGTATACAGAGGATCAACAAGTTCGGCTGTGTTATTTCAAAACAGGCTTTATTTGCACATGATGGTCGATACAAAATCCAAGTACAAATCAATCGTGATGTTGTCTTCTCTTCCCTCGTCCTTGGTGATCACTACCCAACAACAAGCTACGTCACGACTTGAGCATCCTTCTTACTGTTCTATATGGATGCTCAAGCGTGCTGTAGTCTTGCACCCCTAAGCTAATACTAATATGATATTCATTCTGCTACAGCCTTATCAGCCATCTTATAACTCTCGGCTCCATACTTTCAACCCCACTGGATGAAATGAGTGGTCATCATCATTCTTGATGGACAAACAGCAGCAACAACAACAACACATCGAAGTACATTTGTTCCCGCAGCGAGGCGAGGTCATCATGTGGAGGTGACAGGTTCGAATCCCGGTTGGTAACTATAGCTTTCAATTTTTATGTTGTCTAGTGCGTCCTCTGGTCTCTACGTTCCCTATCACTACTTCTATGAGGATAATACATGTGTGTTTATTTACGTTGTCTAGTGTGTCCTCTGCCGGTCTCTCTGGCCGAGGGGTTACAACACTTTCTCTCCGTAATCCCGTTTATCACGCAGAGTCTCGTAGAGGGCGAGAGCTGGGAGCGGTTCTACCCCCGCTGGTGACTTGCGGGATACTGAGCCGGCCGCTCAGAAAGCAATGGCAAACTACTGAGCGTAATCTTGCCAAGAAATCAACAGACAGCTGAAAGATGCTGCTGTTGACAGCGATGTCCTGTAAAGGATATGCGAATTTAAAAAAAAAAGTGTGTCTTCTAGTTTCTACTTCCTTATACTTCTGTGAAGGCGAAACAATACATGTGTTTATTTATGATAAAGGTGAAAAATAACCATCCGTGGTTTTCACGTGGGCACAAAAACGGAAGCAACATTGCATCATCCAACCCCCAAAAATAAACAATATTCTTGTAACAAAATTATCTATGCAGATGATAAATTACCGCAGGTTTCTCATCAAGTTACCGCAACAGAAGCAATTAACAAATATCTTACAAAGTAATTCAAACAGATAAGAAATGTGTATATACCTCGCGTTGAGTTACCGGAAACAAGAAAACGTCAATTTTTCTTGCAGTCTACGAAGCAGATAACAAATGAGCATGCCGTGCGCAAGTTTTATGGAAACAAATTACTAAGTTTTGTAGACTTAGGGAAGCAGATAAGACACTTACATGCTTGCACAGCGTTTTTGAAACAGATCTAAACATATCAGTTAATGTGATTTATAGAATTAGGGAAACAGGTAATACACATGCTTGCATAGACTTATAGAAACAGACAGACATAAGCAGATAAATTAATATTTATATAATTAAGACACGTACATCCTTGCACAGAGTTATAGAAACAGATTAAAATATTAATATGAATTGAGTAGATTTATCCAAACATAAGAAATAGAATATGTAATGCATAGTCACATATACAGATACATTCACAAAGTTATACATACATATAAGATGCAACTCACATACATTACACTGAGTTATGAAAACAAATAATACATTTACCCAGGTTAAAGAGAATCATGGAACGATAACAAACATGCCTGTCTCATCTCATCTCATCATGTTCCTCTTGTACCTTGCGGTGTCGAGGTGAAGTATAAACATCGTGAGAGTGCCCGATTATGGGCTTCATGTATCGATATTCCCATGGACTCTGCTATTCCCTCCGTCCAACGTTTACGTGGTCGGCCTCTTCTTCCGTTTCCACCTGGTCGGTACATCATTGCTTGTTGAGGTATGCTGTTGACTGGTAACCTACTTGCATGGCCAAACCATTTGACTTGCTGCTTTCTAATGTACTATTAAGTACATTAAGTACTAGATAAAAATGTGCGTATTACAGGTTATTATCGAACTACGTAAGCGGTAATCACGCAAATAATTATAAAATTAGGTAAGAAATTAAGTCATCTCACATAAAGTTATCCAGATAGATATAAAATTAATAAGGCTTAGATAGTTTTGGAATACATAACAAATTTACATATTTTACTTGAATCAAACGAAACATTTAAGAAATTAACACTTCTTACATAGGACTTTTGAACAGATAAGAAACACATCTTAATTAAAGTTATCAAACTAGATAAGAAATTAACACGTCTGCCATCTAATTACCTACGCAGTGAAGAAATTAAACATGTGTAACGTAGAGTTGACCAACAAAACAAAACAGAACACAGAATCTCACTAACATAGAAATGTTTAAACGGACTCGGTATTTCAACATAATTATGTAAGGATAATTAAGTAAAGGTAATAAAGTAAAGAGAATTAAGTAAAGAGAATTATGTAAAGAGAATTATGTAAAGAGAATTATATAAAGATAATTATGTAAAGAGAATTGTCCGAGGTTGTGATATTACAGGTGTACCGAATGATTGCACTATTGTCCCGTAGTGGGATCTAATTACAACATAAATGGCTACAAGACATAAACGTTTTACATTTTACAGCACAGAAAGTGATTATGTGTGTCACGCTGTTTTCATCTCATCTCATCTCATCATTTTCCTCTTGTACCTTGCGGTGTCGAGGTGAAGTATAAACAGTGGAAGAGTGCCCGCTTATGGGCTTCATGTATCCATATTCCCATGGACTCTGTTATTCCCTGCGTCCATCGTTTACGTGGTCAGCCTCTTCCTCTGCTTCCCTCTGGTCTGTACATTATTGTTTGTTGTGGTATACTGTTAGTTGGTAACCTACTTGCACAGCCAAACCATTTGACTTGCTCCCTTCTAATAAAATCTAGTGCAGCTATAACCCCCACTTTAGTCCTGATTTCTTAATTTCTGAACTTATCTCTTCTTGATACATTGAGTATTCTTCTAGGGAATCTGATTTCTGTTGTTGTGATTTTTCTTTTCTCTTTTTCTGCCATTGTCCAGGTTTGGCATTGGTAACATAGAGTTGGTAGGAAGATTGTGTTGTAAAGTGCTTTCTTAGTAGTTATTGATACATGTTTATTCCTTAGCATTGGCGCCATTTGTCAATGAGTTGGTTTGCCTTATTGCATGTATTTTCGATCTCGTCTTCTGATGTGCCATTTGATGATATTATACTTCCTAGGTACTTGAAACTCTTTGCTTGTTTCAAGGGATGTTCGTTTAGGTGAATCGTTGTTGCTTTTTCTTCTTTAGTTATAGTCAATACCTCTGTTTTACTTGTGCTAATTTTCATGTTATGTTCCCTACACATTTCGTTTAGACTATTCATGTGGTCTTGTAATCCAGCTTCTGATTTTGCTATTAGTGCTTAGTCGTCCGCAAACAGGAGTTCTCTAATGATTAGATTTGTAGATGGTTCTTCTTCTGTGTTCTCGTCATGCGGTGTTCTTGCGGTCTCTGTTTGGCTGGTTTCTTTACATATGTTGTCTATATATGTTATAAACAAGAGAGGGGACAGGACACAACCTTGTCGTACTCCGGATCTTATGGTGAAGGGTTCTGAGTATCCTCCAGTTGCTCTCACTATGCATTCACTGTTGTTGTATAAACTTCTACATAGGTTCGTTAGATGTGTACTCACTCCATATTGTTTAAGGATTTACCACAGCTTGTTTCTATCTACTCTATCAAATGCATTTTCTTGGTCGACAAAGGCTAAGTAGAGTGTTTAAGTAACGCTGTTTTCTGCAATGATTATTTACAGAAAATGAGAAAAGACAAGATTAGAGACTAAGGTACGAGGAAGCAAGAGGAAACAGTATGAGGCCATATTAAACATCACGAAGGCTTGGTCTTATAATCGATTTTCACAAGCCACTGCCCCACGTAGATCTAGATCTGGACGCAATAGAAACAGATGCCCAAGAAAAGGTCGCTGTGGAGAAACATGGATAAAAGAAATACTCGAAGCTGTGTAAGACCCTCATCTATGATGTGGTTGTCTTCAGTCCATGTCTTGATGTTGTCTCCCAACATGAATATTGTCTTCCATTCCATCTCTTGATGTGGTCCACAACTTATACCATTGTCTTCCAGTCCATCTCTCGATGGTATCCACCCACTTGCAACGCTGTCTTTCAGTCCATCTCTTGATGTTGTCCACCAACATATAACGTTGTCTTTCAGTCCATCTCTTGATGTCATCCTGGGGGGAATACTTAGCCACATGTTAGCAATTATCCTCGCGGACGTGTCTGCATGCATAGAGAGGCAGATACGAGTCATCTGTCATTACATCGTTAAGATGGTTTATCCAAGCTTGTGCTCTGCGGCTTGTATAATCATGTTTGCATCATCGATTCTGGCTATTCTTGGACTGATCCAATCTAAATGCTGATTTGTTTATTTGGTAATAAGGAAGCCAGTGTCGTTCATCGATAAAGGCAGGACAGCTGGATATAAATGTATAGGTATTGATTGATTCTCATATAAGAGGATTTTACAGATTAGATATTAGTTGGTGAAGCGTCCAAACACAAGTACTCCGTGGGTGAGGTGGAGTTGGCCCTGTAGAGTTATAACTTTCACATTTCCTGTTGTATAGGGTGTATTTTTAATGACTGCAGTGTTTAAAAATATTGCCTGTCCAAGTTTTGTATTCACCCTCTGTAAAGTTCATGCAACATAATAGGTAAATACACTATTTTCAAACACTTTTTTATGGCGCATATCCCTTGCAGGACGTTGCAGTCAACGCCAGCATTTTTCAGCTGCTGTTGATTTACAAAGCAAGATTATGCTCAGTAGTTTGCCATAGCTTTTTGAGCGACCGGCTCATATACCCCGTAGTTTACCAACGCGGCGAGAACCGCTACCGATTCTCGCACAGGTTACGTTCCTCACGTGGATATACGGGATTACGGAGAAAGACGTTAACACCTAGGCCAGGGAGCCGGCAAAATCAAACACTGCACAGTCATTAAAAATACACTCTGTATTAAGTAAAGTGAAGGACCCCTTTCAACACCTTAAAATCGATTGAGCATATGGTGATAGGTGCACATTTCTATTGACCAACCGACACACGGTGGCTGATGTGGTCAGTCTCACACTGACAGCCTGGACTCCCCACGACATGTCCAGGTACCTCTTGTAGCTAGGGTCAACCAGGGAGCCCGTGTCAAATTGAAACATCCGAACCCGACGTCTGTTGTCCTGATGTCTGTTGTCCTGATGTCTGTTGTCCTGACGTCTGTTGTCCAGATGTCTGTTGTCCTGATGTCTGTTGTCCTGACGTCTGTTGTCCTGACGTCTGTTGTCCTGACGTCTGTTGTCCTGACGTCTGTTGTCCTGATGTCTGTTGTCCAGATGTCTGTTGTCCTGACGTCTGTTGTCCAGATGTCTGTTGTCCAGATGTCTGTTGTCCTGATGTCTGTTGTCCTGATGTCTGTTGTCCAGATGTCTGTTGTCCTGATGTCTGTTGTCCTGATGTCTGTTGTCCTGACGTCTGTTGTCCTGATGTCTGTTGTCCTGATGTCTGTTGTCCTGATGTCTGTTGTCCTGATGTCTGTTGTCCTGACGTCTGTTGTCCTGACGTCTGTTGTCCAGATGTCTGTTGTCCTGATGTCTGTTGTCCTGATGTTTGTTGTCCTGATGTCTGTTGTCCTGATGTCTGTTGTCCTGATGTCTGTTGTCCTGATGTCTGTTGTCCTGACGTCTGTTGTCCTGATGTCTGTTGTCCTGATGTCTGTTGTCCTGACGTCTGTTGTCCTGACGTCTGTTGTCCTGACGTCTGTTGTCCTGTGTGTCCTCACACGATCCTAATTTCCCAAGCTTTCTACGATTGTGGGTCGGCAACGTTTCATCTCTCTCTGTGGCTGCTTTGATCAGGAGTGACTAGTGCTCTGGCCTGCCTGGTAGATGATTCAGGGTTTAAATTACCTCGCAGAGCCCACAGAAATGATGGGTCCTGTGTTTCGACTCGGCCTGATAAAATGGGAGCAGTAAATGTTGTGCGGGGGGGGGGGGGGGGGGCGGAGGCAATGAGGCCGCGGTGGCACTTCTAGAGTGATGTTTGGTCAAGAAAGATCGGTCCAGCATCATATGTTCAGTTAGCCATAGGAATCAGAAATCGGGATAGTTTTCAACTTAGATATGGAAGGCATTGGGAAACCACCACAGCATTTCCCAAAGAATACGTTTACGACTGGTTATAAGGTTAAGTTTATGGTGAAGTGACATGCTATGAAAGCTTCATATTAATGGCGGCACAGAATCAAACATGGCATGATTTTGATCGTCGCAGCGCCTCTGATATTTCCAGGGGGATAACTAATATCTTGTGCAAAAATTATGCTGTTTAAAAAAAAAAAAAAACTAAAAGAGAAAATGTACAGTAACATGGCACCGATATACGCGCACGCGCGCACGCACGCGCGCATACACGCACGCACACACGCACGCACGTACACACACACACACACACACATATATATATATATATATATATATATATATATATATATATATATATATATATATATATATATATATATATATATATATAGAATCGCCGTTTGTGATGATATTATCTATAATATTCTATGCGCACGTGCGACGAAATGAACAGGCTGGTAGACTGACTGCTAATACCCCTATAGAGATCCACAAGTAGTACTTCAAGTGGTATTTAAGTATTATTTCTGGTGCAGCACCAGCTAGGTGGCGTCATATTTTACTATATGAAGAGTGTAGCAACAGATCTGTCACGTCATAAACAGACACCAGATTTGTCAAAATTCGGGGATTCTTTGGGTACTTCCTGTGTCTCTTCCGGTTGTCATTGGTACTTCCGGTTGACTGTACTTCCGGTCCATGGCTGGCAGATTTGTGTTTCTGGGAGAGGCGCTCGGGGTGGGCGACCGGAGGGTACGCGGGCGAACCGACGCGAGCTGAACCGGACGTCGGTGAACCGGGCACGCGATGAGGGGCACCCGGGTTCGAACCCCTTCATGCAGAGATTGAAGTCAATTTGACAGATCGAAGGCAGTAGAAAATGTCTTGGGCCATCACTCGGGTAAGCCGTTTAGTCCAAAATCTGACTTTTTGATCATTACCCATTCACCGATTCAGAATGATAGTCCCGTGACTAGTCAACCACCAAAGCAGTTGACCATGGTTTTACCCTCACAGTATTATCATTGTTAAGGTACTTGTTCATAGTGTGTGATAAAATGGCCATGTAGTAACTTTAGGAAATAGACTGAGGCGAGAATATGGTTATTAAACACTAGCGAGGTTATACACTTTCATAATTAATAAACACTTAATAACATACAAAATGGATTATTTCTTGATAATCTATCATATAATACTAGTTTTAAAATTATGCAATAAATTGAAATAATAAACCCAGTGAATTTTGTATGATAAATGGTAAAAATATACAATCATTATAACAACGCAAGATATTGCCATTTGCAAAAACAAAAAAATTAATTGTCTCCCCTGAATTTCTCCGGTAGTTACGCGCGCCCAACCAAACCAGGTAACGAACAGCGCACCCGCGATAATTAAACTGCCCGAGCTCTTTCTCTCTCTCTCTCTCTCTCTCTCTCTCTCTCTCTCTCTCTCTCTCTCTCTCTCTCTCTCTCTCTCTCTCTCACCCCCCTCTCGCTGGTTATGCTCACCACCTGTCGATATACTAGCCGCACGCCACGATACTGCGAGTACGCATATCATCTGAAAAAGAAAGATTGTGGATCGGTTGTAGAGCTGTTAAATGTTTGCGGTCAAACAGGTAGAAAGAAAAAAAAAGAAAGAGCAGTGACTTTGTAAATTTTTCATGTTTTCTTCACGACTCGGTAATAACATAACACGCTTTAAAATTAACGCCCGATAGTGAAAGTTGGAATATAGCGGTTTTAAATGGTGCTAAATCGATTGAGCACATCGCCGAAGGTGCAAACAAATATTCTAAGGGACTTTGCTTTGGTGCAAATTATGTAAACATGGGAAAAAGTTGGGAAAAATTTTCAAAAATTTCAAAAATTCATACAACATTAAGAAATATAAAGGTTAAGAAGGTATCAGCTTAAAATCTTTAAAAATTTAAGATTTTAAAAAGTTTTAAAAAAATGTTTAAAACTTAAAATTTTCAAAAATTTTAAAAATTCATAAAACATTCAGAAAGTTAAAGTTAAAGAAACAATATGTTTAAAAACTTTAAAAATTTAAGATTTAAAAAAAACATTTAAAAATGTTAAATTTTTCAAAAAGTTTAAAATGTTAAAAAAAGTCATAAAACATTCAGAAAGTTAAAGGTTTTAAACTTATTGCTTCTTTAACTTTAACGTTCTAAATTTGTAATGACTTTGAAAATTTTTAAAATTTTAAAACGCTTTAAATTTTTTTTATAAAATCTTAAATTTTAAAGTTTTTAAACTTATTGCTTCTTTAATTTCAACTTTCTGAATGGTTTATGTGTTGTTGGTTTTTTGAAATTTTTGAAATTTTGAATATTCTTAAACGTTATAAAACTTTGTAACATCTTCAACTTTTAAAGTTTTTAAACTTATAACTTCTTAACCTTTAACTTTCTGAATGTTGTATGACTTTTTTAAATGTTTGAAATTTCCCCCTTACTTTTCCCCATGTTTAAATAATTGGCACCAAAGCAAAGTGCCTTAGCATATTTGTTTACACCTTCAGCGATGTGCTCAATCGATTCAGCACCATTTAAAATTGCTATATTCAAAATTTCACTATCGGGCGTTAATTCTAAAGCGTATTACGTTATTATCGAGTACGGAGAAAACAAGAAAAATTTACAAAGCTTTTTTCCCCCTTTCTGTTTGACTGCAAACATTTAACAGCTCTGCAACCGATCCACAATTTACAATATATGCGTACTCGCAGTATCGTGGCGCGTTGCTAGTATATCGACAGGCGGCGAACATAACCAGCAAGCGAGTGAGAGAGAGAGAGAGAGAGAGAGAGAGAGAGAGAGAGAGAGAGAGAGAGAGAGAGAGAGAGAGAGAGATAGAGAGAGAGAGCGAGAGAAAGAGAGAGAGAGAGAGAGCTCTGGCAGTTTAATTATCGCGGGGGCGCTGTTCATTACCTGGTTGGGCGTACGTAACTACTGGAGACATTCAGGGAAGGCAATTAATTTTTGTTTGCAAAGGTCAATAACTCGTGTTGTCATAATGATTTTATATTTTGCCATTTATCTCACAAAATTCTTTGGGTTTATTATTTCAATTTATTGCATAATTATGAAACAAGTATTGCATGATAGATTCTCTAGAAGTAATCAATTTTATATGATATTAAGTGTTTATTAATTATGATAGTGTATAACCTCGCTAGTGTTTAATAACCATATTCTCGCCTTAGTATAATTCCTAAAGTTGAAATGCCTGATTTACTCACTGACATTGTCAATCATCCTTTTGGCTAAGATAAACGTGTAGTATTGCCTTTACTGCTCTTGGTCTGGCTAGGGGCTTCGCTGATCATCAAACTTCATACACCCTCAAAGTAGGTGTGGGTTTGATGGCCCCCTCTAGGGGAAAAGGCTAATAGTAGGACCAAGGGTCCATTCCAATGCGTCCCCAGCCCTCACGACGGCCTCCTCTATGTACACACACAGAGTTATTAACAAAAATCGTAAATAATTTACTTTTTAATAAAGTTTGACTTTTTAAACTCCGAAAACCGGACGCGTGCCCGGTCGCCCCTGGAGACACTGCCACCCATGGACCGGAAGTACAGTAGACCGGAAGTAGTTATGTCCCAAAACACGCGAATTTTGAAAAAATCTGGTGTCGGTTTATGACGTCACGGATCTGGTGGTAGACTCTTCATATAGTAAAATATGACGTCATATAACTGGTGCTGCACCAGAAATAATAGTTAAATACCACTTGAGGTACTACTTCCACATATATTATGACAAGGCTGATATGGCAAAGACTGTCTGCGATCGAATGGAAAGTGCAGCAAAACATGCAATGGGATAATTCAGCGGGAGGTGAACCGAGGACTGGAACGACACTCATCGTATAGAGAAAAACGCAGGCGAGAGTTCAGTTGGGCAGCCTCTAGCACAACCAGCATTGACACTCTTCGTTGGCTTCTGCTGAAGGCGACGAAGCACGTCTGGGAATGTCCCCAGTGCAATTATAGTGATATTTGTTCTCATATTTATATCTATAATAACCACATACAAAATACACACTATTGGTTGGCTCACAAGGGAAAGGAACTAGGGAAGGTAAAGAGCCATTCTCACGCCTTGATGCTTACTGGCCATTTGATGTTAATCATATTAATTTACAGATCAATCACTGGATGAGTCAGTCAAACATTAAATATAACGTCGATCGTCTTTATTTCCCCGAAGATTTCTCAGAGCCTATTTTAGACTAGGTGGAACTGACGAACCAGGTCAATGAGAAAAGGTCCCCGCATCGATGGCGAATCGAATACATGACCTTCGGGCTGGTAGGCAGGCGTACTAGCCACTGTGATAATGCGCCTCCCATATATTGACTATTCATTCATTCATTCATTCATTCATTCATTTATTCAGCAGCATGTCGTTTGCAGAACCTCGCTCCCATAACAACCTTCCGGAAAACTTCTCGATCATGAGCAAGATGTCCCGTGTCCGATACACCCATCTTGAGTTCATCCGCCACATTCCGCACCCATCTTCCTGTCTTTCCAGACATATACCCCTCCATGATTGTTCTCTTCAAACTTTCATGACGTTTCAAGTGACCAAAATATTTAAATTTTATTTGTTTTACTTTTATCGTGCTAAATAGCCAACCTTCTTCAATATTCAGCTCTTGAAGTGTAGATGCATTTGTTGTTTCTTTAACCAAGATATTCTTAGAACCCGTCTATAACATTTATATTCAAAGGCAGTTATGCGCTGTTCAGCTTATTTAGTAAGTGTCCAGGCCTCACGGGCTATACTGACCCTAAAACAGGTACCTGGAAATGGTTTGGGAAATAAAGAAGGCCGGTGTGATACTGACACATCAGCCACGAGTCCCGATTGGTCTATAACAATATGGGTTTAGCAACATACGCCGTGTCCCTTAAGGCATGCAAGAGTTACCTGGACTTGACTGTACTTTATATTGTGACTATACTAGATACGATAACCGCAGGACAATTTTGTACACACCGATAATTCAAAACCATCGTGTGAGACGACACCACCACTCCGGAGACAGAGCGATCCGTGCTAGAATGTTCCAGTAACAACACTTCCAAAGACACCCTTTGATCTATCAGACCGGAAAACACCAGTTATGGTGTCTTTACTCCAATGCCTAGCCAGCTCACAGCGTGGGACAATCCGCATCTACACCTTTCAAATTCTGTTGCAATAAATCGAAGAGTGTATCGATTTGTCAAAATCGATATCATATTTCCCAAATACAACAGCTGGATTGCTGTCACTTCCCTGCCAGAACTGCTGAATGCTAGACGCGATCTGGTTGGTTTAGCAACAAGCCGAAGCCTGCTGAAACACGACAATATTTGTGCTAGTTGAAGGCTTGGTGACAGGCGGGGGGACAAGATAGGTGTATTCACAATCAATGCGCTACAGGATCAATCAACATTCTTACACTGCGACATCTGCCCCGGGAGCACGTTTGGATAACATGTCTGCTATTATAATCAATGAATGAATAAATGAATCGATCAATAAATCAATAGCATGAAATATTTACGCTGAATGAATTAGACCTTAATGCCTGATCTTTCTCTATATCCTGGTGTTGAGTAGAAGCAAGAAATACGATTGGTTGGTTTGGCTGGTCTGCAAATGATCCACACCACTGAACCCACGGGAATGTTCAATAAGGGCTTCAGTCTCCTCTCACTGACTACACAAAGAAGTTCATAGCACAGCTCTCACTCGCTTTGAGCTCAAGCTTCTAGTGGACGGGACTAATTGTTGCGTGTGGATCAGCTTTCCCTATTAACAGTGTCCCACGCCATAGGCGAACCCACTCCGACTTCTGAGGTACATGTAATTTACGATCCCAAGTCAAGGACGAGAAGTTAACATTTTAGTCCAACTGACCGATGGAGGTGTTGAACCAGATACCTCGGCATCAGCACACCGGATGTTTAAGAGCGGACTCTCTATCTATTCGACCATGCCGAACTTCCGTTGCTCCTTATATCCGACCACGGTGTTCTCGCCATTCTTCATTAAAACCACATCTCCGTTGCTTCCACATAATCTAATATACACATAGATAACAGAATATCCACTAATCTAATATACACATAGATAACAGAATATCGTCTGCTGGCTGCACACCACACACAAACCTCGTATGTTACTTCATGCAAAATGGCGATATCTTGGTAGACATTCCTAACACAAGAACAAAGTCTAAACAAGACTGTAAGGTACTTCCACACCCAAGTATAGCAGAGGGAAGACCAAACATACCGCAAAGAATTTTGATATCTTAGAGAAGATTATGACACATGAGAAAAGATTTAACTTTATCAGTCCCAAGTGACGTGTGATGCGTGATTGGCTGTTTCTCTTGAAACCCAGCCATCGCGTAATGTGTTCTCTTACCCTATACATTTTGTCAAAACATACTAAAGAAATCTCGCTTCCCAGGGGGAATATTCTGCGAAGCTATCTGCGACTGAAATCATTAAGATACGTCAAAGTCCGTGCATAGAAGAGAAAAGACAAAGATGGCTACAATTATTGGTTGAACAAAACAAACGAACAAACAAACAAGCAACAGCCATTATTATAAATTATTCAAGCAAAAAATTAATGAAACTAATAATGAAACATAAGGACAGTTAGAACACTATAACCCTAGCGGACAAACACGTGCATGCAACAGTTGCATGCGGTGGACTCACCCGCTTTCTCGGCACAGGAGGCTAGGGATTCAGGGATCACAAGACGACGTCAGGATAACTAGACAAGCTACTGTGCACCCTGGGTGGGTGGTCGGCTGTCACTGTCACTAGGTCATTCTAGATCTAGATATTCACTGTACGTTGTTAAACCAAACACTGTCATTAAGTCATTCTATACCAAAATATTCACTGCACGTTGTTCAACCAAATCTTGTTACTAGGTCATTTTATATCAAGATATTCACTATACATTGATCAACCAAACACAGTAATTAGGCCATCCTATACCAAGATATTCACTATACATTGATCAACCAAACACTGTCATTAGGTTATTCAATACCAGGATATTCACTATACATTAATCAACCAAACACTGTTATTAGGTCATTAAATACGAGGGTATTAACTATACATTGATCAACCAAACACTGTTATTAGGTCATTAAATACGAGGGTATTAACTATACATTGATCAACCAAACACTGTCATTAGGTCATTCAATACCAGGATATTTACTATACATTGATCAACCAAACACTGTCATTAGGTCATTCAATACCAGGATATTTACTATACATTGATCAACCAAACACTGTCATTAGGTAATTCAATACCAGGATATATGTAACCGAAAGATTATGACCAACTCGCGTGACCCAGACTATAATATAAAACTCGCGTGACCCTGTCTATAATATATAACTCGCGTGAGCCAGTCTGTAATATAAAACTCGCCGTGCACTCAATATTCATTCACACGTCCAAGGCAGGAGTGGAGGTAGAGTTTTCGTCCCTCAGCCTTGGTACCTCCAGCTAATGTTTCCAGAGGTGAAGTTAATATGTATCTTATGCAGTCTTGAGACATTATACATGCGTCAATACCCAGAGAGACTGACGCATCACGTGGTCTGTAGCTCAACGATCGACACATCAGAAATCGCTTCTGACACATCATATAGTTTCTGCCGAATACTATCATTGTTGTGGTCTTGTACGGATATAGGATCAACATATGTTGATTTCGTTTGTATAGAATGTAACACACTATGTGAACTTGTGTGTCTCTCTTACACACCTTAACGTGCATTGAGCATATGTTTATAGGCATATATTTATAGACCACTCGGTACTTGTGGCTGATGTGGCATGTATCACACCTCCTGCCGTTACTTTCCAAGACATTTCCTTCTTACCCGTTTTAGATGTTAATTAAAACACATGTGAATGTCTAGCCACTACGCTACAGCCCGATGTCCATATGTGACCGTTTGGATTATGTTTCGTGAAGCTATCTTCTTTATGACGTTTCTGTCATGTTTATAACATACTGGAGGAAATCATCAATTATGTGAACAACATTCTGGAGGAAATCATCAATTATGTGAACAATATACTGGAGAAAATTATCAATTATGTGAACAACATACTGGAGGAAATTATCAATTATGTGAACAACATTCTGGAGGAAATTATCAATTATGTGAACAACATACTGGAGGAAATTATCAATTGTGTGAACAACATACTGGAGTAAATTATCAATTATGTGAACAACATACTGTAGGAAATTATCAATTATGTGAACAACATACTGGAGGAAATTATCAATTATGTGAACAACATACTGGAGGAAATTATCAATTATGTGAACAACATACTGGAGGAAATTATCAATTATGTGAACATCATACCGGAGGAAATTATCAATTATGTGAACAACATACTGGAGGAAGTTATCAATTATGTGAACAACATACTGGAGGAAATTATCAATTATGTGAACAACATACTGGAGGAAGTTATCAATTATGTGAACAACATTCAGGAGAAAATAATTAAATGTGTGATTAACACACTACGATAAACCGTTATCTATGTGATCTATACAATTCAGGGTATTTCAACTGTGTGGTAATCACACGCGGAGAATGCGTGTCTGTGTGATCAACAAGCTACAACAAATCTGTAAATATGTGATTAATGGACTAAAGTGTACATCTTAATTGTCTGTTGAAAGCAGTAATCTATTGACTGACTTTAAATGTGTGATCACGTTAGTAAAACATCACATATTTAACAGTGTGATAACATGAGTAAACTATCACATATTTAACCACGTGAACACATTAATAAAACATCGCATTTTTAACCTTGCGATCACATTAATAAATCTAACATATTTTACAGAGTGATCACACTAATAAAACTGACATATTTAACCGTGTAATCACATTAATAAAACATTACATATTGAAATGTGTGATCACACGAGTAAAACATCACACATTTAACCGCGTGAGAGGATTATTAAAACATCACATATTTAACTGTGTGATCACGTTAATAAAACTAACATATTTTACCGTGTGATCACATTAATAAAACATTACACATTTAAACGTATGATCACATTATTAAAACATCACAACTTTAACCATGTGTTCACATTCACAAAGGCAACATATTTAACCTTGTGATCACATTAAAAATCCATCATATTTAGCCCTGTGTTCACATTAATAAAACATCACATATTTAATTGTGTGATCATATTAATAAAGCTAACATATTTAACCGTGTTATTACATTAATAAAACAAAAAAAAAACATTTAACCATGTCATGGTATTAATAAAACATCACATATTTAACCGTGTGATCACATTAATAAAAGTAACATATTTAACCACGTGATCATATTCATAAAACATTACATATTGAAACGTGTGATCACATTAATAAAACATAACATATTTAACCGTGTGATCACATCAATAAAGCTAATATATTTAACCGTGTGATCACATTAAAAAAACACAAAGTAACATATTTAAACGTGTTATCACATTAATAAAACTAACGTATTTAAACGTGTGATCACATTAATAAAACTAACATATTTAACCGTGTGATCACATTAATAAAACATCACATATTTAACCGTTTGATCATATTGATAAAACATCACATATTTAACCGTTTGATTATATTAGTAAAACACATGTCTTTAAGTGCGTGGTCACGTTAGTACAGCATATCCTATACCTAGGATAGACTTATATAAAACAAGCTTAGCATACTCTGCCACTCAGTTGTGGAACAATCTTCCACAAGAAATCAAAGACACCACCAATCATTATACATACAGTCGCAATCTGCTTGACTGCTTGAACACAACCTCAGGACAGACTACATTCCCCCATAAAAAAAAAAAAAAAAAATCAACAGCAATAAAGACAATAATAATGGTAAATTATCTCGAACGACAATTAGCCACAAAAAAAAAAAAAACAACAAAACATTCCCATATCTATGGCACGTTACACCTTCCTTGGGTATTTATAATGCCCATGTTAAACATTGCTTCAGTGAGTCATATATTATTTATTATTTTTTTATGCGTTTTAATGCTTATTGTTCTTTTGTTGTCAAAGATTTGCTTCATTAGAGATGTTGAATGAAAGAATGAATGAGAGGAAATAGAGAAGAAGGGTCTACGTGCCAAATTCTTAACCCTTTAAAAATAAAGATTTTCGTTCGTTCGTTCGTTCTAAAGCTGCAAGATCAGTCAGTGAATCACAGAATATCTTTTACCGTGTCATCAACAAACTAGAGAATATATTAGTGTATGATCACACAAAGCAGTTTAGAACTAAATGTCTCAGCTCTGTCAATGCTGTCTGTCACCCAGGGTACACTACATACCCGTTCAAATACATACACAATGACAATATTGTAAGGACAAAACTTGTTATATGTGGAAGTGAACAAAGCAACTAAGATGCGTCGGGTGCGCTTAGTTGAATATTAAATAGTGCTTCTCTCAAAACCAGGTGCCTCATACAATAGAGCAGAGGTTCCCAAACCACGGCCGGCGGGCCACTTGTGGCCCGCCAGCTGTCAGAAAGTGGCACGCGAGGCCTCGTTATTTAATATAATTTATTTTATTAATTTCAAAAATGCACTCGGAGCGCCATGTCAGTCTGCGATAATTTACTCTGCTCGGGGTTGTTATGCTCAGATATTATCGAATGTTCAGTTGGCAACGAAACGTTATGAAGTTCCCATATCCCAGCCTTGTCGACCAATCAGAGTGCGCAAGGCGCCATGTTATTGTCTGTTACAACTGTTTAGAAGAGTCGGAAGTATTGCGTTGAAATCATATTTTTTCAAATACAAATTTACCTTTAAAGTCTATAAACATGAGTGTGGAAAATCTAAAATCAAACAATGGTAAAAAGAGAAAATGTGAAGACGTTGCTTGTCGTGAATTCAACGAAGATTGGACGGAGAAATTTATGTTTATCTCTGGCCGTAGTGGTAAACCAGTTTGCTTGACTGTGAATTTTGTGTTTCTGTTACAAAAAAAATTTAATCTGGAACGACATTTCACGACCACAAAATTCAGTCATAAATGCTCAACTCAATATCCGATCAATTCGGAGTTAAGAAAAAAGTTCAAAGCTAAAAAAGAAAGTTCTCTGACCAGGCAGCAGTCATTTTTCACCAAGGCTGACGAACAGAGCAAGAGTGCTGTTATTGTGTAGTACGAAGCTGCCTGCTTCACCTTCAGCTGATAACATGATTTCATTCTGGCGACTATTGCTTGTCGAACAATTTTAACACTTGCGTTCATTCGCCCAGAGATACATGTGTCCTTTTGGTTCGACTTACAGATGCGAGCAGTGATTTTCCGCAATGACCGTTATAAAAAAACAAGCAACATTCCAGAGTCACCGACAGTAACCTAGCTGCGCTTATAACTTTGGGCACGACAGATTTGTACCCAGACATGGATAACTGGCATCTGAACTTAAGTAACTGGTTATGAAAATAGTTACAATTGTAAATTAATTACATTAATAGCAACTTTAGAAACTGATTAAAAATGTATTGTTATATGAACGTTTGATATTAAACCAACAAATGACCGCAGTGTAGTACTGACATTGACTGCGTTTAAAGTTATAGAATTTTGTTGACGAAAGTTAAGAAAGGTAAGAATGATATTGCACGACTTTTATAATTTTATAACGTTGTGGCCCGCTTAACTACCGAAAATAGTAGATATGGCCCTCTGCTTGAAAAGCTTGGGAACCACTGCAATAGAGTGTCGCCTGTACGGCAGGTCTAGCTTCGGATTGAATATAACAAAGTTGAATAAAAGCTACTATTTTACTTGTCAGCGCATACACAAATTAATATTTCATATACTGTAGTTACAAAAACTATATATCTTTTGTTCCGTAGAATTGTTGAAATTACCACAACTATCTATTGTTTCGTACACTGTCTGAAGTTACAACAGTTATCTATCTATTGTTTCGCAGTTCTTGAAGTTACAAATACCTATGATTTGGTACAATCGCTCGGAGGTGCATCGTTCGTTTCCAATTAGAACAGCCTTGGTACCATTCTTGAGTAGACTGCACGGACATTTACGGAAGTATCAAAAGGGGGCCACTGTAGCCAAGTGGTTAGGTCTTTTCGTAGTGCTAAGAATGCCCCAGGATCGTTCTCACATTCTGTCAAGTAGTTTTTGAGTGTCACCTGGAGGTCTTCTCCATATCTCAACGCTGGCTGTTGAAGATGATGACTGAGCGCTTATGGGAATACCACGAGGGCAATGATGTCGGTTCTTGACTCAACTTAACTAAAAGAACTTCTTAAAGTATTAAAATGCGAAGAAGAATGCCATGGGTTGCCACACCCTGAGACATGAGGTATGCCATGGCTTGCCACACACTGAGACACGAAGAATGCCATGGCTTGCCACACACTGAGACACGAAGGAACACCAAACGGGTACCGGCTTTCACAATACTCTGGCAGAGAGGACGGGGTAAACCAAAGGTGACACTGATACACCAGTCACGCACATTTCTATCAATGTAGACCTTACACGAAGCTACAGAGAGTCGACAGACAGGCAGCTGTGGAGCTGAAAGATAGGAAGCTTGGCGACCAAACCAAAAGCCAAAATGAGTGATGAGCGTTGATGACACTGGGCATCGACTGATATGCTTTTAATCCGCAGACCTTCTAGAATCCTTAAGGCAACAACATCAGTGGTGCACACACTGTAACGACCATGGCCATATTATTATATCTGCGTGGCATCTCCGCATCAAAGGTAGGCGGTAGTAAGTCTTAAACAGCCTGTGTCCTGTGTCTTTAAGTTCGTTCAACGATGAATCGTCTCGTGCATCTTTTGATGTTGTCCATTCGCATACAACAATATCAACCTCTAGTGTCTGTTGTGATAGTTTTTTTTTTTATCGTACACAGCAGAGGGAACGGTCATAGTTTCCTCAAGGAGATCGGTCTTGGTGTCCTCAAGGAGAACTGCCATGGTGCCCTCAAAGTGAACTGCCATGGTGTCCTCTAAGAGAACGGTGATGGTGTCCTAAAGGAGAACTGTCATAGTGTCTTCAAGGAGAGCTGTCATGGTGCCCTCAAGGAGAACTGTCATGGTGTCATCAAGGAGAACTGCAATGATGTCCTCAATGAGAACTGTCATGGTGTCCTCAAGGAGAACTGTCATGGTTTCTTCAAGGTGAACTGCCATCATGTCCTCAAGGAGAACTGTCATGGTTTCCTCAATAAGAACTGTCATGGTGTCCTCAATGAGAACTGTAATAGTGTCCTCAAGGAAAACTATCATGGTTTCCTCAAGGAGAACTGTCATGGTGTCCTCAAGGAGAACTGTCATGGTGTCCTCAAAGAAAACTGTCATGGTGTCTTCAAGGAGATTTTGTCACGGTGTCCTCAAGGTGAACTGTCATATTGAGCCCTAGACTCCCGATGTCATGTGTTGGTCGTACGTGCTGTTTCAAAATGTAAACTTTAAAGATCCCGTTTTCATGTAAGTTCTCATAACACAGAATCTATATTTTCTTGACCAAACGACACCGGTGGCTGATGTGATCGGTATCACACCGGGCACCTCACCTCCAGACAAATTGACGATACCAATGACCCATTTTATCAGCCTGGATCAACTCCTGAGTCACGTGGTTAGGACAAGTAAGTCAAGGTTTAGCCGATGCATGGATCTGGATAGAAGATATTTCCGTTGAAATAAATATATAGGTATTGACTGGCACTGACAGAATACAAACAGAAAGTAGATTCCAGAGAACACACAAAACAGAAACATTAAAAGCCAGAGGAACACCAGCTTCCAACCCACCACCTCCAAACATGCGGGCGCCTGGAGTGTTCACACCTGGGGCGTTCACATCTGGAGGGTTCACAAGGCGCTGGCGTTAACTGAAGTTGAACGACTGAAGGTACAACATGAACATAAAAAACTTACCTCTTCAAAAGCTCGAATCTTATCTCGGACACTCGGGGTCCTCTCCAACTTTGGCTCTTGTTCGTACTCAGCGGTCGCCGATCTGGAGCGAACGGCGGGTTCTGGGCGCTGAATGGGCGGGACAACTTCCTGCAGTTCTGTGGACGGGGCCGAACTGCTTCTCTTGCGTGCAGAAAACACCTCTACAAGCGGGTAGGCGAGGATCTCAGTAGGTTGAGCCGCGTACTGAGCACCAAGTCCCTTGGATATTGCTTCCATTCGAGTTAATCCCTTGTGTGAAGTGGCAGTTTCCAAGTCTCCGCTTAGAAGTGCTGCATGTTTCTGCTGCTCCTTCAGGTACTCCTGTGTTGTTAAGTCTTTGACGTTTTCATAAAGTGGGCTAGATCTGTCGTTGATATTCTGGTCGTCAAACTTCCGTATACTTTTCCTTGGCGATATTGGGGGTCTCATTACTTCAGGCTTAGAGGTGACTATTTGTAAATCAGCTTTTGGAGAAGAGCTTACTGCCTGCAATGTTCCAAGACATGGGCTTTTTCTCCTGGGCTTATGGCAGGGTTTAGCGTTATCGTAAGGGCTGGAGGCCCTGTAAGGATCCATAACATCCGAGACTAATATAGAACTATCTTCATCGAAATCTGTTACAGGTGATGATGGGGAGTGAGGTTTGGGAGGTGAAGAATCCGAGTCAGGGGGTGTGACAGGAGATGGGAATGCGTAAACATCCTGATCAGGTGAAGAGTTTGGAGAAACTGAGGTACTGTCTGAAAACTCCCTTTTAATGGTTTTGGTTTCTGGAGTTGGTGGCGATTCCATCACTTTGTAGTGAGGCGACACAGACTGTTCCTCGGCCTCAATGTACTGCACTAGTATCGGACTAGGTTTCGCCTTCATGTCTTTAGCCTTTTTCTTTTCGGTTGAGTCCTGTCTGGGCAAGTATTTGCTGGTAGGGACTTCATCAAAGGAGCTGTCTATGCTGCTGGATGTATCAACAATCTCTTCTGTTCTAATAATTGGAAAGTGTCTTTTCTCTGACCCGCCGTCTGTTGTCAGCTTTGCTGGTGGAGGTGATGTAACCATTTCAGGGTCTGGAAGGCGTCTTTTTGGTTTTGGTGGCGGGATGGGTTTAACATCCATAGCCCCTCTTTTCACTATGTTTTCCATGTCTTCAGCTACTTTGTGGAATTCGTCTGTGATCAACGATTTCATGTCCCTAATGCGCCTGGTTGCCGGTTCTTCTGCTGCTTTCTCTGGTAACTGCTTACATGGTGCCTGAAGGGATGATACTGTTGTGCTAGTAGTCGGTGTGGAATGACACAAAGTCTGTGACTGAGTTGTACAGGAAAAGAATGGAAAATCACTGCTAGCGTCATTGACATCAATGTCATCAACTAACCTGTCCGAAGATAGTAGCTCGGATGTATGTTTGATCAAGGAATGGTCACTGCCTAACCTACTAATATCTTCAAAATTCCGCACCGTTTGAGACTACTCCCATAGATGTATGGACCGACGTCCTCAGGTGTTTCAACATCATCAATATCGTAGTCGTCCAGCTCTTCATTTAGCTGCTGTTTCAGCTTCTTGGCCGAAGGTGGTGCCGGTATACGAGGTATCACTAGCGGAATTGATTTCTTTGCTCCGGAAATCGATTTAGATTCAAAGAAGGACTGTGCTTCAACACTCTCAGATTCCTCGTCATCATATTCGCCCTCGGCAGCTTCCTCGCGAGATCGTTGTCTCTCTAATTCTTCCATCTGCTGCGCTAACATGTCTTCCTGTTCCGCTTCTTCTACCGACGGCGACACGTCCAAGATGGGGGACAGATCAATAACAGGTGACCAGTCAGTAGAAGGTGGTCTTGCTTTTTGGCGCTTCGATCCTTGGAAGTCTATGGACTTTGATGAGGGATCAGCCAGCTCCACCTCCTCGACTTCATCCCCGGGAGGAGGGGCGTTGTCATAGTAACCGGGCGAAACAGGCGAGGAGCAGCTGGAGTCAACGCTGTCCGCAGAGTCCGGGCTCATAGGTTCGGAGACTGGTTGATGCGATGACTGGGGCAGCAAGTTGGTGGGGGAGACGCTCATGGAGGTGAGGCTGGCCGTGCTGTTGGCGATAGTGGCGGCGTACGTGGCCAGGTCCATGACAGGCGCGGAGTGGGCCATCGTGCCGGTAGTATAGAGGTCGGCGTGCTGGGTTTGTGGGCCCGATATACTGACCGGAGGCTTGGCACGGACTGCAGGCATGTCGAACACCAGGGTCTGACCTGTGGTACTGATGAAAGAACCTTTCAGCTCATCTGGGGACATCGGTGAAGGCTTCTGTGTAGCGTGTGACCCGGCAACACCATTGTCCAACCCGCTGGCATGCGTGGAGGCATCCCCGTACAGCTCGTCAAGGGATAATTGCCGAGAAGGAGGCGAAATATCTGTGTACGTGAAATGATTGTTCTTTTCTTTGGGAGAAAGCGACCCGCGACGTTTGCCAGGATACGAGTCTCGCCTTCTTGGGGAAAATGGCGGGCTTTCTAATCCTTCACGCCAGCTAGGGCTTCTAGGAGGGGTCGGGCTGTTGACCGCATGGCTGTCTATTAAATCTTGGATGGACACTAGATCCCTGGCCTTAACCTTTCCCCCATCATCTGTGTTTGTCAGCAGCTTTTTCGTTCTCTGAAGACCAGATGATAAAGAACTAGACAACGAGGCTGAAAGAGAAGATTCCGTTGCTAAATGACCTACAGACGAGTGAGGTTTAGACCTAGCATGTAGGTCACGTTTGTCCCCGCTCCAGGTGTCTTCTTTCTTATCGCTGCCTCCCGACCCATCCTCTTCGTCAGACGATGTATGGCTGTGCGAGTGGGACAAACTCAGCGACTTCGGTCTATGTTTTTGTCGTTTGGTTTCCCTGTGACTGCCCATACTGGTAACAGTGGCTTCTTTGTTGCTCTCATCCGTGCTGGACCCCCCATCAACCCGACTCCGCTCCGATGCCAGCTCATCAAAATCCAGATCGGACGTTCGGTCTGAAAATTCGTCAGATTCACTTTTAGGCAAAGTAGCCCCTGGACCTGGAAGAAACGGGACATATTTTAGTAATATGTAAATACAAAAGTTATATATACTCCAATTAATTGTTTTGTTTCCCAAACCGACCGCCTCTGTGGCGGAGGCGTTTCGGACGCAATTCGTAATTCTACAAACCGCATTCGAAACACAGCTGCGGGCGATTTGGAAGCAGACTGCCCTGCGTTGGTTTCCATTCAATGCTATAAGTGCCATTCGTTCAGGAAGCAATGACAAACTACTGAACGTAAACTTGCCCAGGAATCACAGACTAAAAATGCTAGAGGTGACTGTGAAGTCATGTAAAGGATATATAGCTAACTAACCTCCTGAACTTATGGTTTTGTTAATGGTAGTCGCTGAAACATGTGGATTACTCAGTTTGATTGTGTTAGCCAGATGTAAAGATCATTTATGAGCTCTTTAAAAACCCGTTGTAAGTTGGTATTCATTTCTCCAAGGTTGTTCTTATATCATCACTCCAGCTGTCACGTGATTTTCTCATTGCCCTCTATTATATTTCTTCAATGTGGCTGTTTGTGGAACACGTTGCCAGGACATTCTTGTGAGGTGGCTAAACCATTTAACCTGTTGTTCTTTACTGAATTGCATGACTGGTTTCAAACAGTTTTCTAATTTCCCCATTCCTAATTCTATCTCTCGCGGTTACTCCAGCGGCTCTTCTACGGCATCGCATCTATGTTGCAATAATTTTGCGCTCATTTGTTGCAGTAAGCGTATATGTTTGACAATGGTAGCATAATGTCGGCCAAAATATAGTTCTTATGATATTTGCTGTAGTACTTATAGGTATATCATTTAATCAGCTTATGAAAATGCATCTACAGCCAGTCTTCTATGTACGTCTTGCCAATTAATGTCTTTTCTCATACACGTCATTAATTAAGCACAGACAACCGAATACATACAGAGTGTATATCTACTTCAATCTTTTCAGCACGAACGTATAACTTTATGTCACTTGGGTCGTTTCTTTATCCTTGTGGATATGACCCTATGTGCACGTTTATAAAGTCCTTATCGTCATTTAAATTTGTTATTACTAGCTGCATAATTAATTTTCTAAAGATTATATATCACTTATGATAAATCAACAAACGCTACGGAAAGGCACATCAGATACTGAGACACTGTCGCCACTTCTGTCGCGCAGAAATATACCTATAAGTAATCATGCAAATCTCATCAGAACTATTCTTTTGGCCGACACTAAGCTACCAGAGACAAACATGGACGCTTCCTGCAGCTAATGAGCACAAAATCATAACAACATAGAAGAGAGGGACAGAGTCCAGAGTTCTACAGCAGCCGGTCCATCGCACTAGCCAACGGTCACTGAGTTTATTTCTCCCCACAAATGTAATCCAAGAGTAGACACTACCGCTGGGATGGTGCAGTGTTCGGCCTAACATTGTCTAGGTCAACACATATGAAGTGACGTGCCCGGTTCCTTTCCTCGGCGTTCTCTCTCAGACAGTTCCCAGTAAATCCTGAAACATGGTCTCGTACTCATTATGTGAGACTGGGTCGACCCTAGAGGGGAAACATATTTCTGCCTCTGCTGGGGTTTGAACCCAAGCCCTGTCTTGGTCACCGAACGATCTAACCACTACGTCACCGCTGCTCCCAAACATCGTGACTATCTAGTTCTAGTTTCGCATATCAATCAATCAACCAATTAAGCAATCAATCAATCAATCAACCAATCAATCAATCAACCAATCAATCGATCAATCGATCAACAAGTCAATCAATCAATAGCAGCACATAAATCTGAGCTAGAATAATAAACGGCCTATAAAAATATTCAAGTATGGATAATAACACGAATTTACGGCTTGAGGGAAGCACGGTTGAAGAATAATGACATAATAACGACCATTACACCGTGGTCAATATGGCTGTTTGCAGTTTGTGGTTTTTACACCCCCCTCCCCCACCCCCTACCCACACCCACACACGCACGCACGCACGCACGCGCGCACACACACACACACACACATACACACACACAATGCCACGCACATATACTTCTCAAACACAACATCAGTCACCAAATAATTTCTGCAGCAATGTTGATGAGTTGACTGAATTTCTTGTGTAGTCGTTCAGCTTTCACCTTGGAGTATAGAAGTACCTTATGTTCTTGGTGGACTATCCTCTTCTACCTTTGATTGTTAACGTATCCTGCTTTCTTGTTTGGGCTATTCTCGTCTGCAACTAGACTGTAGAAGTACCTTACTTTCTATTATAACTAGTCTGTAGAAATATCTTACTATTTTGTTTGAACTATTATCTTCCATAATTAGACTGTAGAAGTAACATACTTTCTTGTTCAAACTATTCAATTCTACATCTAGACTGTAGAAGTACCTTATTTTCTTGTTTGAAGTATTCTCGTCTACACATAAACTGTACAAGTACCTTACTTTCTTGTTTGAACTATTCTCGTGTACATATAAACTGTAAAAGTACCTTACTTTCTTGTCTGAACTATTCTCGTGTACATATAAACTGTAAAAGTACCTTACTTTCTTGTTTGAACTATCCCCTTCAGTAACCAGACTGTAAAAGTGCTTGACTTTCTTATTTAAACTAACCTCTTCTACAACTAGACTTCTTCTTCTTCTTCAGCGTTCCGAGCCATTGAGGTTCTTTGCTGCAGATACAAGCCGTCTTCATTCGTCTCTCTGGTGGACCTTCTCTTGCCAGTCGTTGATTCCAAGTGCTTGTAGATCTGTATGTATATTATCTCTCCACCGTCTTCTTGGTCTACCTCGGGGTCTACGGTCATTTATTTCCTGAGCGTAAGCGAGTTTTGTTTCCCTATTATCTTCCATTCTTTCTATATGCCCCAACTACTAGACTGTATAATTACAATACTTTCCCATTTGGACTATCGGTTTCTACATCTAGTTTGAAGAAGGAACTTATTTTCTTGCTTGAACTATCCTCTTCTACGCTAGACTGAATAGCTATTTTACTTCTTTGTTCCATTTTTTCTCGCCTTCGATTAAGTGGATTGTTTAATGTTGTCAAGGAAAGTGACACACCTTTTGAGAACCAAAGATAAGAGTATGCATCCATTGGTATCTCAGTGGACCAAACTGTCAAAACTGTCATTTACTGCCAATATAAAACTTTGCGGTGTATAGCAGAGGGGTCTTTGAGCCTGAGGAATAAAGGCCGCCTGGCTAGTGCAGTCGCCGCGAACTGTGCAGGTTAGGATTTTCTTTTTGCCCCCGACAGAAAAAAATCCCGCACCTTACCGGGGATCGAACCCGGGCCTCCCGAATGAGAGTCCGGCGTTCTTGCCTCTCGGCCAGCCGCTCCTCTGGAGTTGGACCAAACAATCCTACCAAATAGACAATTTGAATTGCCACAGTCAGTATAGCTACCATCAATATAATTAACGCAGTATAGCTGCCATCAATATAGTTAACTAGCTGACCCGGCCCGGCTTCGCCCAGGACCTGGAGGGGATCTATCTATCTATCAGTCTGTCTGTCTGCTTGTTTGTCTGTCTGGCTGGCTGACCCGGCCCGGCTTCATTCAGTCCCTGGTGGGGAGCATCTCATTTAATTCATATAAGTAGTCATATAAGCTCTCCCGTTCCCGACTATCTGTCTGTCTGTCTATCTGACCGGGCCCGGCTTCACCCAGTCCCTGGTGGGGAGCATCTAATTTAATTCATATAAGTAGTCATATAAGCTCTCCCGTTCCCGACTATCTGTTTGTCTCTCTGTCCCGGCCCGGCTTCACCCAGTCCCTGGTGGGGAGCATCTAATTTAATTCATATACGTAGTCATATAAGCTCTCCCATTCCCGACTGTCTGTCTGCCTGTCCCGGCCCGGCTTCACCCAGTCCCTGGTGGGGAGCATCTAATTTAATTCATATAAGTAGTCATATAAGCTCTCCCGTTCCCGACTGTCTGTCTGTCTATCTGTCTGACCGGCGTGGTTTCGCCCAGCTCTTGGCGCACAGTAACTTAAAAGAATGTCCTTCCACACACCATTCAATGAAAACTGTAGAAAAAGATGGGTTACAATGTTATGCATTATGCATTATTTTTATGAAAACTTTGAAAATGCCTTAAAGATTATATCATTATTTATTATAACTCATATGCCTAAAAATAACTATAGACAAAAAGTTTAACAATAGTGCAAGTAAGTCCAACAATATGACTATAAAGTATATAGAAATGTTATTAAAAGTTATGCCCCTTGAAATAACTTTTCTAGAGTGAAGTGCCCCTGCTATATAGACATTATATAATGAAAATGGAAAAGTAAATGTTATTAAATAAGTCGAAGATTTTACATTAAGAAATTATTATAGTCGGTTGCAAATGAATGAAAGGAAGACGTGTAGAAAATTTCATCTCAATCGGATGTACCGTTATCGAACGCATCCAATACCCACAAACAAACAAACATACACTCTGTTTTATAGATATAGATAGATTTATAGTAAAGCTACCATCAATATAATTAATATCAGCATATCAACCATCTTTATAATTAATATCAGTATAGTTACCAGCATTCCAGTTAACATCAGATTACCTATCATTAGTAAAATTTACATCAGTATAGCTACCATAAGAATAGTTACCATCAGTGTAGCTACCAGCAGTATAGCTACCATCAATATATCTACCATCAGTATAGCTAGCATCAATAAATTCACCATCAGTATAGTTACCACCATTATGGCTACCATCAGTATAGTTACCTTCAGTATATCTCTGGGTAGTGAGATCGGACGCCCGAGTGTATTGTTGCGCACGTAAAAAGTCCATTGGCAGTTGGAAATTGAACAAGAGTAGCCTAACGGCTCTGCCCTGGCAAAATTTCGAGTTAAAAATCTACCCAAAATATTTTCAGGATCCTCGCTGGTGCTACGGAGTTTGTGCACTGAGCTGAGATTCTCCGGACTCAGGCTTGAGTTAGGAGTAGAACAGAGCACTTATGGGTTACACCCGTGTGACATGATGTTGATCCGTCGACTAAACTAAACTAAACTAAACTAGCTACCATCAGTATTTCTACCATCAGTATGACTGTCATCACTATGTCTACCATCAATGCAGCTACCATCAATACAGCTACCATCAGTATAGCTACCATCAATAAAGCTACCATCAATATAGCTACCATCAGTATGACTACCATCAGTATGCCTACCTTTTGGAAGGCTTTCTGCTAGGCCGTCGTGTATTACTGCAGTAATGATATGCAAGCATCACTAGTGCCACAAGTTGTCATGCTGACAACAGATCTATACACAGACACTACAAACGGTCACATAGATTACTAGTCATCTCCTAGAGGGGAACTAGAAGGCTGCATGCACTACATTGCATAAAGAATACTGGTAAATCTAAAATGTACAACCACAACGGAAGGAAACAAAGTTATGCTGTCTTTTGAAATGTACAAAAGAAACGGAATGTAATTCTCGTGGTATTATCGGGGAATATTCTTTAACTGTTGGAGTTTAGCATGCATACGTTTTTTGGAGTTAGGAGATCAAGGCTGCACATCATGGAAATCGAGACAGCGCATAAATAGTTTTTGTATGTTGCCTCAAATTTAGACAACAAATCCAAAGCCGTATTGGGGATTAGAACTCACATGCAGAGATTAACCAGGTTTCAGAGTCCGTGTCACAGCACAGCCAACGAGTTAATGCGACATTTTTGAGAATGCGCAACTTTCCTGTGGCAACTGGTGCAGGCTTTAACTGTATCGCGATTGTAAAGATGAAACTAGGGGAGTTTGAACTGACTTGCTGTAGAGAAGTACTTGGAGTGTGGTCGACCAAGAAAAGGAGAAATACTGATATGCTGAGAGATCTGAACATCGAAGAAAAATAGCTCGTTAACACCATCGCATCTCGAAAACTGAAATACTTTTGTTATGTTAAATGGAATCATCATAGGGGGACGAAACATCAATAACATTAGACATGCAGATGATACAGTATTGATTGCAGACAAAGTGCAGGCTCTACAATAATTAATATATGCAGTTGTTGCACACAGTGAACAACTAGGGTTAGAATTAAATTGTAAGAAGACACAGGTTATGGTCGTCACTGGGAAGAAGGAAATATACAATCGCCGGTCTCTATGGCTAAAGACTTGCGAACGCGGTTTGTGAGCCCGTGTACCCGTGTTCGAAACACAGCGGTGCTGGTTCTTTCGAAAAAAGTATAGAGTCGGTCGTTCAGAAAGCAATGGCAAACTACTGAACTACTGAACGTACAAATTTGCCCAGGAATCACGAAAGCGAAAATGCTAGGGTTGACTGCTACGTCCTGTGAAGGACATGCAACTTAATTTATTAAATATACAAGCGCCGATCTCCTGGCCTAGGATTTAACGTCTTTCTCCGTAATCCCGTATATTCTCGTGAGTAACGTAACCTGCGCGAGAATCTGTAGCAGTTCTCACCGCGTTGGTAACTTACGGGGTATGTGAGCCTGCCGATCAGTAAGCAATGGTAAACTACTGAGCGTAATCTTGCCTAGTACATCAACAGCAGCTGAAACAAACTGCTGATGTTGACTGCAACGTCCTGTAAGGTATATGCAACAAAAAAAAATATGCAAGCAAATGGGAATAATCTTCAACAAGTGAATCGATGCAATTATCTCGGAACAGTTATAACATCTGATGGGAGATGCCTTGAAGAGATTACAACAAGAATCGCCATGGCGAAAGTAGCCTTTAGATAGATGAAAAACATATGACCAATAAAAAGATGTCAATTGAAACGAGAAAAAGAGTGTTGAAGTGCTACATAGAACCTGTACTTTTGTATGGATGTGAAGCTTGGACAATGAGCAGTCAAGCTGAAAAACATCTGATGGCTGTGGAAATGTGGTTTCTGAGGATAATGCAAAGAAATCTATGGACAGACAGAAAAATCAATGAACAAGTACTGCAAGAAACAAATTAAAATCGTAAATTGATTAGAGAAATTAGACATAGTCGAATTTTTTTTTTTTTTGACATGGTATGAGAAGAAATAAATGGGAGAAATTGGTGACAACTGTCAAGATTAAAGGGAAGAGAACAATGGGAAGACAGAGAAGTAAATAATTGGGTGGCTTGACCACGTGTCATGGTCGAGACAAGAACACTGAGCTGATTTACGACTCTGGTGATCGAGTGAAATGGCGAATCATGACCGCCCACACTTACCGGCATGGCACATGATGAATGGTTGGATGTTAAAGGTCACAGTGACTTGGAGAGAAGAGAGGTCGAAGGCGTGGTTGCTGGGAGACGAAGAGGCTGGGATAGACCAGTACACAGACGGACACAGGACTCGGCGGACAGTTCGGGACTGAGCTTGGTTGAGGCGGGAGAACTGGCTCGGACATAAGCGTAATTGAGGTGGGAGAACTGGCTCGGGCATGGGCGTGGTTGAGGCGATAGATCTGGCTCGGGCATGAGCGTGGTTGAGGCGAGAGATCTGACTCGGGCATGGGCGTGGTTGAGGCGGGAGAACTGACTCGGGCATGAGCGTGGTTGAGGCGAGAGATCTGGCTCGTGCATGGGCGTGGTTGAGGCGAGAGATCTGGCTCGGGCATGGGCGTGATTGAGGCGAGAGATCTGACTCGGGCATGAGCGTGGTTGAGGCGAGAGATCTGGCTCGGGCATGGGCGTGATTGAGGCGAGAGATCTGGCTCGGGCATGGGCTTGGTTGAGGCGAGAGATCTGGCTCGGGCATGGGCGTGGTTGAGGCGGGAGAACTGACTCGGGCATGAGCGTGGTTGAGGCGAGAGATCTGGCTCGGGCATGAGCGTGGTTGAGGCGAGAGATCTGGCTCGGGGATGAGCGTGGTTGAGGCGGGAGAACTGGCTCGGGCATGGGCGTGGTTGAGGCGAGAGATCTGGCTCGGGCATGGGCGTGGTTGAGGCGAGAGATCTGGTAGGGGACTGAGGAACTTTTAGGCGGGAGGGAAGGAGTGTGACAATGTGATCAGCCTTTAGCTGGGAAGTAAGGAGTGTGACAATTTGATCAGCTATTAGATGACAGTTAATGAGTGTGACAAACTGATCAGCTTTTAGATGACAGGTAATGAGTGTGACAATTTGATCAGCTTTTAGCTTGGAGGTAATGAGTGTGACAATTTGATCAGCTTTTAGATGAGAGGTAATGAGTGTGACAATTTGATCAGCTTTTAGCTTGGAGGTAATGAGTGTGACAATTTGATCAGCTTTTAGATGAGAGGTAATGAGTGTGACAAACTGATCAGCTTTTAGATGACAGGTAATGAGTGTGACAATTTGATCAGCTTTAGCTTGGAGGTAATGAGTGTGACCATTTGATCAGCTTTTAGATGAGAGGTAATGAGTGTGACCATTTGATCAGCTTTTAGGTGACAGTTAATGAGTGTGACAATTTGATCAGCTTTTAGATGAGAGGTAATGAGTGTGACAAACTGATCAGCTTTTAGATGACAGGTAATGAGTGTGACAATTTGATCAGCTTTTAGCTTGGAGGTAATGAGTGTGACAATTTGATCAGCTTTTAGATGAGAGGTAATGAGTGTGACAATTTGATCAGCTTTTAGCTTGGAGGTAATGAGTGTGACAATTTGATCAGCTTTTAGCTTGGAGGTAATGAGTGTGACCATTTGATCAGCTTTTAGCTTGGAGGTAATGAGTGTGACAATTTGATCAGCTTTTAGATGAGAGGTAATGAGTGTGACAATTTGATCAGCTTTTAGCTTGGAGGTAATGAGTGTGACAATTTGATCAGCTTTTAGCTTGGAGGTAATGAGTGTGACCATTTGATCAGCTTTTAGATGAGAGGTAATGAGTGTGACAATTTGATCAGCTTTTAGCTTGGAGGTAATGAGTGTGACAATTTGATCAGCTTTTAGATGAGAGGTAATGAGTGTGACAATTTGATCAGCTTTTAGATGAGAGGTAATGAGTGTGACAATTTGATCAGCTTTTAGATGAGAGGTAATGAGTGTGACAATTTGATCAGCTTTTAGCTTGGAGGTAATGAGTGTGACAATTTGATCAGCTTTTAGCTTGGAGGTAATGAGTGTGACAATTTGATCAGCTTTTAGATGAGAGGTAATGAGTGTGACAATTTGATCAGCTTTTAGCTTGGAGGTAATGAGTGTGACAATTTGATCAGCTTTTAGCTTGGAGGTAATGAGTGTGACAATTTGATCAGCTTTTAGCTTGGAGGTAATGAGTGTGACAATTTGATCAGCTTTTAGCTTGGAGGTAATGAGTGTGACAATTTGATCAGCTTTTAGCTTGGAGGTAATGAGTGTGACCATTTGATCAGCTTTTAGATGAGAGGTAATGAGTGTGACAATTTGATCAGCTTTTAGCTTGGAGGTAATGAGTGTGACAATTTGATCAGCTTTTAGATGACAGGTAATGAGTGTGACAATTTGATCAGCTTTTAGATGACAGGTAATGAGTGTGACAATTTGATCAGCTTTTAGATGACAGGTAATGAGTGTGACAATTTGATCAGCTTTTAGATGACAGGTAATGAGTGTGACAATTTGATCAGCTTTTAGCTTGGAGGTAATGAGTGTGACAATTTGATCAGCTTTTAGCTTGGAGGTAATGAGTGTGACAATTTGATCAGCTTTTAGCTTGGAGGTAATGAGTGTGACAATTTGATCAGCTTTTAGATGACAGGTAATGAGTGTGACAATTTGATCAGCTTTTAGCTGGAGGTAATGAGTGTGACAATTGATCAGCTTTTAGCTTGGAGGTAATGAGTGTGACCATTTGATCAGCTTTTAGATGAGAGGTAATGAGTGTGACAATTTGATCAGCTTTTAGCTTGGAGGTAATGAGTGTGACAATTTGATCAGCTTTTAGATGACAGGTAATGAGTGTGACAATTTGATCAGCTTTTAGATGACAGGTAATGAGTGTGACAATTTGATCAGCTTTTAGATGACAGGTAATGAGTGTGACAATTTGATCAGCTTTTAGCTTGGAGGTAATGAGTGTGACCATTTGATCAGCTTTTAGGTGAGAGGTAATGAGTTAATGAATTAATAATACCGACATAATAAAAAAGATGGACAGAATACCCAGAAGTCAACTTTACCTGTTCGAAGTAAAAAATGAATATGATAGGCGAATGGTAGAAAACATGGAAAATATATTCGTGAAAGTAATGATGATAAAATTAATACAAAATAGGAATGTGTAAAAACTAGCATACATATTGCAAATACCACCTTGCCAGTGAAGGTAAATAAGACAAAGCAATTATGGATAACCGATGAAATCTTGAGCAAAATGAATGAAAAAAGAAAAGAAAAAAGAAAGCAAAGAACACTCCAGAATATATATTAATAGACAGAGAAATACGCCACATGTAATAAAGGAAAGAAATAGAGCATATAGAAATAAAACACAACTCGAAAGAAATGCATGAAAATATAGAAAGATTTACAAAGAAGAAAAAAAATATAACAGGAAACGGTTGTTCAGAGGAAAAAAAATTGAGAATTATAATTAATAATACTGACATAATAAAAAAGATGGACAGAATACAAAGAAGATTTATTCTTTGACAGCAGAGGTAATAAACCAACATTGTGTAATACTCAAGATGGACCAAACATATTAAAGACTGAAGTTAAAAAGGCTATTAAAAAAATCAAAGAAGGAAAAGCTGCAGATAAATCAGAGATGATAAAATCGGTATCCAACTTTGGCATTGATACTATTACAGAATTATGTAATAATATATATAATACTGAGTACATCCCCAGGGATTTGAAAACATCCAATTTCATCACACTACCGAAGAAGCTAAGAGCTGTTGATTGTGAGGATTACAGAACTATTAACTTAATGAGTCACATAACTAAGATACTACCAAGGTCATAGACGAGGAAGTAGTTGAAGAAAGATTTGGGTTCCGCAAAAATAGCAGCACCAGAGAAGCAATAATCTGCTTGAGGATGTTCATTGAAAAATATATAGAAGTTCAGAAAAATAATATGTTTGTTTTATAAATTATAAAAATGTTTTTGATATAATACAACATGAACGAATAATTACATGCCTTCAAGATATTTTAGTAGACGCAAAGGGCATCATATGTATTAATAACTTGTACTGGGAACAATGGCGTTTATTAGATGCGGAAATAACTATTTGTCGCCCATAGAGATAAAAATAGGAGTACGGCAGGGATGTGTGTTGTCCCCAAACCTCTTCAACCTATACACAGAAAGAATTTGTAAACAAGTTGAAATGCCTGGACTTAACATCAATGGAAGAATCATAAACAATTTTAGGTATGCTGACAATACCGTGTTACTAGCAGAAATTGAGCAAGATTTACAAAACCTATTGGAACAAGTAAACAGGCATAGTGTAGAATGAGCCTTAGATATTAACATCGTAAAAACGAAAACTATGATAATTAGCGGTGGAAAAGAAAGGTCATCAATGAAAATCACAATAAACGGGGGAGATACTAGAACAAGTAACAAGTTTCTTCTATCTTGGACATGCAATAACAGATGATGGCAGCAGTGAAGTAGAAATCAAAAAGAGAATAGAAATGGCCAAAAATGCTTTCAACAACATGAAATCAGTATGAACATCTAGAGAGATTAACAATTCATTAAAAATGAGAATTGTCAAATGGTATGTATATTCAACACTATTGTATGGCGCGGAAGCCTGGGCATTGAACAAGCAACTAGCAAGTGGAATAGAGGCCTTGGATATATGGATATACAGAAGTATATGTATTATTTCATGGAAACAAAAACAATCAAACGCAGAGGTTCTAGAAAAAGCGTGGAATGAAAAGAGAGTTGATGAAAGAAATAAAAAAGGCATGTGAAATATTTCGGACACGTTAAAAGACAAAACACTCTTATAAAAGCCATACTGGAGGGCAGTGTTGAGGGCAAGCGAGAAAGAGGTAGACAACGATACAATTGGGAAGATAACATTAAGAGATGGACGAACATCAACCTGACAGAATGTACAATCAAGGTAGCCAATCTTCATTGTGGAGACGGCACCTGATTGATTGACTGAATAAGTGTGACAATCTCAGCAACTTTTCTTTGGCTCGCCATGAAGTATGACAATCTGAACAACCTTTCGGTAGGCTCCCTGTGTATACGTCTGAGTGGCTCTCTCTCGATCTCTCTGTCTGTTTATCTGCTTACATGTTCGTCTCTCTCTCTCTCTCTCTCTCTCTCTCTCTCTCTCTCTCTCTCTGTGTGTCTATATGCCGGTCTGTCTCGGTCGCTCGAGAGAGAGAGAGAGAGAGAGAGAGAGAGAGAGAGAGAGAGAGAGAGAGAGAGAGAGAGAGAGAGAGAGAGAGAGAGAGAGAGAGAGTTAGACGGGCCTGCGTGCCCAATTCTTAACCCTTTGAAAATAAAGTTTGTTCGTTCGTTTAAATTTTGTTCGTTCGTTTAAAGTTTATTCGTACTCTTTTTGTCTGTCTGTCTACCTCTCTCTATCTTTATTTTGTGCCTGGCTCTTGCACTCTCTTGCTATCTATCTCTTGCTCTGTATTTCTGTCTATCTAATTATTTGTCCGTCTGTCTCTCCCTACCCCTCTCTCTTTCTCCGTACATATTCTACATAATTCCCCCACCTGGCTGGCGCAGTCCCCTGAGTTGCATCCCCCGTAATCATTTTGTTAATCCGACCCAGGATAACCCAGACATATAATATGGTGAATGTGATCACAAAGAGAACAGTTACCACTTTCCCAGCTTACATTACATGCGTGCTATCAGCTCCAATTATTGCATATTTCCCGCTCCTTTTAACGCACATTATTCCGACACCTGTTGGCCCAACCGGCGTATTAATGCTTTAAAATGGCCAATGTTGTAAACTGTTAATTTGGTTGCGCAGCCAAATTCAAAAACTAGTAAACATCTTCTCTTCTAATCATCAAGGTACTATTTTCTCTCTAAATACTATGTGTATAGATCTTACTGCATATTTTGGCTTTAAATTTTGATTAAATCGACCATTTTTTCAAATACTTTGGCGTCAATTTGTTAAATACTTAGTGACCGATTCCCGTTAACTGTCATTGTTTTGCTGCCTTTCGTGTAGGTAGTAAGTTGCTCTGCTCTGGTAAATCGTTATTCTAAAATGGGAGTAATTCACATGAACGTTGAACGGTCAAAATATACATGTAAAAGTATTTAATTTGACAGTTCACAATAGCATAAGACAAAATAGACGTTGCGGTGAACTAGTCTACACCAGCATACAAGAACAGGTGATATTACAAAGAAGAAGAAACAAATGAGTCTACGTGAACGATTATGCACACGTGAAAACACCATGAAAAAAATAAATATATTACTTGTTCATTTTGCTCCCTTCTTCTTACACGGCTGTGTGGAGAAGGAGTTACTGACACAATCGTAATCCTGTTTACCGCGTTCGAAACACAGCTGAGAGCGATTCGACAACAGGCGGCCTTGCGTTGGTATTTTCATTCAATGGTTTGTGTGCCGGTCGTTCAGAAACAATATCAAACTACTGAAAGTAAAATTGCCAAGAAATCACAAGCAGCCAAAATGTTGGGGTTGACTGCGAAGTTCTATAAAGGATATGTAACTAACGTAACATCTTACAGTCCATGCGTGTGGCTTTGGTGATCATGCCTGTCTACACACTCTGTCTCGTGTGCCGCCAATCATGTATGGCAGTGATCTTCGTCCATGTCATGACGACACACTGTCCAGCATCTTCTCTCTTGGTCTTCTCCTGCTTCTCCTGACGACATACAGCAGCTGTCCCCCCACCTCAGGGCATGCCCAAGGAATGTGGACTATCTATCCTCTTCTGATTGCTCGTTTAAGGGTTAATAATAATATTAATATCGGTTCCTAAGGTATGCTACTTTATATTAACACATATCCTGAGTAAGTGCTACTTATCCCAGGTAAGCGATACCTATCCCAAGTAAGCGATACTTATCAAAAGTAAGTGATGAGCATCCCTAATATGTGATACTTATATCCCAAGTGATACTTACCCCCAATATGTGATATATATCTCCAATATATGATACTTATCCCCAGTAAATGATAATTATCCCCATTAAGTGATACTTATCACAAGTAAGTGATACTTATCCCTAGTAAGTGATACTTATCCCCAGTAAGTGACACCTATCCCAAGTAAGTGATACTTATCCCAGTAAGTGACACTTATCCCAAGTAAGTGATACTTATCCCAAGTAAGTGATACTTATCCCCAGTAAGTATACTGCTTTATTTACTGTATTTCCCCCCCCCCCCCCCCCCCAGTCAATCAGGGTGTCTCCGTGGCCAAGTGGTTACGCCGCCTACCTTGCGCCCCGAAGGTTGTGCGTTCGATCCGGTGTATGTCGCTCGGTTCACGAGTGCAGGGTTCTCGGATATTCTTGGGGGTCGTTGCTGGAACTACGGAGCTCGTGCTTTACGTGACGTTCCTGGCAGGCAGTGCTACTGAAAGAGACCGAGCCATATGGGATCAAACCCGAAGCAATGAAGTCGATCTTCTTGTCTTTTAACCCAATTAAAAAATCCCCCAAGTCATGGTTTATTGTTTTAAAACACATTTAACTCGTTTAGTCCCATAAAGCTGCGGTATTAACAGATTCAGTACCAAAGGAAAAAGTAGGTTTGGACTGAACAAAAATTGATGGCGGAAAATGGGAAGTGTCATAGTTATCACGTATAAAGTTGTTAATATGGTAGCAGACATGTTGCATTATACATCAAATTAAAGGGGATTGCTTAGGGAAAACTACTGTATATAAGTTCATGGCAGACAGGAAGTCGCTTAAGATGATTAATCGTTCCAAGCTTGCATGTGGATGAGCTTTTTCTATTACCATTGTCCCTCGTCATCAGGCTAACCGAATCCGACTTCTGAATTAAACGGCAGAGAGGAACGGAACTGATAAGCTAACCTCTGCGTACCGCGAGCTAGAATATATAAATGTCTATTGTTTTCCACTTCTTTGTCCGTATCTGTAGTAGAAATTACACCTGTCTGTGTTTAGGAAACAAACACGAAGTGGCCTCAGTTGAGGTAATAAGTTCCATGGGATTTGCATTCTTTATCTATAGGAAACGACATGCCCTGACTTTTGTTTAGTACACTGCGAGCAATGATATCGCGTTTCTACATATATTTGTGCCTGAGAAAGACGATATCAATTTGCTCGAAACATAAATAATTTTGTGTTATTTCATCGTGAATAAACAGACCAGATTTTGGTGTATAAATATACAATGAAAAATTAATAGAGATTTGATGATAATCAACCGATACTAACCACATTGAACTTAACGTGCCGGCTGGCCATTAAAAATATGTTCCAAAAGTTCTTTTGGCACGAAAACGTGCTATCTGTTGTGTTATTTAATCATCATCAAGTGCCTTGCCAGTTGGCGAAGGTGTTCATGGCTCTCCACAGATCTCGATCTTTGGTGTTCTGGATCAACTCTGCTGATGATATTCCTCCATGCTACAGTCTCAATCCGTCCAGCATCATTTCTCCTGGTCTACATCTGCTTCTCTTCCCCTCTACCTTTCCAGTTGTCACGATGTTCTCCAATGTCTCTCTTCGCATCACATGACCAAAGATAGCTGTTTGTCTCTTTCTTATTGTTGTATATAGTGTTCTAGTTTCATTAGCCTCATTCAGGCTATCGTTGTCAGTTACTCTGGCAGTCCAAGGAATTCGCAACATTTGTCTCAAAAATCACGCCTCTGTTGCTTCTAAGGTCTTCCTAATTTGTTCATTTACACTGCAAGATTCACTGCCATACAGCCATATTTAAAGAAGAGCAAAATTGTAAAAACGTAAATATAATTATATTTTACATTATGAACGTAAGAAAAAAAAAACATTCGCATAACAAGACGTGACAAGAAGAATGAAGACATAAGAATGCACACTAATGGGAAGCATACAAGTGAATGTTGGAATGATCACGTACTGATCTATTTCACAAGAAAAATATAATCATAAAAAAAATAAAAATATACAACACATACAAGACATAAAGCGGTATGCCCTTACAATTAAAACTATACACACAGAGAGGCCGCAGTAGCGCTGTAATTAGACCTCAGGCCTATCAGTACGATTGCCATGCGTTCAATCTCCGAGGTGGATATGTAATATCCGACCTTTAGAATGCAGCTGTCGACGACTATCATCTAACTAAGGTACTGGATACTTTCTAGGACGTTCTAGTAAGAAAAGGGGTCAAGCAATGTAGCTAGGTACCTCATCTCGCTATGTTGTGACTCATATGTGTGAACACGTACGATTTGACAACTATGTGGCAATTTTGCTCATGGGGGTATCTGTAACATTTTATTTCATGCTTGTATAAATCATAGTGTGACTTAACTAATTCAGTGCAGAATGATAATATATCGCCAAATATGACTTCGTATTGGACAGAAGGACGATATAGCGCCAAATATGACTTCATATTGGACAGAAGGACGATATATCGCCAAATATGACTTCATATTGGACAGAAGGACGATATATCGCCACAATAGTCGTCGTGTTATTTGTTTCGTTTCGCAGTCTCGTATGCAATTTTAATGCTCATTGAATGGAAATTTACATTATAATACTTGTCCATTTGGTTCTGTACCATGCATGGTCCAAACTTCCTTTTTTTTTGACACTGAATCAGTTAACACATAGAGTATGGTTGACACAGTATATGGGGTTGTGTAGAGGAGATGGGAACTATTCATTTAGATCTCTAGTCCCGTGAAATGTTGTGACGGTTAGTCTACACTGAGTTTATGCTTCTATTATGTCATTCATGTAGATCTCTAGTCCCGTGAAATGTTGTGACGGTTAGTCTACCCTTTTTTGGACATGTTATGAGAAGAAATGACTTGGAGAACTTGGTGACGACTGGCAAGATCGAGGGGAAGAGACCAAGGGGAAGACCGAGAAGTAAATACCTGGGTGGCTTGGCCACGTGGCATGGTCGAGACAGGAACGCGGAGCTGATCCACGACTCTGGTGATCGAGTGAGATGGCAGAACATGACCGCCCACGCTTATCGGCATGGCACATGATGGTTGGATGGAGTCTACCCTGAGTTGATGCTACCATTATGTCAATTATGTAGATCTCTTGTCTCGTGAAGTACTGTGACGGTTAGTCTACATTGGCATGATGCTTCTATTATGTCATTCTTGTAGATCTCTTATCCCATGAAATACTGCGACGGTTAGTTTACAACGGGATGATGCTTCGATTATATCACTCATGTACAGCTCGTGTCCCGTGAAATACTGTGACGGTTAATCTACACTGAGTTGCCACTTTTGTAGAGTAGATCTCTTATACCATAAAATACTGTGACGGCCAGTCTACATTGAGTTGATGATTCCATTATGTCACTCTTGTAGATCTCTTGTCCCGTGAAATACTGGACTTTTTGACTAATGAGGTTACTGACCAGTGGAATTATTGACCAGCGAACTTATAGCCCAGTTGACCAGTGGACATTTTGAACAGTGATTGATTGATTGATTTAGGAGCCGACATCACAGCATTCGGGACATTCCCATAAGCGCTCCGTCCCCATCCTCAGCAGCCAGCGAAGAGTTCCAACACTAATAGTTCCAGTAGCAATCTGATTATATGTCCGTCTCGCCTTTCCTCTGAGCGTCGAGCGTCGGCCAGATCCCCTCGTCACACCTCACTGTCTCATTCTTACCAGACTATGGTGATCCATTTGCTCCTCCGAGGTGTACACGTGCTCCCACAAGGCCGCAACCACGTCTGCCTTATCATGCATCAATACTCCACCAAGTTTTGCCGAGCCAGCCAATCTGTCCGCCTGTTCATTCCCCAGCACACCGGCATGCCCAGGAGAAAATATCCAGGTGATGCTTGCTACCCGTGACCTCCGAAGCGAAGCAAGCCACTCTGCACGAAGCTTGCCTGTTCTCACCCTTCTCAGCATGCTTTCTGAGTCAGTTACAATCACAATGTGTGTATGTGTCGTGTTTTCTATCCAGCGGAAAGCTGCACTGACCGCCTCCACCTCCATTCTTAAGCTAGATGTAGTGTCATCATACGCCAGGCTCTCCTGCACCAAACGCCGACCATTAGTTTTTGCCAAGAACCCCCAGTCACTTCTCCTACCTCTCAACACCGGCCCATCCGTGTAGATGATCACATCACCAGGGCGAGAATTTTCCTGAATTAGTTGCTGAATTTCCACTTCCGTGGCCCCTGCTGGCCACTCCCTGCACTCCCGGCTCAATGTGATTATAACTCTGCACAAGTCTGACTGCACGGCTGGCACTCTGACCCACTCCTCTCCTCGCCTGATGTTCTCCAAGGGGCACACCTGTCTGATCGTATCCTCCGCCTGAGCCATCCATGATTTCCCTCTTATCAGTCTCTGACCCTTAACTACGTCCAGCGCCTCATGCAACGGGTGATCTGTGTCTGCAGCTACTCTGAGGTATGCCTTCGCTTGCATCACCTTGTGCCTACCAGCAACAGTAGGCAGACCAAGGATGTAACGCATACACACTACTGGAGTGTCTCTGGTGCATCCCAGAATGACCCGCATAGCTTCATTCTGTATGCGCTCTAATTTCACCAGCTGTCTCTTTGAGACAGTGAGCAGTCCTAGTCCATAATCAATCACTGAGAGGATCAAGTGCTGGTATAGTGTGAAGAGCATTCTCTGCTCTGTGTCCGTTGCAGCCACAGTTTTAAGTGCATTGAGTTCCTTTTGAGATTTTGAACAGTAAGGTTATTCACCAGTGCAAATACTGGACTTTTTGACTAATGAGGTTACTGACCAGTGTAACTTCATCATCCCCAGTGTGATGAAGCTGGGGCAATGGTCAACCCAACAAAGGCAACAGTGACTTGGTTCTCGTTGAATAATCATATTGTCAACAATCCAACACCAACTGTAATGCTGTGTTCAGAGACGGTGGAAAGAACGCAGGCAATGAATTACCTGGGGATACGGTTTGATCGAAGCCTTGCTTATAATGTGCACATAGACCAGGTGATAACAAAGGCCAAGCGGGGTTTGGCAGCGATGCGGGTGATGGCGGCAGCAAACTGTGAGCAGCGCCATCTATGTCTTCTGTACGAGGGGCTGGTCATGTCTGTTTTGGAGTATGCAATGGCAATCCTGACTGTCAGCCATAAGCAGATAGAAAGGATGGAAAGGATACAGAATGAAGCTATGCGCATTATTCTTGGATGTACAAGAGATACAGCATGCAGGGCGATGCGCTACCTTCTTGATTTTCCAACCATTGAAGAGAGAATGCACGTTTGCAGGGCACGCGCCTACCTCAGAATTAACGCAAACACACAGCATCCACTGCATAGTGAAATTAGGAAGGTGAAGGGCAGCAGGTTAAAAAGAGGACGGATCGTGGATGGGTCAAGCCGAAGACATTCTTCAACAGGTGTGTTCACTGGAGGACTTAGAACCTGGCGAGGAGTGGGTGCAAGTGCCAACAGACTTCTGCACATCCTTTTCAGTTTGCATCCAACTAGATAGGAAATGTAGACAAGAAAATCCGGCTGCTGTGGAGGCTGAAGTACAAGCGTTGATTTTCGAGAATTCGCTAGACGGTGACGCGGTCATCTACACAGATGGGTCGGTCGTCCGACATGTGAGAAGCTCATGGGCCTTTACAGCTCGGGCCGGAGGGAGAATTGTGAAGGAGGACTCTGGTGCTTTCACTGAAACCACAAGTAGCCTGACCATGGAAGTCATGGCAGTAAGTAAAGCAATAACATGGCTCGAGACACAGACATTCACTAGGGCTTGTTTCCTTAGCGACTCAATGAACATGATCAAGAGGATAGAGGAGGGGTCGATCCGAAGAGAATGGTTGCTGCCTCTGAAGCGGTCTCGGCTGGCAAAGATTAGTTTCATCTTCGTGCCAGGTCATGCGGGAGTACAAGGAAATGAGCGGGCTGACAAGCTCGCAGGTGAGGCTACTGTGGAGGGCGGACGCGCCATGGACCAGGCTGACATTCTGAATGCTCTACGAGAAGTGAGACTTTTGCAAGAACCAAGTGATGACTGTGAATCTACAACAATGGCCAGACTGCGAGAGCAGCAAATTAAAAGAGGGGTGGCCAAACAAGAACACTACGCAGGAAGCCAAAGAAGATTGATAAACCAACACAGAACTGGCGTCGTTAGCCGCTACACGCTGCGGGATTTGCTGAGGAGGGGATCCGAGCACTTATGGACTGAATGGTCCGATGTGCAGCGAGGATGATCTGTCGACTAACTAACTAACTAACCAGTGCACTTGTTAACCAGTTGTTTAATTCCCAGCAGTGGCAGATCTATCTTATATTCCCGAATGTCCGGCCTTGGGACCGCCCTCTCCCCGGATACTGGCTATGTGAGATATTTCTGGCCTTTGAAGGAAGCGGGAAAAACAGGGAAGAAGAGAAGTGGCCACCTCACCTCATGATATACAAGCTACATTACAGAACCCTTTTACATGGCTGATAGTAAATTGGACATATGGTGCCAGACACCTGTGTATATCTCAATTGGTGGATGGAGTGGCCAGTAGCACGCCGGATTTCATGATATCGTGATCTAGTATATACGCAGACCTGGCACCCCAAGCCCCTGCAGCGGTACTGACCACCCGTGCAGCTTGTAAACCGCCCTAATGTAGGATCTTCCCTCCTGGAAATGGGTAAAAAGGTGGAGAAAACATGACCATACCATGTCTAATCCCACCTAGTCTATGTCTGCAGTGCTGAATGCACCCTGGATATATCCTAAAACACCTTACTGTCTATGTGTAGCTCCAGCACCATTCCCTCACACCCTGCTGGTCTCTGGTCTAGGAGCGGAGAAGCAGCACATTACCCTTTGGTATCAGGCCGGGAGATCTCTACGCCAACCTCTGATAGACAACAGATCTCGTCTGGACTCACCTGATCGCCAATAACTCGGACTTAAGAGTTGGAACTCACAGTCTAGCTGAGGACTCACAAACAACAACAGCAATGCAAGAACACAAACATGACCACATGCGCTTTTGATTATATATGGGAGACTAAGTGGCATAGTGGTTAGAGCGGGAGCCTGTCGAGACAGTAACTGGGGCTTAATCAAAAACAAACAATGACATGATTATTTACTCCAACGGGTGCTAGGAAGGGAACTGGAAATGTCACCTCATTATGCTTTGGTCTAGAAAATTTGAAGACCTAACAGTGCTCATCTGTCTCTCTATCTGTTTGTCTATATAGCACCATACACCTTTCCGTCTTGACAGACGATAGTTTGGTACATTGTGCTTCAAAAAGGTTTAATAACTACAACCTATGGCGGTGGCGAGTGTGGCTGTTAAGGCCAATTCGTGCTGTAAATGTTCGTCCACAGTGGATGCATGTGAACACATGGTCATTTCCATCATCATGCACCATCTTCTCACGCTCTGTGTGTGCTTTATCTGCAATCATTTTCTCATTTGTGTGTATTCCATGTCTGATAGTTTCCCTCCATGCAACACGTTCAGCTGCGACTTGCTCCCAATGTGCATTATCAATGCTTGTATCAATCATGTCCCGCTTACACACATCTTTGTATCGTAGTAGAGGCCGACCCTGAGATCTCCTACCCGTCTGTAATTCACCAAAAAGATGTCCTTTGGTATTCTACCAGCATCCATCCTCCTAACGTGTCCTATCCATCTAAGTCTACGAAGACTGAGCATGGAATAAACCGTCACACAACCTGATCTTTCCAATACTTCAGTATTGTATATAAAAACGACGGGAAATCTATAATTCTCTCTGTTAGCCATAACTCGGTGAATTACTATTCGTTGCTTCGAACGTTTAATTTGGTTTCTGAAGGAAAAGATAACTTACATTGCCCAGGGATTCCTTCATAAGTGCCCAGTCTCTTGCAAAATATCACCCAATTATCATTTCACTACACTGTAATAAATCTGTAGAACCACTGAATATCCATCTATATATATATATATATATATATATATATATATATATATATATATATATATATATATATATATATATATATATATATATATATATATATATATATATATATATGCCAGAATCACATACTTTATAAATAGAATGTTGTGGCTAGGTTTTCTAGTGTGACAGGTATATAGGGTGTATTTTTAATAACTGTGCAGTGTTTGAAAATATTACCGGTCCAAGTTTTGTATCCACCCTGTGTAAAGTTCATACAACATAATAGGTAAATACAAAACTTGGACCGCCAATATTTTCAAACACTGCACAGTCATTAAAAATACACCCTGTATTACATATGGGCCCTAAACGACATCCTAACTTGGTTGTTATATTCTATACCGTTTATATTAACCGCAAAATACAGCGTGGACGCGGGTCTTAATGCGCTTGCGCTTAAACTTACACAGATCAGTAGGATCTCAACGTTAACTGCTCGTTCAGAAAGCAATGGCAAACTACTGAACATAAAACTTGCCTAGTAAATCAGGTTGGGGTTCATTACAACGTCCTGCAAAGGACATGCAGCATTTGCTATACTGGCCTCATGCAACAACACAACTCACTATCACACATGGGCATAAACATTACATGTCCCATTTATAACCCACTACTGAATATCCCATTTCTAACCCATTATTACATATCCCATGTATAACCTACTATTAAATATCCCATTTATAACTCACCATGACATATCCCATTTATAACCAGCTATTAACCAACTGTTACATATCCCATTTATAACCCACTATTATATATCATATTTATAACCCACTATTGCATACCCTATTTATAACCACTACTGCATATCCTATTTATAACAAGCTATTACATATCCCATTTTTTATAGCTCCATACTACATACCCTATTTATAACTCATTACTGCATATTCCATTTATACCCACCTATTACATATCCCATTTTATAGCTCGCTATTACATACCCTATTTATAACCCACTATCACATCATTATCATCACCATCATCAGTGCCTTGCCGGCTGTCGTGGACAATCATGACTCTCCATAAATTACGATCTCCGACGTCGAGGATCAATTCGTGTGTTGGCTCACTTCCGTGCCATGACACAAGACTGTCAAAAATCTTCTCCCGCTGTCTTGCTCTATCTCTCTTTTCACAAATGTTTCCAGTTGTCACATGTTCCAGTTTTTGTCTTCTCATAATGTGGCCAACTATTACAAATCCAATTTATAAGTCACTATTGCATACCATATTTATAACCCACTATTACATATCCAATTTATCACCCACTATCACATATCTCATTTATAACCCACTATCACATATCCCATTTATTACCCACTATTACATATCCCATTTATCACCCACTATCACATATCCCATTTATTACCCACTATTACATATCCCATTTATCACCCACTATTACGTATCCCATGTATAACCCACTATCACATATCCAATTTATCAACCACTATCACATATCCCATTTATCATCCCACTATCACATATCCCATTTATCAACCACTATTACATATCCCATTTAGCACCCACAACAACGTATCCAATTTATAACCCACCATCACATATCCCATTTATCACCCACTATTACATATCCCATTTAGCACCCACCATTACATTTCCCATTTATAACCAGGACGGGCTAAACAAGATATATAACCTTTTTTGTTTACTTGATTATAACACAAATAAAAGTGACGAAAATAACAGCATGTCCTTTACAAAAAAACTGGCTACAAGATGACATAAGGGGAAACTAAAGATCATGCAAAAATGAGAAACAGAACAAAAGGAAAAGATAATCACCGCATGGCCCCATCATGTACATGAGAATCCCTGTCGTAGTTGGAGAAACAAACAAATATGCTCAATCAATTTCCCATAGAATTCACTCTCATATGTTTGTCTATTCAAAGTCGCATAACCAATAAAAGTCACGGTTGCATTCTTGTCTATTTAAAGTCACACAGCCAATCAATGTGACGCTTATTCTTGTCTATTCAAGTCACTTAACCAATAAAAGTGACGCTTATATCTGGTCTATTCAAAGTCACACAGCCAATTAATGCGGCGCTAACATTATTGTCATTTCAAAATCACAAAACCAATACATGTCACGCTTATATCTTATCTATTCAAAGTCACTTATCAATCACAGTGACTCTCATATTCGTCTATATTCAAAATCACATAACCAATAAAAATGACGACTGAAGAAAAAGACGATAAATAATAAAAGCGAAGACTGTATTGTTTTGTCGCATCCTAAGACATCAAGAAGCACAAAAGAAAGCCATCATCACCATGCGCCATGCCGATAAGCCTGGGCGGTCATGTTACACCATCTCACTCGATCACCAGAGTCGTGAATCAGCTCTGTGTTCCTGTCTCGACCATACCATGCGTCCAAGTGATCCAGGTATATACTACTCTGCCTTCCCCTTGATCTTGTCTCGTCAATCTTGTCAGTTGTTACCAAGCTCTCTAGTTTATTTCTTCATATAACATGTCCGAAAATTTTTTGACTATCTACGTCTAATTTCTCTAATCAGTTTACATTTTTCATTTGCTTCTTGTATGGTTTGGTCATTGGTTTTTCAGTCTGACCATGGTATTCTTTGCATTTTCCTCAGAAACCACATTTCCACTGCCATCAGCTGTTTTTCAGCTTGTCTGTTCATTGTCCACGTCTCACATCCATACAAAAGTACAGGTTCTATGTAGCACTTCAACACTCTTTTTCTCGTTGCAATGGACATTTTTTATTTGGTCAGTATGTTTTCCATCTGGCAAAAGGCTACCTTCGCTAAGGCGATTCCTGTTCTAATCTCTTCAAGCACCTGCCATCAGATATTATGATACATGATACAAAGGAGAGTTGTTGTTGTTCGCATATCCTTTACAGGACATCGCTGTCAACATCGGCATCTTTCAGCTGATTGTTGTACAAAGGAGTAATTGAACTGGGGACAGAGCAAGGGATAGGTCAGTAGGGCAAGAAAGCCATTTATAAACCAGGCACAAATTGGTCCACGAAGACAGCAACGAGGGTAAAGAAAGAGTTACAGGACGTACAGCTTCGAAGTGAAATGATCAGGAAGCTTCACTATCAGTCCAATGCCTGGAATACTTGATGATGATGATGATGATGATGAGGATAATAAGTGCGTCTGTTAGCCGGTTCACTTCCTCACACCCATCTCTACCTCAAACCCGTTGTCTGATAGCAACTTCCTGCATCTGCCTGCCTGCCTGCCTGCCTGCCTGCCTGCCTGTCTGTCTGTCTGTCTGCCTGTCTGTCTGTCTGCCTTTCTATAACCGTGCATGTGTGTGCTTGTCATCGGAATGCAGGAATTATATTGTATTTCTCCACTGCATTGACGTCACAGACCTGGACAGTGTCCGATTTTCTGTCTCAGAGACATACTGGCAAAGTTAAGTAAAATCTCTTAGGAGTTCAAGTACATACATTGACGAAACAAATTTAACAAAAAATCAATGAAACGTTTTAACTTGGTGTCTGAACAGCTCACGTTTGAATGTAGCCAACTCTAGAACTACTCAAATCTAGCCGCAGACACAAATGTGATCAAGAGATTACATTTGGGGAAATTTGAGGTAAAGCACGCAATATGTAGCCAGAAGCTCAACTCAAATACTTGTGGTTATTACTGAAATAGTCCGGGGCTTGTGTGACATAGTGTAGGCGCAGTGGCAGGTTCGGTGGAAACATTATATTGCTGATGTTTGCACTGTCGGGTGAGGTGTATGTCTGCTGTTAAAACGGCATAAAGACACTTTATATGTGAGAGTATCACAGCCAGAACGCATTTTGCATCTATACTGGCAGATTTCATTCTCTTCATTTTCTTCAGCTTCATTCTTCTTCCGTTCCATCTGCTCTTCCATCACATCTTTCCCCAACCTTCTTCATTCTCCTTCGCCTTCTCCTTCTGACCATCCTCCTCCACAACCACCTCCTCTCCTTTCTTCTTCTTTCGCTTCCTCTGACTCCTCCCCAAACTCCCCCCCCCCCCACATCTATCCCCTCCTCTTCCTCTTCCTCCTCATTCTTCTTCTTCTTCTTCTTCTTCTTCTTCTTCTTCTTCTTCTTCTTCTTCTTCTTCTTCTTCTTCTTCTTCTTCTTCTTCTTCTTCTTCTTCTTCTTCTTCTTCCTCCCATGTCTCCTCCACTTCCCCTTCTTCTGCTAGTTCCTGGTTAGAAGCACCCACGGGCGCCCATGATTCCCCAATCCTCTCTGTCATTTCATATTGTGATGAAGTTGGTGTCACTTACATCCCCATTTGTTTCAACTGTTTCAGCTTTCCACATACATCTTCCACTATCTTCCTATATCTCCCTTGGCCTAACCCTTATAAGACTAATTTTTCTGTTTGACTTCTTGTGCGTAGTATAGTCGAGATTTCACGATATAATTTCAGACACGTGAGGTAGGATAGCTAACAAATTAACATTTCCATCTGCCAGAATCAGAAGGTTAAAATATCAACCAGCTCACAACAGCAAGTTTGCTCACAGAATGTATATCCTCTGTTTCAAAAAGTGATATGACGTTTCCAAAAGTCATATGATGTTTTCAAAAGTCATGCGACGTTTCCAAAAGTCATGTGACGTTTCCAAAAGTCATGTGACTAGCGCGCTAGCGAAGTTGATATCGAACTCCGCTGGTGATATCACGAGCACGCACGTTCCACGCCTGGGCTCGCCAATTGGAAAGTGAAGGAAAGACTGGCTGCCCCTTCCTATTTGTTCTAGGCCTACAAAATGTGATGGCGCTATCACATCTCAGAGCATGGTGGGAAACTGCTAAGGGACAATGTTTATTATTATTTTTTGTTTTAAAGTAACGTGCCATAAACAGACCCGGCCACTCACGTGCATGCACACGTATAGCTCTTTGTGTGTGGGCGCGTGCGTGTGTGTGTAGGTGCGCGAATACCTAGTGCTAGTGAGAGGCGATGCCTTTCTGCCAGGCGACAATTGTAAATAACTATTTCCCGAACAATCACCTTTCATCTTGTTCTGCTCATAGACATGCCTGGCCAGCTCGGAGTTCTGACTGGACGCCGCTGACAGACTGCTCAGTTCCAAGCTCAGGCCGCTGTCTCCCCCGCACCGTGAACCTTCCCAGCTGGTGCCGCCTCCGCCTGTGATGTCACTGTCTTCTCTACATGACATGTATTGAAAATTATAATTCCATTAGCGAAACGAAACAATTATTTCAATGATAATGGCGTAAACGATAATCGAAATGATAAAATAGATAATATTTGTGCAAGTATTGAAACGGGTCAGCTTAAGTGATTATATTTTACTTATGATACGGGTGTTTTGTCTTTAGTTTGTATGATTTAGATGTTGGTGACTTAGGTAATGTTGATGATTCTGATGTTATTGATAAACTCAAATTATGATCGAATATTCTGATGATTTTGAAAATGTTGAATATTTTGAGGATATTTCATATTCTGACAATGTTGAATATTTTGAGAATGTTGAAAATGGTGATGATTTTGAAAATTCTGATTGAATAGTTTTTACGTTGGCTCGCTTTGATCTCAAGCATAGTCCATACCCGTACAACCATTTACAGGAAAGTGGACTGATTGTTGCGTATGCATTAGCAGATGTTGAATATTTTTATGATGTTGAATATTTTTATGATGTTGAATATTTTTATGATGTTGAATATTTTTATGATGCTGAATATTTTTATGATGTTGAATATTTTTATGATGTTGAATATTTTTATGATGTTTAATATTTTTATGATGCTGAATATTTTTATGATGTTGAATATTCTTATGTTGTTGATTCAAATGCTGTTAAATATTCGATTGATGTAGATCATCTTGACAATCTCTGCTGATGATTTTGTTGTTATGTTGATGTTCTTTTTTTTTTTTAAAAAGCACTGAAAATGTTAATAATTCTAAAGCTAATAATTCTAATGATTCAAAAACAATGTTTTTCCCTTAGTGAATTTGAATAACGAAAACACAAACAATAGATTGCACGATTTATCGCCTGGCATATGTCGCTGCACCTCGTCAGATGCATCCTGCAGAAGTAATACACCATAAACTAAAGTAATTAGATACATCCTGCAGAAGTAATACACCATAAACTAAAGTAATTAGATACATCCTTCAAACCGAAATATACAACTTACATATTCCGACAGTAAAGGACGTTTACTGTTGGAATACACATATTCCATCAGTAACAGAAGTCTACTTACTGTGGGAATATGGATGTAATAATATTGATGATGTTTTGCTAATAATATTGATGATTCTAATACTGACCATTCTGGTGTTGTTGATCATTTTAATTGTTTCTTTGTTCGCCCACTTTTAACTCAATCGTAGTCTACTACAAGAGAGTGTATAGGGCTGATTTCTGGATTAGCCTTTAGATATTTATGGATTATCTTTTATTATGACGTTCGTCATCAGCCGAACCCACTCTGACTTCTGAGGTACTTGTAATTTCCGTCCCCAAGCCTGGGACGAGAAGTCAAAATTTTAGTGGAAATTACCGGTGTAGGCGTTGAACCGGCTACCTCGGCATCAGCTTGTGTTATTAAGTGGGTGCATAACTGTGAGAGTTTGTGTAAATGATGTATGTATGAACGTGTGTATGCAGTTATGTATGTATTTGTTTATACATATGTGCATGTCTGTGTGTGTATGTGTGTATGTGTGCGCTAATGCCTGCCTACATGTCTCATAACATGGTAATATTCATTCTTTATGTTCACAACATTCATCTGATAATTTTCGGTTCCCTGGCCTAGGAGTTTACCGTCTTTCTCCGTAATCCCGTATACTCTCGTGAGTAACGTGACGTGCGCGAGAATCGGTAGCGGTTCTCTCCACGTCGGTAACTTATGGGGTAAATGAGCCGATCGCTCAGAAAGCAAAGGCAAACTACTGAGCGTAATCTTGCCAAGAAATCAACAATCAGCTGAAAGATGATGATGGTGACTGCGATGTCCTGTAAAGGATATGCGAACAAAACAAAACAGAAGAATAGGAATGTAAGCATGCACACTAGATAATTGATATAGGAAAGATAAGTGAATGTCAGATGGGCCTGCGTGTCCAATTTGTGACCCTTTGAAAATAAAGTTGTTTGTTCATTCGTTCTGCACTCATTCAGACGACCAGGACAGTGCAGACACTAACCTGGACTCCCGGCTGCCCCGACTGTCCTTGCTGGAAGTTTGAGAGAAGTTGGAGTTCATGGAGGCGTCCATACTCAACACCATCAGGCTGTCCTGCTGGACACACAACTCTTGTCAATGAACAAATAACACAACTTCACTTGTGTCAAACATAGTTTAAAAGTCGATTTCATTGCACCCTGTTTTATCCCATATAGTTCGGTCTCTTTCCGCAATGCGGTATGTCGAAAACGTCGCACAGAGCACGAACTCCGTAGCTCCAGCGACGACCCCCTTCTGGTCTCAGAGAAAACTGCGCTCGTGAACCGAACGATGTAAACTGGAATGAAACCCACAACCTTAGGAGCGTGAGGCAGGCGGTGTAACCACTTGGCCAAGGAGACTCGCACATGTGTCAGTTACTGTGAGCATGTTTATTTACTTCTCATACTTCGTCCTTCACACTGCTCAGAAACCAGGATATGTTACAGCTATGAGGAAGGCAGCACGAACAAACACACACTAGCACAAACAAACACACACAGTAGCACAAACAAACACACACTAGCACAAACAACACACACACTAGCACAAACAAACCACAAATACACACTAGCACAACAAAACACACACTAGCACAAACAACACACACTACAAAAACACACACTAGCACAAACAAACACACACACACTAGCACAAACAAACACACACACTAGCACAAACACACACACACTAGCACAAACAAACACACACACTAGCACAAACAAACACACACACTAGCACAAACAAACACACACACTAGCACAAACAGACACACACACTAGCACAAACACACACACACTAGCACAAACAGACACACACACTAGCACACACAGACACACACACTAGCACAAACAGACACACACACTAGCACAAACACACACACACTAGCACAAACAAACACACACACTAGCACAAACAAACACACACACTAGCACAAACAGACACACACACTAGCACAAACAAACACACACACTAGCACAAACAGACACACACACTAGCACAAACAGACACACACACTAGCACAAACAGACACACACACTAGCACAAACAGACATACACACTAGCACAAACAGCCACACACACTAGCACAAACAGACACACACACTAGCACAATCAGACACACACACACTAGCACAAACAAACACACACACTAGCACAAACAAACACACACACACTAGCACAAACAGACACACACACTAGCACAAACAAACACACACACTAGCACAAACAAACACACACACACTAGCACAAACAGACACACACACTAGCACAAACAGACACACACACTAGCACAAACAAACCACAAATACACACTAGCACAAACAAACCACCAATACACACTAGATCGACAAAAATACACACTAGCACAAACAAAAACACAAACACAAACTTGCACGAACAAACACACACACACTAGCACGAACAAACACACACACACACTAGCACGAACAAACACACACACTAGCACGATCACACACACACTCCATCCATCATGTGCCATGCCGGTAAGCGTGGGCGGTCATGTTTTGCCATCTCACTCGATCACCAGAGTCGTGGGTCAGCTCACACACTAGCACGATCAAAAACACAAACACACACTAGCGCGAACAAACACTTAAACACACACTAGCACGAACTACCACACACTAGCACGAACAAACACACACTAGCACGAACAAACACACAAACACACACTAGCACGAACAAACACACAAACACACACTCATTCATTCATTCATTCATTCAGTAGCATGTCCTTTGCAGAACCTCGCTCCCATAACAACCTTCCGGAAAACCTCTCGATCATAAGCAAGATGTCCCGCGTCTGGTACACCCATGTGGAGATCATCCGCCACATCCTGCACCCATCTTCTCTTTGGCCTTCCTCTTCCTCTCTTCCCAGGCATATACCCTTCCATTATTGTTCTCCCCAAACTTTCGTGACGTTTCAAGTGACCAAAATATTTCAATTTTCTTTGTTTTATCGTCTTTAATAGCCGACCTTCTTCAATATTCAGCTCTTGAAGTATGGATGCATTTGTTCTTTTCTTTACCCAAGATATTCTTAGAACTGGTCTATAACATTTATATTCAAAGGCGTTTATGCGCTGTTCAGCTTGTTTAGTAAGTGTCCATGTCTCACAGGCGTATGTTGCAATGGGAAAGATGCATGCTCTTAAAAATCTAATTTTTGTAGTTCTGTCTGTCCCACTCCATAATTTATTCAGCTGTTTTAGTCTTTGAAGAGCAATTGATAGTCGCCGTTTAGTTTCTTTCATTGTGTCACCGTTGTTGGTAATCAATGACCCAAGATATTCAAAATTTTCCACCACCTCCAATTTTTCCCCATTAATGTATATTTCTTTCTCCGTAGTAATTTTATCTGTATGCATTATCTTTGTTTTTGCTATGTTAAGATATAAGTTGTGATTTTCACTATTCAATTGGGTTGAAGCTATTAGGTTTTCTATGCCATTCTGTGTTGTGGATAGTAATACTGTATCATCAGCATATCGAATAAACACACACTAGCACGGACAAACACTCAAACACACACTAGCACGGACAAACACTCAAACACACACTAGCACGGACAAACACTCAAACACACACTAGCACGGACAAACACTCAAACACACTCTAGCACGAACTACCACACACTAGCACGAACAAACACACAAACACACACTAGCACGGACAAACACTCAAACACACTCTAGCACGAACTACCACACACTAGCACGAACAAACACACAAACACACACTAGCACGGACAAACACTCAAACACACACTAGCACGGACAAACACTCAAACACACACTAGCACGAACAAACACACAAACACACACTAGCACGGACAAACACTCAAACACACACTAGCACGAACAAACACACAAACACACACTAGCACGGACAAACACTCAAACACACTCTAGCACGAACAAACACACAAACACACACTAGCACGGACAAACACTCAAACACACACTAGCACGAACACACACACAAACACACACTAGCACGGACAAACACTCAAACACACACTAGCACGAGCAGACACACACAAGCAAACTGTTCCCAATTATAACAGACGAGAACACGACGAACCCCTCTGGTCCTGTCTGAGTTCGTCCCTGATACAATCTGTTTCTCCAGGGGCAGTTCCGACTCCGGGTGGTAGCCATGGTACCACATCCCCGTGGTCATCATTAGCCGGCGCCGCTTGTCACACACAACACACACCCATTCTTGTATCTGTGGACAGAATAACGTGCCCTGTTATACTAGTGTTGATGTATCTGTGGATAGAATAACGTGCCCTGCTACACTAGTGTTGATGTATCTGTGGATAGAATAACGTGGCCTGTTATACTAGTGTTGATGTATCTATGGACAGAATAACGTGCCCTGTTATACTAGTGTTGATGTATCTATGGACAGAATAACGTGGCCTGCTATACTAGTGTTGATGTATCTGTGAACGTGCCCTGTTATACAAGTGTTGATGTATCTGTGGACAGAATAACGTGCCCTGTTATACTAGTGTTGATGTATCTATGGACAGAATAACGTGGCCTGCTATACAAGTGTTGATGTATCTATGGACAGAATAACGTGGCCTGCTATACAAGTGTTGATGTATCTATGGACAGAATAACGTGCCCTGTTATACAAGTGTTGATGTATCTATGGACAGAATAACGTGGCCTGCTATACTAGTGTTGATGTATCTGTGAACGTGTCCTGTTATACAAGTGTTGATGTATCTGTGGACAGAATAACGTGCCCTGTTATACTAGTGTTGATGTATCTATGGACAGAATAACGTGGCCTGCTATACTAGTGTTGATGTATCTGTGAACGTGCCCTGTTATACAAGTGTTGATGTATCTGTGGACAGAATAACGTGCCCTGTTATACTAGTGTTGATGTATCTGTGGACAGAATAACGTGCCCTGTTATACTAGTGTTGATGTATCTGTGAACGTGCCCTGTTATACTAGTGTTGATGTATCTGTGGACAGAATAACGTGCCCTGTTATACTAGTGTTGATGTATCTGTGGACAGAATAACGTGCCCTGTTATACTAGTGTTGATGTATCTGTGGACAGAATAACGTGCCCTGTTATACTAGTGTTGATGTATCTGTGGACAGAATAACGTGCCCTGTTAAACTAGTGTTGAAGTATCTGTGGACAGAATAACATGCCCTGTTATACTAGTGTTGATGTATCTGTGAACGTGCCCTGTTATACTAGTGTTGATGTATCTGTGGACAGAATAACGTGCCCTGTTATACTAGTGTTGATGTATCTGTGGACAGAATAACGTGGCCTGTTATACTAGTGTTGATGTATCTGTGGACAGAATAACGTGCCCTGTTATACAAGTGTTGTTGTATCTGTGGACAGAATAACGTGCCCTGTTATACTAGTGTTGATGTAACTGTGAACGTGCCCTGTTATACTAGTGTTGATGTATCTGTGAACGTGCCCTGTTATACAAGTGTTGATGTATCTGTGGACAGAATAACGTGCCCTGTTATACAAGTGTTGATGTATCTGTGGACAGAATAACGTGCCCTGTTATACAAGTGTTGATGTATCTGTGGACAGAATAACGTGCCCTGTTATACAAGTGGTGATGTATCTGTGGACAGAATAACGTGCCCTGTTATACAAGTGTTGATGTATCTGTGGACAGAATAACGTGCCCTGTTATACAAGTGTTGATGTATCTGTGGACAGAATAACGTGCCCTGTTATACTAGTGTTGATGTATCTGTGAACGTGCCCTGTTATACAAGTGTTGATGTATCTGTGGACAGAATAACGTGCCCTGTTATACTAGTGTTGATGTATCTGTGGACAGAATAACGTGTCCTGTTATACTAGTGTTGATGTATCTGTGGACTGAATAACGTTCCCTGTTATACTAGTGTTGATGTATCTGTGGACAGAATAACGTTCCCTGTTATACTAGTGTTGATGTATCTGTGGACAGAATAACGTGGCCTGTTATACTAGTGTTGATGTATCTGTGGACAGAATAACGTGCCCTGTTATACTAGTGTTGATGTATCTGTGGACAGAATAACGTGCCCTGTTATACTAGTGTTGATGTATCTGTGGACAGAATAACGTGCCCTGTTATACTAGTGTTGATGTATCTGTGGACAGAATAAGGTGCCCTGCTATAGTTGTGTTGTTGTATCTGTCAACTGATATGTGAGCCGATATGTTCTAACTAGTGTTGATGTATCTGTGAAAGATTAAGGTGCCCTGCTATACTAGTATTGATTTATCTGTCAGCAAATTCGTGTATCGAATTACACCAATATTGTACCTGTCAACAGACGTATGTGTCGAGTTAGACTAGGTTAGACAAACTGTCCGTCAGCAGATTCGTGTACCCAGATACACTAGTATTGTATCCGTCAACAGATTTGTGTGGCGAGTTAGATTAGCGTTGATGTATCTGTCACCAGATACGTGTGCCGAGTTACACCAATATTGCTGCAGGTGATAACCAGGTGATGGTTCACCACTGCACACGCGGACTGGCTGGTTTTAGGCTTACATTGGTAATATTTCCCCCAAGGGCTTGGGGTATTTTATGGTGAACAGAACCCACTCCAGTCCCCAGAGGAAAGATGAAATCGATGCATGATGTTAGGCCAATTATTTTGCTTCCGGTCCAAAATGGCGGTCAGGCTGTTGAGCTTTTAAGGCCTCTTGGGTAGTTTTGCTTTTGGTTACGGATTGCTTGCGCATTTCCATAATTTTAGACTGGTAGTATATGGTTCCGTCGCCCAGCTACTGAGTTAAGCGACACTGTGAGCTATAAATGTCATACTTTTCCATCGGTCCGCTGTGGTTTGTATTGTGAACATGTTCAGAAAAATAGCGACGGGCCGGTTGCTGAACTAGCTAGTTTTGCCTTATGTAGTAATGTGTGTGCAACTGCTGGTTTTCTGGTGACTGCCGCTTCCACCGACGATGACCTGTAATTGTAGTGGCGGACTGTGGTGTTGGCATTCTGGCAGCGGCCTTATACACGTATGACTGCCTGTACGTATTGTTGGTGTGTCGAGACTGCAGTATGTTACCCTTTTCACATGGAACAGTGAGAAGCATTTTGTGTGATATTCACTGGAGCAATTATGAAGTGACCCTTTGGCGTTAAGTTGAAACCGCGACTAACGACTATGAAGTAACTGGGTCATGATGCGGCACAGGACGTTCTGACGGGCATGACGTAGGCTTAGACTGATCATGTGTCTCCTCCACGGCGGTCAGCTATTTCATGGTACTTTTACTTTAATTTTCTTTTCGCATGTTCTTTGCAGGACGTTGCGATCAACCTCAATCCCAGGTTGATGTTCTAGGCATAGGTTATAATCAGTAGTTTGCCATTACTTTCTGAACGAGAGGTCAACGTTGAAGTGCAAACTGAGGCGTGTAGGAAACGATCCCGCTACCTCGTTATAAGCGAAAATACACTCTAACCTAGTGTCCCGAAGGAAGTTGAATTCCATGTATGATGTTATCATCATCATCATCATCATGATCAGCATCATCATCATCATCATCAAGTGCCATGCCGACAGGAGTGAGCGGTCATGGTTCGCCATCTTACACAGTTACTAGTCTTGAATCAAGTCTGTGTTCTTGTCCCAACCATTCCATGCTGCCAAACCATCAAGGTATTTATCCATCTGTCTTCCTCTTGCTCTCTTCTCATCAAGTTTGCCAGGTGTCACTACATTTTCATGCCCTTTTCTCCTCATAACTTGTCCGAAAAGATAATTACTGTCTGCGTCTAATTTCTCAAACCAGTCTCCGTTTTTCATTTGTCACATGAAGAAATGTCTCATCTGATTTTCTGTGCGTCCATGGTATTGTTTGCATTTTTCTCAGAAACCACATTTCTAATACCATTAGATGTTTCTCATCTTGTCTGTTAATGGTTTTCTCTCTCTCTCTCTCTCTCTCTCTCTCTCTCTCTCTCTCTCTCTCTCTCTCTCTCTCTCTCTCTATATATATATATATATATATATATATATATATATATATATATATATATATATATATATATATATATATATATATCACTTCAACTCTTTTTCTCACTGCAATGGACAACTTTTTGTTGGTAAGTATATTTTCCATATTTGCAGAAAGCCACCTTCGCCATGACAAATGTTATGATTATCGTATATCTGATGTCATTCCGTGTTATGTTTCTCGTGGAAACACCTGCGGCTTTCATCAAACACTTCCCCCACATGTAGTCAGAGCTTCTGGCAAGGAGAGGGAAAGGGGGTGGTGTGTGCCGAGCCTGACAATGATTAGTACGCGGTGGAAGAAAAATACGGCATATCACATATCGCTGAACTTCCAACAGAATCCTCGGATGTTTAAGTGAAGGTGACAGATGATGGGTCGCAGCATTTACCTTTTGGCGTCTTGTTTCCGTCTCAGTGTCTCATCTTCCGTCTTTTTGTCTTTGTTCTGGATATTTGAACCCTGAGAATTGTTCTAATTTGGTGTTGTTGTTTGTTTGTTTGAATGTTGAGCGAGTCTCTGGCTGATTGTTATCGTTTCAGTCTTGCTCACGTTGCTATTTATGTTATTGTTGTTATTGTTCTATTTATGCTGAAGGGCGTCGTGGGGAGGAGTCCTTGAAGTTCCATCGTTTGTGACTGATGCCTTTCCCTCGCAGATCGTGGATATTTCTTCTGATGTCATAGTTCAACAACTGCGACAACCTGAGAACATCCTGATGTTTCCTATACCATCTTGTGCCAAACATGGGAACATCATAATGTTCTTTTAACTCATCCTGGACCAACATGGGAACATCATAATGTTCTTTTAATTCCTCCTGGGCCAGACATGGAAACATCATGATTGTCTTTTAATTCATGCTGGACCAGACATGTTATTTAATTCATCATGGGCCAGGCATGAAAACATCATAATGTTCTTTTAACTCGTCCTGGATCAGATATGAAACACCCTGATGTTCTTTAACCCACCCAGGACCAGGCATGAAAACATCATAATGTTCTTTAACTCACAGAAGACCAGGCATGAAAACATCATAATGTTCTTTAACTCATCCTGGATCCAGTCATAAAGACACGCTGATCTTCTTTAACTCATCCTGGACCAGGTATAAGAACACGCTGATGTATGTTCAATTCATGCTGGGCCAGACTTTGAAATATCCGGATGCCCGTTAACATATCCTATTTCAAACGTATGAATATCCATATGTCCTCTAACTCATCTTTTAACCACCGTGGGAGCATTCTAATGTCCTGTAACATCCTAGGCAAATCGTGAGGCCATTCTGATGCCCTTTAACCCAATCAACTCACGAAACGCTCATTTGTTGCACGGCACATCACATATATGTCTTAACACTTTCAGGCTATTATGTCCGCAACTGCCGTGGCGCAGCGGGTAGCGGTCTAACCAATCAAGACAGTGATCCAGGTTTAATCTGCAACAATATCATTCTGACCAGCTCGCTCTCAGCTGAATTTAGAACAGACCTGTCACCCCTCGGGAACATTCCCATACGCGCTCCTTTCACATCTTCAACAACCGGCGAAGAGGCCCAGTACTAATGATAACAGCTGCAGTCTGGTGTCCGTCTGAGTTTTCCTCGAAGTACTGGGTGTTCGTCACATCCTCTCTGTGGCGACTCTAGATTCAAATAATGATCTCCATACGCTTTTCATAATTGTTTGGGAAGGAAAGGCGACGAAATAAGGAAAGTGGACACCCTACCTCGCACATGGTCTGATGTAGAATATGTGAAGGCTGAACACTATAGACCCAGTGAAAGTTTCTACCATGTCTGCACTGACCTTATGAATTCCGTTGACATGTTTGGGCGAGAGAGAGAGAGAGAGAGAGAGAGAGAGAGAGAGAGAGAGAGAGAGAGAGAGAGAGAGAGAGAGAGAGAGAGAGAGGGGGGGGGCTACATACTTTGTGTTGTAGTGTCTGTTTCATTGCAAACTTTGATAGTTCGTTAAGTGATATATTATCCTCCCATAGACCACACAAGGGCGTTCTAAACATAGTGTATAGAACTCCAGTAGACCATACAAAGATGTTCTCAACACAGTATATAGAACTCTCATAGACCACACAAAGATGTTCTCAACACAGTATACAGAACTCTCATAGACCACACAAAGATGTTCTCAACACAACACACATAACTCTCATAGACCACACAATGACACAATGGTAACACAACAGACATTGCCTGTCTACAGTGTGAAGACGCCTGAAAGACAGTCTTGAAGATTCAGTGTCGTCTTTTGCAGGTCGACCTTTAAAATGGAGAAGGCACTAGATGATCATGATTATGATAATGAAGATGCTGATGCTTATAAGATGTATAAAAACGACGCTAATTTGAAACATTTTCTTTTCCTTCACAACAACTAGTATTATCACATAATACTCAATCTTCACAAGATGTCATGGATACGCAATCTCCCACACTAGATATAAAAGGCGGGCAGATATAATCAAATTAGACTTCTCCACTCGTAAGACAAAGCTGCCCTCGAGTCTGCCTCGGCCAGTGATAAGCGCAGCTAAAACAAAAGAGATAATTAAACACATGGACGACTAATTGAATGTGACAGGAAGGCACACACGATTGAGGGATCGTGTTTCTGCAAACATGTGGGAAACCACACACAATTAACCGCCTGGTTCTGGAGTTCGACTTTCATGGGGTGGAGAACCTGGTTTAATCTGTGTTAATATTGTTAATATGTGCAGTGTTAAATTAGATTAGTGTCATAAGTTGAATTTGGTAAAACTCGGAGATTGAATGATTATCGCAGATAACTCATGCTGTCAGTTTCTGTCTTCGAAACCGGCCGTTGTATGCGTTAGCTTCAATTTATCGAGGCGTTTGCTGTTGTTGCTGCTACTGTTGCTGCTGCTGCTGCTGCTGTTGCTGCTGCTGCTGCTCCAGAGGAATGTCAGAGTAATACGAATCGAAGAGGCTAATAAAAGTAGAACATTATAAAAAACTATGAGACAGAGACAAGTAGCGTTCTTTGGTCATGTAATGAGATAGAGGCATTAGAAAACATCCTGACAACTGGAAAGATCAGTGGGGAAAAAGACAGACCAAGAGAAATGACACAGGATGGACTGAGATAGTGACATGGAGGAATATCAGCAGCAGAGTTGATCCAGAACACCAGAGACTCAGATCTGCGTAGAGCCATGGTCGCCTACACCAGCTGGCATGGCACATGATGATGATAATTGAATGGCAACTTGCAATAACCTGGCCACGTGGTATATTCTGAAAGTACAAATGTTGAAGTGTGTTTACGAACCTCGTTGGATGAAGTTGTTCACCCCTCTAAGTACTTCATGGCCGGCCTTGATTAGGTTCTATTCTGATTGGCAACGATCGTGACCCAGTTATCAACGGGATTCATGCGTACGTGACTGAGCTGGTATGAGTATAATCCATGACAAGACGTACGTGGCAGGGATCACGTAAAACACTGGAATCATGGGACGTTATTGAGATAAGCCGACTGGAGCAAGGCATACGTGGACCAGACGTCGAGACGGACGCCTCGGTTTGGTAAAATCACGTTTGCAGACATAGAGCGGCTCCACGAATGTGGAAGACTTACTGCAATATCTTATGTCTTATACATTTCAGATGAACGCAGGAACGACGACGACGACGACGACGACGAAGAAGAAGACGACGACGAAGAAGAAGAAGAAGAAGAAGAAGAAGAAGAAGAAGAAGAAGATTGAAATATTAGTTCACATGTGCTCAGAACCTCTCCTGAGTATCTTCCTCAACGTGTAGAGACTAATGCCACCAGTTCCAGAGACTGGCTATTCTTCGCTGGGTCCCTACATGCTTGTAGATTTGTGTGAAAATAGTAGTAAGGATGAATTCAGATTCAGATGCGGGGGCTGAGTGGTCTCGAGGTATGGTGTCCGCTTCGAGTGCTGGAGGTCCCGGGTTCAAGCTCCGATGAGGACCGGGATTTTATTTTTCACGTGGACTTCTAGTAACAAAATTTCCCAATGTCTCTGGGTAGTGAGATCGGACGCCCGTGTGTATTGTTGCGCACGTAAAAAATCTCTTAGCAGTTGGAAATCGAAAAAGAGTAGCCTAACGGCGCTCCCCGGGCAAAATTTCGAGTTAAAAATCTAAGTATTTTAGGATTCTCGCCGGTCCTACGGAGTTCGTGCACTGAGCAGAAATTCTCCAGACTCAGGCTTGAGTTAGGAGTAGAACGGAGCACTTATAGGGTTACACCCATGTGCCGTGATGTTGATCCATCGACTAAACTAAACTGAATTCAGATCGATCAGATGTGTGATGGTTCACGAAGTTGACGACCTAACTGTGTGGACTCCAGGGAAGCAAGAAACACATCGAGCAGGCTCGTGAGCTTTCCAAACGGCGATTGCAAGACTTGGGTGCTGATTGTCTCCAACAGTGTGGTGACTGTCTTGCAATATAGGAGTGCGTACATTTGAATGTCCCCGACTGATTACCTCACAGCAGAGACCGTAGTCAAAGTGCCGTTGCTATTTGTACTAGAGTCTGTCTAGGGTGTGCTATTCCTCATCCTCCTTCCCCAAGAATTGATAATTGACACTTCTCTAGTTGATATCTCTAAGAGCTGGACATTCAAATAATTGATGTTTGACAGACATCTGTCTGATTTAGAAGTAACAATGCCCTGACGTCTGTAAGCGCTGGACATTCAGACAGAAAAGTTACACAGACTGGTGAGGACATTTACAAATCTTGACTGATTTGTGGTGTGAGTTCGTTCATAAACATGTTCAGTGATGTGTCTGCAAATTGTGTTGTCGTCCTCACTGGTCAGATGGTTGATGTTGCCTTTGGGATCAAGACAAGGTGTATATTTGTATACTTTCCTCCGCTGCCTCCAATGATCCGTTTATTGAACGTCGTCGTCGTCGTCATCGTCATCGTCATCATCATCATCAACATCAACATCATCATCATCATCACCATCATCACCATCACCATCATCATCATCATCATCATCATCATCATCATCATCACCATCATTACCACCATCACCATCACCATCATCACCACCATCACCATCATCATCATCATCACCATCACCATCACCACCATCACCATCATCATCATCATCATCATCATCATCAATCAATCAATCAATCAATTCATCATCATCATCATCATCAAGTGACTTACCGGTTGGCGTGGGCGATCACGCTTCTCCACAAACGGGATCTCCGACGTCATGGATCAATTTATGTGTTCACTCCCTTCCGTGCCATGACACAAGAGTGTCAAGAATGTTTTCACGCTGTCTGCCTCTATCTCTCTTTCCACAAATCTTTCCGGCTCTCACAACATGCTCCAGTTTTTGTCTTCTCTTAATGTGGCCAAAATAATGCTGACTGCCTATTTCTGATTTTATTATTTTTTTTTTGTTGCGCTCGCTCGCTTTAAACTCAAGCGTAGTCCATACACACTATTTCTGGTAGTGCTGGACTGAATCTTACGTGTGGATTAGCTTTCTATATTAACAGTGTCCCTCGCCATCAGGCGAACCCACTCCGACTTCAGAGGTACTTGTAAGTTACGTCCCAAAGTCAAGGACGAGATGTCAACATGTTAGTACAACTGTCCGGTGTAGGGGTTGAACACCTTACCTAGGAATCAGCACACCGGATGTATAAGAACACGCGTTCTTATCCATTCGGCTATGCTGACCTCGTCTGATGTTTGTGATACGTTGTCTTTACGTCTTAGTCTCTCCTCAAGATGTCCAGATTGTTGAACGGATTGTTCTTTGTTTACAGAACTGCTTGTCTATGCTGAACACGTGTGTTGTTTTATCTCTGTATCCCTTCTTTGATAGTCTATATATTTTATCAACCTCCCTGTCAAAATAGAAGCCCTCGAGTCAATGAAATCAGATCTGTCAATTCCAATCTCATCGTCTTCCCTCCGACCGCCTTAGAACCCAGCTTCCAACACTAAGCTAGACTAATTACTGAAAACACATCAATAGTTGAGGTTGATTTCCCTCGTCTCTCTCCCCACTTTGTCACCGCCAGTGCCATCTACCCGGCAGGACTTCAGTGCGGCCGGCAATCCATCAACATCTGTTTGCGTCGTCTTTCTGCTGGATCGGCCGCCGTCTAACGATGTCTACCGAGCTACAGCCGGGATCAGAATGCGCTTGTCAATAATGTAAAGTGGCTACAGAAGCTATTTCTAGAACCGGCTAATTACCTCACACTCGCGAGTACAAATCAGAACTCGTCACAGCAACGATTTTTGACTTCTCAATTGTTCCTCGTCTGCTTAGGATTTGCGACAGGATGCTGGTTCAGTAGATAGAGCACTAGGTGACAAAGTCAGCGGTCGTGTTTAAATGCCCAGGAGAGGACAGATTGTTGCTTTCTCTGATCCAAGTGTCAGATTAGTGCCGACTCACAAGCACAACAGGGACCACCGGAAGTTGGTTGGCAAAGTGATGAGGAAAGGAACTGGCAATTCACCTCAAAATATCCCGACCTAGTAGACCTGAAAGTATGTGCTTTCACAACACGATAACAGCAGCTAATGCGTATTTGTCTGTGCTTGAATGTCTGGTATGGTCCCTATACCAGAAAATTAAAGAACAGCATTGGACAGAGAGAAAGACCAGATGAGCAAGCCCTACAAGATTATGATGAAAACCGTAAACTGATTAGAGAAATTAGGCGTAGATAGTCACCATTTTTTGATACGTTATGAGAAGAAATAAACTTTAGAGTTTGGTGACAACTGGCAAGATTGAGAGAAAAAGAACAAGATGAAGACGGAGAAGTAAATATCGGGATGATATGGCCTCGTATGTATGGTTGAGACAAGAACACAGCAGCTAATCCACGACTCTGGTGACCGTGGGAGATGGCGAAATATGACCGCTCATGCTTATTGACATGGCACATGATGATGATATTGACTAATGTAAACATGCCTTACACTGATTGTACAATAAACATAACATTACACACAACATGACTGTATGCAGTACTGACCACTGACTAAACCACAACATGATTATATGCAGTACTGACTACTGACTAAACCACAACATGACTGTATACAGTACTGACCACTGACTAAACCACAACATGAATGTATACAATACTGACCACTGACTAAACCACAACATGAATGTATACAGTACTGACCACTGACTAAACCACAACATGATTATATACAGTACTGACCACTGACTGAACGACAACATGGCTGTATACAGTACTGACCACTGACTAAACCACAACATGAATGTATACAGTACTGACCACTGACTAAACCACAACATGGCTGTATACAGTACTGACCACTGACTAAACCACAACATGATTATATACAGTACTGACCACTGACTGAACGACAACATGGCTGTATACAGTACTGACCACTGACTAAACCACAACATGATTATATACAGTACTGACCACTGACTAAACCACAACATGAATGTATACAGTACTGACCACTGACTAAACCACAACATGGCTGTATACAGTACTGACCACTGACTAAACCACAACATGATTATATACAGTACTGACCACTGCCTAAACCACAACATGAATATATACAGTACTGACCACTGACTAACCACAACATGATTATATACAGTACTGACCACTGACTAAACCACAACATGGCTGTATGCAGTACTGACCACTGACTAAACCACAACATGAATGTATACAGTACTGACCACTGACTAAACCACAACATGAATGTATACAGTACTGACCACTGACTAAACCACAACATGGCTGTATACAGTACTGACCACTGACTGAACCACAACATGATTATATACAGTACTGACCACTGACTAAACCACAACATGATTATATACAGTACTGACCACTGACTAAACCACAACATGATTATATACAGTACTGACCACTGACTAAACCACAACATGATTATATACAGTACTGACCACTGACTAAACCACAACATGATTATATACAGTACTGACCACTGACTAAACCACAACATGATTATATACAGTACTGACCACTGACTAAACCACAACATGGCTGTATGCAGTACTGACCACTGACTGAACCACAACATGATTATATACAGTACTGACCACTGACTAAACCACAACATGATTATATACAGTACTGACCACTGACTAAACCACAACATGAATGTATACAGTACTGACCACTGACTGATCCACAACATGATTATATACAGTACTGACCACTGACTAAACCACAACATGATTATATACAGTACTGACCACTGACTAAACCACAACATGGCTGTATACAGTACTGACCACTGACTAAACCACAACATAAATGTATACAGTACTGATCACTGACTGAACCACAACATGATTATATACAGTACTGACCACTGACTAAACCAAAACATGATTATATACAGTACTGACCACTGACTAAACCACAACATGATTATATACAGTACTGACCACTGACTAAACCACAACATGATTATATACAGTACTGACCACTGACTAAACCACAACATGATTATATACAGTACTGACCACTGACTAAACCACAACATGGCTGTATACAGTACTGACCACTGACTAAACCACAACATGAATGTATACAGTACTGACCACTGACTGAACCACAACATGATTATATACAGTACTGACCACTGACTAAACCACAACATGATTATATACAGTACTGACCACTGACTAAACCACAACATGATTATATACAGTACTGACCACTGACTAAACCACAACATGAATGTATACAGTACTGACCACTGACTAAACCACAACATGAATGTATACAGTACTGACCACTGACTAAACCACAACATGAATGTATACAGTACTGACCACTGACTAAACCACAACATGGCGGTATGCAGTACTGACCACTGACTGAACCACAACATGATTATATACAGTACTGACCACTGACTAAACCACAACATGATTATATACAGTACTGACCACTGACTAAACCACAACATGAATGTATACAGTACTGACCACTGACTGAACCACAACATGATTATATACAGTACTGACCACTGACTAAACCACAACATGATTATATACAGTACTGACCACTGACTAAACCACAACATAATTATATACAGTACTGACCACTGACTAAACCACAACATGATTATATACATTACTGACCACTGACTAAACCACAACATGATTATATACAGTACTGACCACTGACTAAACCACAACATGACTGTATGCAGTACTGACCACTGACTAAACCACAACATGATTATATACAGTACTGACCACTGACTAAACCACAACATGGCTGTATGCAGTACTGACCACTGACTAACCACAACATGACTGTATACAGTACTGAACACTGACTAAACCACAACATGATTATATACAGTACTGACCACTGACTAAACCACAACATGATTATATACAGTACTGACCACTCACTAAACCACACGATTGAAATAGTCCTACAGCTGATACTGGCGTCAGATTGTGAAAAGATGAGCCCTCACGTGTTCCAGGGCACGACATATGAGGTGAGGGAGCCAATTCCCTTCATCGCCGCCTTTCCTTCCAAGAACAATTTCCAGAAAATTCTGAGAACTGTCTCTGTATGACAGAGGCTGGGCTAACTCTAGAACCATGCAGGTGGCAACAATTGACATCCTCCTGCTGGGGTTTGAACCCGGGACACTGTTGTGACAGGCATGCACACTAACTACTGGGCCATCGTGGCTACATAGACGTCAGTATAATAGAAAGTATCTACACGTCTGCAGGTCAGCAAGGACGAATGGATACGAGTCTTAAACATCCGGTGTGCTGATGCTGAGGTAGGGTGGAGGGTTCAACCGCTAAACTTGGCAGTTGGACTAAAACATTGACTTCTCGTCCTTGACTTTCGGACGTATATTACAAGTTCAAGTACCTTTGAAGTTGGAGTGGGTTCACCTGATGGCGAGGGTCACTGGTAACAGGGAAAGCTAATTCACACGCAAAATTCAGTCCAATGCTAGGAGGAGTAGCGTGTATGGACTACGCTTGAGTTCAACAAGCGAGCAAGCGCAAATAAAAAAAAAATCTGGAGTTACAACGCACGGGACATGTCTGACTGTGGGGCTTCAGACTTCAAAGTCTGGCCCTGAAGCGGGAGCCGGCTGTGTGTATGTGAAGTGATAGAACCATAATAGTTTGTAGGTCTGAATGTACGGAGGAATAATTAGCCAGTCTTCATCTCCCTCCAAATCAACGTATTCCCCCCTTAGTGAATTTAAGAACAGACGCCACAAACAAACTGTGGCACGATTTATTGCCTGGCATATTCCGCCACATCGCGTCAGACCCATACCGCTGAGGGATATATAACATATGAAGTGAATAAATGAGTAATACTTAAGCACTGCGGCTGTAGCCTTTCCTCCGTTAGAAACTAATCCTCACACCTGCAATGCGACTGTACGAGCGAGCCTAGTGGACGTTAGCTGATTAAGTTACATGGGATGATTAATCGTCTTTAGCGTTTACCGTAACTGCCATGGGCTTATATACCGCTAATATATATAATAAATTATTGTCATTGCGTTGTAATACAACATGTCTGATACCATATTAACAACTTTTAAGTCATAACTGTGACACACCCTTACTCCTCGTTTTCTGTCATCCATTTTTGTTTGGTCCAAACCTACTTTCTGGTTGGCTTTGATGTGCTAAATGTCCAGGAAATGTCCGAATATCGCGGCATAATGGGAGCAACAAAGGCATCTGTGAGTGTTTAGTGACAAATAATAACAACATTAGGGAATTGTCACGGACAGAAAGCACTAAATGAATAATATACTGGCCGTGATCTGTGGATGGGAGCAGCCAGAAGGTGAGACGGGTCAGGGGTAAGTGGGCGAAGGGAGACATGGACATGAGGAAGAGCTTCAACATGAGCAATTATCCGTCTGGTGTTTTCAGGAGGGTCATATATGATCAAGGGTGATATATGCTCAACGGTGATATATGATCAAGGGTAATATATATATCAAGGGTCATATATGATCAAGGGTGACTGACATATGATCATGGGTGATATATGATTAAAAGTCATATATAATCAAAGATGATATATGATCAAGGGTGATATATGATCACGGGTGATATATGATCGATGTTGATATATGATCAAGGGTAATTTATAATCAGGGGCGATATATGATTAAGGGCGATATACGATTAAAGACGATATATAATTAAGCCCATAATCGGGCACTCTCACGATGTTTATACTTCACCTCGACACCGCAAGGTACAAGAGGAACATGATGAGATGATGAGATGAGATGAGATAATTAAGGCTGATATATAATTGAGGGCGATATATGATCAAGGATGATATATGATCAAGGGTGACATAACGATCAAGGATGATATATGATCAAGGGTGATATATGATCAAGGGTGATATGTGATCAAGGGTGATATATTATCAAGGGTGATATATGATCAAGGGTGATATATGATCAAGGGTGATCTATGATTAAGAGTGATATATTATCAAGGGTGATATATGATCAAGGGTGATATTTGATGAAGGGTGATCTATGATTAAGAGTGATATATGAACAAGGATGATATATGATAAAGAGTCATATATGATTAAGGGTGATCTATTATCAAGGGTGATCTATTATCAAGGGTGATATAACGATCAAGGATCATATATGATCAAGGGTGATATATAATCAAGGATCATATATGATCAAGGGTGATCTATTATCAAGGGTGATATAACGATCAAGGATCATATATGATCAAGGGTAATATATGATCAAGGGTGATATAACGATCAAGGATCATATATGATCAAGAGTGATATATAATCAAGGATCATATATGATCAAGGGTGATATATAATCAAGGATCATATATGATCAAGGGTGATATATAATCAAGGGTGATATAACGATCAAGGATCATATATGATCAAGGGTGATATATGATCAAGGGTGATATAACGATCAAGGATCATATATGATCAAGAGTGATATATAAACAAGGATGATATATGATCATGGGTGATAAATGCCTAGCTTATGAACCCATTATGTCTGGGAAACTGGAATACTCTGGCCATATTAAACGACATGGTAGCATGGGGAGGGGGGGGGGGTGAAGGAAGGCGTGGTTCCTGGAAGAAGAGGCAGAGGTCGCCCAGCACGAAGACAGACACAGGACGTGGCAGACAGCTGGGGCATGAGGCGAGGGAACTAACAAAAGATCTAGAGGCTTCTGGATGCACCGTGATGAGAGCCAAGTTCTGCGAAGGAGCTGCTCCATGACGCTGATGGTGGATGAGTGGCCAGAGATCCCAGGGACAAGAGAGTTACTGTGTGCGGGTTAAACTGGAGGATGTGAAGCTGTGGACTTTGGGAAGGATATTGAGAATATCGTGGACGAGACGGACACAAACTCTGGGGTGGTGAGTGCTGCGTGTGTATTGTTGGGAAAGTATTTGCCAGAATTTTTCTGCGCAGACTTCAAGACCTGGGAGATCAAGTCTACCCCGAATCACAATGCGGCTTCCGACAGAACCGGTCTACCATTGATATGATATTCTTATTGCGACAAATGCAAGAAAAGTGCCGGGAACAGAATCAAACCACTGTTTATTGTCTTTATCGACCTCACAAAGGCATTTGATTTGGTCAGTCGTGAGGGTCTGTTCAAGGCATTAAAGAAGATTGGCTGCCCACCAACTCTTCCGTCCATTGTGGAATCATTCCACACAGGCATGAAGGGTATAATCAAGTTTGAAGGTGCAACTTCAGAAGAGTTCGATATCAAGAACGAACGAACGAACGAACGAACGAACCTTATTTTCAAAGGGTAACAAATTGGGCACGCAGGCCCGTCTTAAAGTAAAGAGTGGAGTGAAGCAAGGTTGTGTACTAGCTCCCACCCTCTTTGGGATATACTTTTCACTTCTACTGAAATATGCCTTTCGTGATCAGGATGACGGTATATACATTCACTCACGCTCAGATGGCGGCCTCTATAATGGTCAGAGATTGAAGGCCAAGACGAAAAATTAGGAGGGTACTGATCAGAGAGATGCTTTTTGCAGATGATGCTGCAATTACGACCCATTCTGAGGAAGAATTGCAATGTCTGCTATCTGTATTCTCCAATGCTTGTTCTGATTTTGGTTTAACAATTAACAAAAAGAAGACACATATTATGCCACAAGGTGCACATGGGGTACCATCAATCTTTATTGACGACGACGAACTGGAGATAGTAGACCATTTTACACATCTAGGATCAGAGGTAAATAGCAAATTATCCCTAGATTAGGAAATCAACATTAGGATTGGTAAGGCAGCAACAACAATGAACAGGTTAAGAAAAAGAGTCTGGGAGAACAGGAAGCTTACTGCCAAAACAAAAGTCCTTGTCTACTAAGTCTGTGTCCTTAGTACTCTTCTTTATGGCGGTGAAACTCGATCAACTTACTCACACCAAGAGAAACGTTTAAACAGCTTTCATATGCGGTGTCTGCAAAGAATACTTGGCATTAAGTGGCAAGACAAAATCACAAATACTGAAGTATTGGAAAGATTAGGTTTTGTGACGGTGTGTTCCATGCTCAATCTTCGTAGACTTAGATGGATAGGACACGTTAGGAGGATGGATGGTGGTAGAATGCCAAAAAGACATCTTTTTTGGTGAATTACACATGGGTAGGTGATCTCAGGGACGGCCTCTACTATGATACAAAGATGTGTGTAAGCGGGACATGATAGATACAGGCATTGATAATGCACAGTGGGAGCAAGTCGCCGATGAACGTGTTGCATGGAGGGCAACTATCAGAAATGGAATAAAGACAAAGGAGAAAATGATTGCAGATAAAGCACACGTAGAGCGTGAGAGACATAAGATGGTGCATGATGGTGGAAATGACCATGTTTTCACATGCATCCACAGTGGACGAACATTTACAGCGCGAATTGGCCTTATCAGTCACATGCGCCACCACCATGGGTTGTAGTTATTAAGCCCTTTTGAAGCACAATGAACTAAACTATCGTCTGTCAAGATGGCAAGGTGCCAATGATTCAATATAGTAAAGTAAAGTAAAGTAAAGTAAAGTAAAGCCACTTGAAGTAAACTAAAGTAAAGTAAAGTAAAGAAAGGTAAAGTAAAGTAAAGTAAAGTAAAGTAAAGTAAAGTAAAGTAAAGTAAAGCAAAGAAAAGTAAAGTAAAGTAAAGTAAAGTAAAGTAAAGTAAAGTAAAGTAAAGTAAAGAACGGTAAAATAAAGTAAAGTAAAGTAAGATAAAGTGATGAAAGGTAATGCAAAGTAAGATAAGGCTAAGTAAAGTAAAGTAAAGTAAAGTAAAGTAAAGTAAAGTGTAAATGTAAAAGTGGAATTGTGAATTATAGTAAGACTGGAGTTAAACGCACGGGACATGTCTGAGTGTGGGGCTTCAGGCTTCAAAGTCTGGTCCTGAAGCCGGAGACGGTTGTGTGTATGTGAAGTGATAGAACCATGACAGTTGGCCGGTCTGAATGTACGGAGGAATAATTAGCCAGTCTTCGTCTCTCTCCAAAACAACGTATGCCCCCCTTAGTGAATTTAAGCACAGACGACACAAACAAAATGTTGCACGATTTATCGCCTGGCATATTTCGCCACATCTCATCAGGCCCGTACCGCTGAGGGATATATAATACAGGAAGTGAATAAATGAGTAACACTTCAGCACTGCGGCTGTAGGCTTTTCTCGGTAAGACACTAATCCTCACACCTGCAATGCCACTGTACGAGCGAGCCTAGCGGACGTTAGCTGATTAAGTTACATGGGATGATTAATCGTCTTTAGCGTTTACCGTAACTGGCATGGGCTTATATACCGCTGAAATATTGTCATTGTGTTGTAATACAACATGTCTGCTACCATATTAACAACTTTTAAGTCATAATAGTGACACACCCTTACTCCCCGTTTTCTGTCATCCATTTGTGTTTGGTCCGAACCTGCTTTGTGTTTGGCTTTGATGTATAAATGTCCAGGAAATGTCCGAATATCGCGGCATAATGGGAGCAACAAAGGCATCTGTGAGTGTTTAGTCACAAATAATAACAACATTAGGGAATTGTCACAGACAGAAAGCACTAAATGAATAATATACTGGCCGTGATCTGTGGATGGGAGAAGCCAGAAGGTGAGGCGGGTCAGGGGTAAGTGGGCCAAGGGAGACATGGGCATGTGGAAGAGCTTCAACATGAGCAATTATCTGTCTGGTGTTTTCAGGAGGGTCATATATGATCAAGAGTGATATATGCTCCACGGTGATATATGATCAAGGGTAATATATGATTAAGGGTCATATATGATCAAGGGTGACTGACATATGGTCATGGGTGATATATGATTAAAAGTCATATATAATCAAGGATGATATATGATCAAGGGTGATATATGATCACGGGTGATATATGATCGATGGTGATATATGATCAAGGGTGATTTATAATCAAGGGCGATATATGATTAAGAGCGATATACGATTAAAGACGATATATAATTAAGCCCATAATCGGGCACTCTAACGATGTTTATACTTCACCTCGACACCGCAAGGTACAAGAGGAAAATGATGAGATGAGATGAGATAACTAAGGCTGATATATAATTGAGGGCGATATATGATCAAGGATGATGTATGATCAAGGGTGACATAACGATCAAGGGTGATATATGATCAAGGGTGATATATGATTAAGGGTGATCTATGATTAAGAGTGATATATTATCACTCCTCTAAAAGTACTGGAGAGTTTTGGTCAGAGACCATAACTTTATGAAGGGAAAATCCCAACTGCACCTCCACGCGGTAGAGGATGGAAACACACTACGGTGTGGCTAACACAGCTCTGGGGACCGAGTATCCACCGGAATAAGTGGACAACTCTGCAGCTGAGCAGAGCAGGGCACTCACTTGTCCTTACAGTCGGAAATGGCTGTCAAAAGCAGAGGTAAAAAGACCACCATGTGAATGTGGAAGGCAAGGGGAAACCACCACATTATCTTCCCAAGACTTCATGGCAAAACATAAATCAAAGTTAGTGAAGGACGTTAATGGCTGTCTTAGGGCATCCTCGTCCGGTAGGGACAGTCATGAGCCACAGGTGACACCAGACCGTCATCCAGCTACTGATGGCAAAATCTTAACTAAAATAAATAAATTTAGAGTAGGAACATGGAATGTTAGGACATTAAATGAGCTAGGAAAGTTGACCAATGTTCTAAGTGAGATGGATAGCATGAAAATGAATATACTAGGCGTTAGTGAGATGAGATGGAAGGGATCGGGCAAAATTATAGCTGACAATCACACAATAATTTATTCTGGAGGGGAGACACAGGAGAAAGGGGTAGGAATAATATTAGATGAAAAAACAGCCAAGTCAATTAATGGATACTGGTGTATTTCAGATAGAGTTATTATGGTAAAAATCAAAGGCAAACCAATAGACATAAATATTATACAAGTATATGCACCAACAGCAAGCAGTAGTGATGAAGAAATACAACACTTTTACGACGAAATAGAAATGGCGATGGCTCAAATTGGATCACAAGAAATAAAGATAATACTTGGTGATTTTAATGCAAAAGTAGGAAAGGGAAAAATGGAGGATGTAGTGGGGAATTATGGTTTAGGTACAAGAAATGAAAGAGGGGAAAAGCTAATAGAATGGGCAAATATCAATGATATGATAATTGGAAACACATGGTTTAAACACCATAAAAGACGACTGTACACATGGATAAGCCCTGATAAGAAATACGCAACCAAATTGACTACATACTAATTAATAAAAGATTTAGAAATGCTTTAATTAATGTAAAGACAATGCCTGGTGCTGACTGTAATAGTGATCATGTACCACTATGTGGACAAATAAAAGTAAGATTAAAAAGAGGGGAAAAAATGGTTAAGAACATGAGACTTAATAAAGAGGTTCTAAAAATAGATAAAGAAATGCAAGAACAATACAGAGTGACTGTGAAAAATAGGTACAATGCAATAACTAAAATACAGAGTATAGATGAACAATGGGAAATGTTAAGGGACTCCATTCATCAAACTAGCAAAGAAGTATTACCAGAGAGAGGCAAAATAGCTAAGAAAAAATGGATGAATGAAGATATCTTAAACCTGATGGACAAAAGAAAACAGTATAAAAATAACAAACAAGAATTCGCTAAGATAAATAAAGAAATAAAAGATAAATGTGGGAAGGCTAAAGAAAGTTGGTTAAACGAGCAATGCAAAAAAATTGAATTAAATTCCATTAAAGATACAAAAAATATGCACAGACAAATCAGTGAGCTTACAGGAAAAAAAATAAGAATAAATACAGGGTGTTTGAAATCAAAAACAGGAAAGATAATATTAGAGGAAGATGCTATAATGAAGAGGTGGAATGAGTATATAAGAGAATTATATGAAGGAGAAAGGGCAGAATTAACAGAAGATAGTAACTTAGAAGGTCCACCTATTCTGAAAGAAGAAGTCGCTGACGCTATGAAACGTATGAAGAAAGGAAAAACAGCTGGGCCAGATGAAATCACAATAGAAGAATTAGAAGTATTGGGAGAATTTGGAGTAGATATATTAACCAAAATGTTGAATGATATTTACAGCAGTGGATATTTACCCAGTGATATGCTGAAATCTGTATTTATAGCTATACCAAAAAGACCAGGAGCAATTGATTGTGAAGATTTTCGTACAATTAACCTTATAAACCATATCACTAAGCTTCTACTCAGAATCATAATGAGAAGAACCAAAAAGAAAATAAAAATGGAAATTAGTGAAGAACAGTATGGATTTGTGGAAGGAAAGGGCACAAACAATGCAATTTATACATTGCGGACACTAATAGAAAGGTCAATAGAGAAACAGAGGGACATATATTTGTGCTTCATAGATTATACTAAGGCATTTGATAAAGTGAAACATGATGAACTGATTAAAATGTTGGAAGATATCAACACTGATGGAAAAGATTTAAGAATAATAAAGAATATTTACTGGAACCAAGTAGCAGCAATTAAAATGGGAAATAAAGAGGGTAGTTACGAACAGATAAAGCTAGGAGTACGACAAGGGTGTGTCTTGTCACCAGATCTTTTCTCCCTGTATAGCGAAGTAATAATGAGAGAGATCAAAGAGATGCCAGGAATACTAGTTGGAGGTTATAATATAAATAATATACGCTATGCAGATGACACAGTATTGGTGGCGGATAATTCAACAGACCTACAACAATTATTAGACGTTGTAGTAACAGAGAGTGCAAGGAAAGGACTCAACTTGAATATCAAGAAAACAGTAACAATGGTAATATCAAAGAAAATGGTGACACCAAAATGTGACATAGAAATAGAAGGGAAAATCCTTAACCAAGTTGATAATTTTAGATACCTAGGGGCATTTATAACATCAGATGGAAGATGTACAACAGAGATTAGGAGCAGAATAGGGCAGGCAAAAGCCGCATTTCATAAAATGAAGAGTATCTTATGCAATAAGTCACTGTCACTGAATGTAAGAAAGAGAGTGCTGAAATGCTATGTAGAACCAGTTTTGCTGTATGGCAGTGAATCTTGGAATGTAAATGAACAAATTAAGAAGAAATTAGAAGCAACAGAGATGTGGTTCCTGAGACGAATGTTGCGAATTCCTTGGACTGCCAGAGTAACTAACGACGACTGCCTGAAACAGGCTAATGAAACTAGAACATTATATACAACAATAAGACAGAGACAAACAGCTTTCCTCGGTCATGTGATGAGAAGAGAGGCATTGGAGAACATTGTAACAACTGGAAAGATCGAGGGGAATAGAGGCAGAGGTAGACCAAGAGAAGTGATGCTGGATGGATTGAGACGGTGGCATGGAGGAATATCAGCAGCAGAGTTGATCCAGAAAACCAAAGACCGAGATCTATGGAGAGCCATGAACGCCTACGCCAGCCGGCACGGCACTTGATGATGATGATATTATCAAGGGTGATATATGTTCAAGGGTGATATTTGATGAAGGGTGATCTATGATTAAGAGTGGTATATGATCAAGGATGATATTTGATCAAGAGTCATATATGATTAAGGGTGATCTATTATCAAGGGTGATATAACGATCAAGGATCATATATGATCAAGGGTGATATAACGATCAAGGGTGATATATGTTCAAGGGTGATATTTGATGAAGGGTGATCTATGATTAAGAGTGATATATGATCAAGGATGATATATGATCAAGAGTCATATATGATTAAGGGTGATCTATTATCAAGGGTGATATAACGATCAAGGATCATATATGATCAAGGGTGATATGACGATCAAGGATGATATATTATCAAGGGTGATATATAATCAAGGATCATATATGATCAAGGGTGATATCTAATCAAGGATGATATATGATCAAGGGTGATATATGCCTAGCTTATGAACCCATTATGTCTGGGAAACTGGAATACTCTGGCCATATTAAACGACATGGTAGCATGGGGAGGGGGGGGGGGTGAAGGAAAGCGTGGTTTCTGGAAGAAGAGGCAGAGGTCGCCCAGCACGAAGACGGACACAGGACGAGGCAGACAGCTGGGGCATGAGGCGAGGGAACTGACAAAAGATCGAGAGGTGTCTGGATGCACCGTGATGAGAGCCAAGTTCTGCGAAGGAGCTGCTCCATGACGCTGATGGTGGATGAGTGGCCAGAGATCCCAGGGACAAGAGAGTTACTGTGTGCGAGTTAAACTGGAGGCTGTGAAGCTGTGGACTTTGGGAAGGATGTTGAGAATATCGTGGACGAGACGGACACAAACTCTGGGGTGGTGAGTGCTGCGTGTGTATTGTTGGGAAAGTATTTGCCAGAATTGTTCTGCGCAGACTTCAAGTCCTAGGAGATCAAGTCTACCCCGAATCACAGTGCGGCTTCCGTCAGAACCGGTCTACCACTGACATGATGTTCTCTTTGCGACAAATGCAAGAAAAGTGACGGGAACAAAATCAACCAGTTTATTACCTTCATCGACCTCACAAAGGCATTTGATTTGGTCAGTCGTAAGGATATGTTTAAGGCACTAAAGAAGATTGGCTGCCCACCAACTCTTCTGTACATTGTGGAAACGTTCCACACAGGCATATAGGGTATAATCAAGTTTGATGGTGCAACTTCTGAAGAGTTTGAAATCAAAAGTGGAGTTAAGCAAGATTGCGCACTTACCCCATCCTCTTTGGAATATACTTTTCACTTCTACTGAAATATGCCTTTCGTGATCAGGATGCCGGTATATAAATTCACTCATGCTCAGATGGCGGCCTCTATAATGCTCAGAGATTGAAGGCTAAGACCAAAATTAGGAGGGTGCTAATCAGAGAGTTGCTTTTTACAGATGATGCTGCAGTTACGACCCACTCTGAGGAAAAATTGCAATGTCTGCTATCTGCATTCTCCAATGCTTGTTCTGAATTTGGTTTAACAATTAACAAAAAGAAGACACATATTATGCCCCAAGGTGCACATGGGGTACCATCAATCTTTATTGACGACGACGAACTGGAGATAGTAGACCAGTTTACATATCTAGGATCAGAGGTACATAGCAAATTATCTCTAGATCAGGAAATCAACATCCGGATTGGTAAGGCAGCAACAACAATGAACAGGTTAAGAAAAAGATTCTGGGAGAACAGGAAGCTTACTGCCAAAACAAAAGTCCTTGTCTACCAAGTCTGTGTCCTTAGTACTCTTCTTTGTGGCGGTGAAACTTGGTCAACTTACTCACTCCAAGAGAAACGTTTAAACAGCTTTCATATGCGGTGTCTGCGAAGAATACTTGGTATTAAGTGGCAAGACAAAATCACAAATACTGAAGTATTGGAAAGATCAGGTTGTGTGACGGTGTATTCCATGCTCAGTCTTCGTAGACTTAGATGGATAGGACACGTTAGGAGGATGGATGATGGTAGAATACCAAAGGACATCTTTTTTGGTGAATTACAGACGGGTAGGAGATCTCAGGGTCGGCCTCTACTACGATACAAAGATGTGTTTTAGCGGAACTGATTGATACAGGCATTGATAATGCACATTGGGAGCAAGTCGCCGCTGAACGTGTTGCATGGAGGGCAATTATCAGAAATGGAATAAAGACAAAGGAGAAAATGATTGCAGATAAAGCACACATAGAGCGTGAGAGACATAAGATTGTGCATGATGGTGGAAATTACCATGTGTTCACATGCATCCACAGTGGACGAACATTTACAGCGCGAATTGTCCTTATCAGCCACACTCGCCACCGCCATAGGTAAAAGTTATTATGCCTTTTTAAAGCACAATGTGCCAAACTAAAGTCTGTCAAGATGGCAAGTTGCCAATGATTCAATATAGTAAAGTAAAGTAATGATAGGTAAAGTAAAGTAAAGTAAAGTAAAGTAAAGTAAAGTAAAGTAAAGTACAGTAATGACAGGTAAAGTAAAGTAAAGTAAAGTAAAGTAAAGTAAAGTAAAGTAAAGACAGGTAAAGTAAAATAAAGTAAAGTAAAGTAAAGTAAAGTAAAGTAAAGTAATGAAAAGTAAAGCCACATGATCTAAACTAAACTAAAGTAAAGAAAGGTAAAGTAAAGTAAAGTAATGACAGGTAAAGTAAAGTAAAGTAAAGTAAAGTAAAGTAAAGTAATGACAGGTAAAGTAAAGTAAAGTAAAGTAAAGTAAAATAATGAAATGTAATTTAAAGTAATGAAGGTAAAGTAAAGTAAAGTAAAGTAAAGTACAGTAATGAAAAGTAAAGCCACATGAAGTAAACTAAACTAAAGTAAAGAAAGGTAAAGTAAAGTAAAGTAATGAAAAGTAAAGTAAAGTAATGAAAAGTAAAGTAAAGTAATGAAAAGTAAAGCCACGTGAAGTAAATTAAACTAAAGTAAAGAAAGGTAAAGTAAAGTAAAGTAAAGTAAAGTAATGAACGGTAAAATAAAGTAAAGTAAAGTAAGATAAAGTGATGAAAGGTAATGTAAAGTAAGGTAAGGCTAAGTAAAGTAAAGTAAAGTAAAGTAAAGTAAAGTAAAGTAAAGTAAAGTGTAAATGTAAAAAGTAGAATTGTGAATTATAAGTGATCTGAAGCAAGTACTGAGCACTACCCATATCTTAGCCGGGGCTGTGGCATAGGAGTATGGAAGGCGCTACACAATACACACACCGAGTCCAGGGTTCGACATGTGCTGCAGGCCATTTGGAAGCAGACCACGTTGCGCTGATTTCGATGGTATGAGGCGTTGGACGTTCAGAAAACAATGGTAAACTAGGGAAAGTAAACATTTCCTAGCAAATCACACACTGCCAAAAATGTAGGGTTGATTGCGACATCCTGTAGTGGACATACGACTAACTTGTTAACTCATACTTTACTCCTAAAGATCTGCTGGCAAAAAGGTGGCGTTTGTTAAACGCGTTCTCTTAGAGTTCAGGCACAGCGAAGAGCTGTCCAAATATCGCCGTCGTCAGAGTTCGTTAATTATCAGACTGTTTGTTAGAGTGCAGCTACTCCGTCGTGTTTCCATAGTAAATTTCTCGAGGGTTTGTGTGTTCCCGTGACTCCAAGAGCTATGCCGGCGGCAGCGCAGTCACTGATAGAGTCTCTGCTGTCGAAACCAGACGAAGATAGAATTAAACCTGTTGCATTACAGGTAGAGTGTTGACAGTCAAAGGCTTCGGAAAACAAACCCGGAAGAATGTTTGTCGAAGTCGAATACTGCAACGCAACGCACTAGATGAGTGGTTCTCAACCGGTGGGGAATTCCCCCTCAGTGGGGAATTCCCCCTCAATGGGGGATTTTAGGGTTTCCAGGGGGGGGGGGGGGGGGGGGGGGGGGATTAAGATTATTTCAAGATCGCGTTACTACAAAAACCGATTAATTGATATTGTTTTTCCCTTCATACTGTACGGTTGTGTACGTCTCACCCTTCTAAAATTCAATTTATAAAGTAAGTAGGCCCACAAATCATGTTTTATGTAGACAAGTGGACTTGGTTCAGTATGTGCTATTAAAGTTAGCTTCCACTATTACGTATACTATGTAGGGGCAGGGGCGGGAATTTTAGGTAGGAAATACGAAAGGGGGGAATGACGTTCTGAAAATATGGTGACGGTGGGAGGGGGGGGGGGGGGCACGGACCAAATTTTTAGGTAGGAAATACGAAAGGGGGGGGGGGGGGGAATGACGTTCTAAAAATATGGTGAAGGGGGGCACGGCCCAAAAAAGGTTGAGTACCACTGCACTAGATGATTATGTGTGAGTGCTAGCTGGCCGAGCATCGAGGAACACCATTTACTTCAGTGTGGAAACATACCCAGTCAGTGTTGTCTGATTCGAAGGCTGTATAAGGTCTCCGTGGCCAAATGGTTACGTCTCCTTCCTAAGATTCCGAAGGCTGTGGGTTCGGTTCTGGCCTACGTCGTTCTGGTTCACGAGCAAAATTTTTCGGAGACTCCTGAGTGTCATCGCTGGAGCTACGGAGTTCGTGATTTCGGCAGGCCACCCTGACATAAGAGATGAAACCTGGTGCAATTAAATAAATCTCATTGCTTTTCAAAGGTGATATGTCTGCAGTTGTCAACGCCGTCTGTTTTTCTTGCCAGTTCGTCCAGTCTAAACGCTTACAGGAAACTGCGAGTTTGCACTTTTCAAAGGACACGTCCATCTTCAGTGATGTCTCCCGCTGTCTGGCTTCTGTGTTTCTGCTGGTAATGTCCTCACCAGTGATCTGTTGTGTGCGTGTTATGAATGTGTAATTGCGTGCTTGTGCTCGTCCCGCCTTGTCACCTTCAGACTACGGACAAACGAACTGGCACGCGACATTTGGCAATGTCCCGCCAGATCTGGGCAAATGTCAGACGAAAGGAAGAGGGCGGCTGCTTTACATCACCGCCGCGTTATCTCGTAGTATAAGTACACCGGTTGTCGTAATGGTTATGTTGTTTGTCCATCAAGAATGATGATGACCATTCATTTCATCCAGTGGGGTTGAAGGTATGGAGCCATGGGTTCTAAGATGGCTGATAAGGCCTATTTTGGCTCGAAATGTTCTTTGACAATGTGGGCAAAGAATGCTTGACGTTTCTGGAGGAGGATTTCCTGCAGTGGTTTTTCTGTCCTGCCTTTTCTTCACAGCTCTTGCAGTCCTGGTTGCCTCACATATGACTGCACCCTTTGCGCAATGATGCACGCCACGAATTTCGGTCTCTGGCTGCAGCCTCCCAGGTGTCATGATGAATTCCAAAAGCATTAAGTGAAATTTCAGAGTGTCTTTAAAGGTTTCCTCGGGCCACCTTGGGCGTTTACCACAACGTAGTTCGCTGTAAAAAAATCGTTTAGGGAGCCTGTGATCTGGTATGCGAGTCAAATTACCAGCCCATGCGTTGGCAATGCATGAGTGAGGAGGGACGTGGATTTAATGTCAGCTCTCGGCGTTCGCTATGAGAGGGAAAGACTGATTATCTATCCCCCCCCCTTCACTCAGGCCTATACAATGTGATGTTCCGACATGTCACACACCCACATCAGTTTCCTGCTAGGGGCGTCGTGTTCTTGTTCATAGGTAAAATATATAAAGGGCCCATAGTATGCGCCTGGAGACGTATAGGATATGCGGTGCTAATCGCATGTGTTTTATAGACACAATAGTACTTGAGGGGTGAAGTATCCGATATCACGCCGACCGTCTTCACTTTCCAATATATTTCCTGGTAGATTGGGTAGACGTGGAAGCCCTGGTCATTTAATACAAATCTGTCTCGATGTGGACTTTGTACGCGGGGAAGTCAAAAAGTAAGTCACAAATGGCTGTAGAAAAAAAACTAAATACGGTAACAACTTGAAACCAATTTATTTTTATACATACATTGTCCATTTATTTCTCAATATAATTTCCACCAACATTGCTGTACTTATCGATCCGTTTTATCAGTCCTCCCAAACCGGCTGCATAGAACTGTGGGCTTTGTTTTCTAAACCACATTTTGACTTCACATTCAACTTCGACGTCACTCGCGAAATGTCTCACGCCAAGGTGGGTTTTCAGTGGACTTAGGCCCTAGCGATTTCCCGTAAAGCGGTGCATAGCTGGGTAGAAAAAAGTTACGAGGGTGAGTCAATAAGTAAGTCACACAGTTCTTGTGGGATGGCAGGTAAATGAAAACATAGCACACAGTTCTGTGTAGCCGGTTTGGTAGGACTGATAAAACATTGGGATAAGTGCACCAATGTTGGTTGAAATTGAGAAATAAAGGGACAATGTATGTATAAAAATAAACTGGTATCAAGTTGTTATCATAGCTAATTATGTTTCTACAGCCATTTGTGACTTACTTATTAATTTACCCTCGTAAAATAGCCTGTGTTTGTTTCAAAAAGTACGCCAGGAGTTAAAAATACCTTCAAATTAAATATCTCTACACTGGCCCAGCATTTGCTGGTGTTATACAGAAAACATCGGAATCTCAGGGAAACCATTGCATACACCATGGTGAAATTTGTAGGGGGAAAAGTTCGAATCCCGTATGCATATAGTTTTCAACTTTTATATTCTCTAGGTTGTCCTCTGATCTCACCCTCTGAGTATTCTTCACCGTCATTGTGGATTAATACACGTGAATTGATATCTCATGAAAGTAATAAGCATTAAAAATATAGAACGGAAAGCATTGATTATTCTGCCACTTTTTCTTTTGTTTTAATCTCTGTTGTTTTGTATCTTTTCTAAATGTGTACTCTATCGAATCACTGCTAGATATACACCACAGCCAAAGTTATTTTTAGATTATTATGCCAAAGTTATCTATTGATTATTATGCCAAAGTTATCTATTCATCATTGTGCCAAATTTATATATTGATCATTGTGCTAAGTTATCTATTGATCATTGTGCCAAATATATATATTGATGACTGCCAAAGTTATCTATTGATCATTGTGCCAAATTTGTCTATTGATTATTATACCAAAGTTATCTATTGATTCCCATCGATTACCCATGCACTCTTCTATCGGTGTTTTCCCTCAGCTATTCACACACAAGACAAAGAATGCCACGCTCCATGTTTGGTTCGTCTCTAGCCTTTGTTCCAATAAAATAAGTCACTCCAGCCGCCATTGATTGTGCCCTATTTCATATTTAATTGAAAATGTGGGTAACTGCAGTTTCATGTTTGCTTAATCGTTACTCTAGTGTCGTGTTTGTTCACAACAGATTGCTTTTGTGTGGCCAGCTTCGGTTTGTTGCCTTCCTATTTAGTTGAATATGTTTAACAGTGGTTGTCGTTTGTGTTTTTCCTTCTCTCTGTTCTCTGATTGAGCCACACATAGCTCAAACTTCTGGAGTTTCTTTGTCTTCCGTGGCTACAGTAAACACTTCAAAACCAAATTAAGGAATTGCAGTGCACGTAGTTCTGTGATTGTGATACTTCTGCCCGGTCGAAAGGGTTGACATGCCCCTCAAGTTGTCATTGTTGTGTGATTGTGTGCTTCTGCCCAGGTGGACAGGGTTAACATGCCCCTCAAGTTTTCGTTGTTCTGTGATTGTAATACTTTGCCCGACCGGACAGGGTTGACATGCCATAGTTCCGTGACCACGTACTGCCTGGTTGGCTTTCACTTATAAATTGAGTACCAGAAAATGGTGTTTGAGATTTTGGCAGCCAGTGTGGTATTCTCGACATCAGCTGGCCAGTGCCGACTGCTCAACGTGACATGAGCCATCACTGGACATATTATTTATACCTCCAAAGATTGCAAGTCTGAATTCCTTCCTTGTACATATTCATTATGCAGATCGTCCCAGAGCGCCGATGTCATCCCGACACGAATGAACAGTTTCTCCACCCATTATAGTTTTCCTGCCTCATACACTCTCATGCCCAAGGCAATGCAATGTCCCGTCTTCACCGTCATGCTTGTGTAGCCGTCTTCTTTGTCTTCGTCTTCGCCTTCTTCTTCTTCTTCGCCTTCTTCCTCCTTCCTCCTCATCCTCCCCTCCCCTCCTCCTCTCACCTTCCTCCTCCTCCTCCCCCTCCTTCTTCTTCTTCTCCTCTTCTTCTTCTTCTTCTTCTTCTTCTTCTTCTTCTTCTTCTTCTTCTTCTTCTTCTTCTTCTTCTTCTTCTTCTTCTTCTTCTTCTTCGTCTTCGTCTTCTTCTTCTTCTTCCTCTTCTTCTTCTTCTTCTTCTTCTTCTTCTTCTTCTTCTTCTTCTTCTTCTTCTTCTGCTGCTGCTGCTGCTGCTGCTGCTGCTGCTGCTGCTGCTGCTTCTTCTTCTTCTTCTTCTTCTTCTTCTTCTTCTTCTTCTTCTCTTCTTCTTCTGCTTCTGCTTCTGCTCCTGCTCCTGCTCCTGCTCCTGCTTCTGCTTCTGCTTCTGCTTCTTCTGCTTCTGCTTCTGCTTCTGCTTCTGCTTCTTCTTCTTCTTCTTCTTCTTCTTCTTCTTCTTCTTCTTCTTCTTCTTCTTCTTCTTCTTCTTCTTCTTCCAGCTTTCCTTGACTGATCCTTCCAAGCCACTGTGACATTTAGTATGACCAGGCTATTTCAGTTTCCAAGACCGGATGCTGTCGATGTTCCAGCTCCCTTCTATGTTCACAGTTTGTACAAGATCATCAATTTTCTTATTCTGGATCCCCGATATTCTAGTATTCTAGGATACTGTAGTAACAGAGAGTGCAAAGAAAGGACTCTCTCTGAATATCAATCAAAGGTGACACCAAAATGTGAGATACAAATAGAAGGGAAAGTGCTTAACCAAGTGGATATATTTAAATGCCTAAATGCAATTGTAACACATCGCAGATACACAACAGAGATTAAGAATAGAATAGGGTATCCAAAAGCTGCATTTGGAAAAATGAAAAGTATCGTGTGCGATAAGCCACTATCACTGAATGTCAGAAAAGAGTAGTGAAATGCTATATAAAACCTGTTCTGCTGTATGACTGAATCTTGGAATGCACATGAACATATTGAAAAGAACTTGGAAGCTGGAGAGATGTGGTTCATGAGACGAATGTTGCGAATTCCTTGGACTGCCAGAGTAACTAATGACGACTGCCTGAAAGAGGCTAATGAAACTAGAACATTATATACAACAATAAGAAAACGACAAACATCTTTATTCGGTCATGGGATGAGAAGAGAAGCATTGGAAAACATCGTGACAACTTGAAATATCGAGAGAAAGAGAGGCAGAAGCAGACCAAGAGAAATGATTCTGGATGGATTGAGACGGTGGCATGGAGGAATATTATCAGTAGAGTTGATGCAGAACAACAAATATACCTAGATCTGTGGAGAGACATGAGCGCCTACGCCAGCCGGCAGGGCGCATGATGACGACATTGCCAGATCCTGTCGGTAATATTCAAGTGTAAAAGCTTTGATTATCTTCTGCAGTTATTTCCAAATGGTCGTAGACTCACCACCGTAAGTTACCGTCAGACAGGTTTATGTTCTTGCAAACATACTTTGACTTTTAAGAAATTCAAAACAATATTTTCTCGCAGTAAATTTGAATAACAAAGACACAAACAATAGGTTGCACGATTTATGTCTGGCATATTTAGCTGCACCGGCTCCCTGGCTGAGGGGTTAGCAGCTTTCTCCGTTAATCCCGAATACTCCCGTGGTTGACGTGAGCGCACGAGAATTAGAAGTGGTTCGAGTCGTGCCAGTGACTTATGAGAGTATGCAGCCGGTCGCTCAGAAAGTCGTGGCGTGCTGATGAGCGTAATCTAACCTAGGAATCAATATACAGCTGAAAGATGCTGGTGTTGACCGCAATACCCTGAAACAGGATGGAGACGCGGAAAAAAAAATATTTAGCTGCAACTCGTCAGTTACATACTGCAAAATATATACCGTGTGTTGTGTATTACAGTACATAATGTGTGCTACACATTTTAGCTTGAAGAAGTGATCCTATTGCTTTGATTTATTATGTTTGATTTCTGCAGTATGTACCCGATGAGAAGCAGCCAAATAAGTAAGGCAGTAAACCGTGCAAATCTATTGTGTGTCTTCATTATTAAAAAAAAAACTTTGACTTGTTTGCTGGTGTTCTACAGAAAACATGGGAATCTCAAGGGGAAGCCATTACATTCACCATGGTAACATTTGCTGATGTTGTACAGAAAACATGGGAATCTCAAGGGAAACGACTGCATTCACCATGGTAACATTTGCTGATGTTGTACAGAAAACATGGGAATCTCAAGGGAAACGACTACATTCATCATGGTAACATTTGCTGGTATTGTACAGAAAACATTAATATTTAAAACTATAGAAAAAACATTGATAATTCTGCCAGGTTTTGATTCATTATAATTTAAGTTATTTTTGTATCATCTCTAAATTTGTACTCTATCGAATCATTGCTATATATACCTATAGCTTGGCTCATTTAAGGAATGCTTTGGAAGTCCCAGTATTTTCTCGAACCTTCTAAATTCGAGGAGGAAAACAGAGCGCTGGAGGGGGTCGAAAGCGAAATGTCTCAGACAGGAAAGGAAAGATGGGGGACGGGTAGTTTCACGTCTGCACCACCGGCTTGTTTCCCCAGCCTAAGCTCCAGAAATGACAGATGTGGCGGGAACGATGCAAGACAATTACAGACATGTAGACAGCCTTGCCCAAAATAAATGTGAATGTCCGGAAAATATGACATTTATGCTCTAATATAAGGTTTAACATTTGATGCATGTGTGTATCTAGGAATGCATGTGGTTGTATGCGTGTATATTATGAATGATTAAATCAGCAAAAGGGAGATATGATATTGGTGAGCTTTTCAAGAACACGACCAGACGTGACAAAATGGACGTTGCGGCAAGAGCTTTCGTTAGCTTACAAACAACAGACAGACTGCTGATTTAAAAAAAATAAAAAAAAAATAAATAAAAATTCAGTACGTTCAGAATGGTGTGGGTTCATTCCTAGACTTCATCATTCGTCTCAAGAGTGCATTTTTCTCTGATACAACTACAGACATTGATAGAACTACAGACACTGATACAACTACAGACACTGATGCAACTACAGACACCGACACAACTACATAACAATAAACGAGTTACTTGTTTGGCGTCAATGTGCCACTGGAGTAGGTCATGGCAAATGCACACATACAGATGTCCTTCAAATGTAGGCACAGAGGTCCAAAAGCTAATACACGAAAACATTGAAAGAGAGTGATGCAGCGGTCTTTACTGATGGCTCGGATAGTCCGGGGCAAGTGAAGAGCATGGGCATCTTCAGCCAGCTCAAGTTGGACAACTGTCAAGGAAGTAAGTGGTGCTTTTGGGGTGACAACAAACAACCTTACGATGGAGCAATTGCTGTAACCAATGCCGTGAACTGGCTGAGCACGTAAAAGTACACACACGCATGCGCACTGAATGATTCAATGACATGCTCCAGAAGGTCAAGACTGGTCACATATGACAGGACTGGCTGGACACATTGAGCACATCACAACTAACACACAGCTAACTGTCATCTATGTACTGGGGCACTCGGGCATGGCAGGAAATAGCGAGCCGATCGGTTGGTGAAGATGGCCATTTATCCATCTATCCATCCATCCATCCACCATCCATCCATCCATCCATCATCCCACTAATCCATTCAGACATCCATCCACCCATCCATCCCCCACCCATCCATCCATTCATCCATTCATCCATGCCCCTACCCACCCACCAATCCATACGTCCATCCATCTATTCATCAACTCACCCATCCATCCAGTCACCCTCCATCCACCCACCCACCCTCCCATCCCGGCATCCATCCACCCACCCATCAATCCATCCACACATCCATCCATCCATCCACGCACCCATTCATTCCTCATCTACCCAGGCATCCATCCACCCATCCATACATCTATCCACCCATTCATCCACCCACCCATCCATCCAGTCACTCTCCATCCACCCATCCATCCATCCATCCATCCATACATCCAGTAACCCACCCATCCATCCACCCATCCAGGCATCCATCCATCCATCCACCCACCTATTCATCAACTCACTCATCCATCCAGTCACCCCTCCATCCACCCATCCATCCATCCTTCCATCCATCCATCCATCCATCCATACATTCATCCATCATCCCACCCATCCATCCAGGCATCCATTCTCCGATCCATCCATCCATCATCATCCATCCATCATTCATCCATCCATCCAGGCATCCATCCATCCATCCATCCACCTATTCATCAACTCACCCATCCATCCAGTCACCCTACATCCACCCACCCATCCATCCATCCACCCACCCATTCATCCCCCATCTACTCAGGCATCCATACACCCATCCATCCATCTATCCGCCAATTCATCCACCCACCCATCCATCCGTCCATCCATTCACCCACCCACTCATCCTGCATCCATTCATCCATCCATCCATCCATCCACACATCAACTCACCCACTCATCCATCTATCCATCCATTCATTCACCCATCCACCATCCATCCATCAATACATCCAGCCACCTACTCATCCATCCACCCATTCATCCACACATCCATCCATCCACCCATCAATCCATCTACCCATCCATCTATCCATCCATCCACGCATGCATCCATCCACCTACACATCCACCCACCCATCCCTAATCCATCCATCCACCCATCAACCCACTCATCCATCCATCTATCCACCCATTCATCCACTCATCTATCCATCCATTTATCCACCCTTCAGCAGCTGTAGGGTTGGCAGGCAGCGGGCTAGCACTGAGGCACCACTTCCCAGAGACGACATAAATACTAGGAGCGTTCATTTGAAATCCGTTCGTGCCGCACCGCGCGTAATTGCGTACATTGAACATGATCATGTCATAATCATGTGATAAGTACTGACCAATGAATAAAAGAGCACGTGCTTATCGTCCCATGATGCATAGGTTCTGTTTCTGACCGTTGAGAAAATGGCCGCGTTGATCAAATATCCGTCCAAAAAAGCTCAAAGAGCGGTGATTCAGTTTCTTTCATTTGAAGGATGTCGACCAGTGGACATTCATCGAAGAATGCAGGCAGCGTATGGTAACAAATGTGTCGAAGACAACAGTGACAGACTGGGCACGAATGTTTCGGAAAGGACGTCAGTTCACGACAGATCTTCAACGGCCGGGTCAAGCGCATATTGTTGCAATAGAAAAAGCCATCGCCGAAATCGATGCAGCAGTACAGATGAACCGTTGTCGAAGCATACGTTCGCTAGCGAAAGAATTTGATGTGTCAATTGGGACAATTCAAAAGGTCGTTCGTAAGAAACTGCAATATCGGAAGGTGTGTTCACAGTGGGTACCACGGATGTTGACCGACCACCAAAAAGAGGAACGCATGGGATGGTGTTTGAACCACTTGCTGCGTTACAGAGTGGAGGGTGATGCATTTCTCTTCCGCATAGTGGCAGGCGATGAATCATGGTGTCACCACTTTGAGCCGAGCAGCAAAAGAGAGAGCATGCAATGGAAGCATGCTGGATCACCAAAAGCCAAAAAATTCAAGTTACAGGTTTCCGCTGGTAAGGTTATGCTGAGCGCATTTTTTTACCATGAAGGGCTATTGTTGGCCGACTTTAAAGAACCTGGTGTCAACATCAACTCTACCCACTACTTGCAAACACTAGACAAGCTGCAAAAAGCCATCAAGAATAAACGACCCGGCATGCTTTCTCGCGGTGTGATTTTGTTGCACGATAATGCTAGTCCGCATGTTGCAAAGATTGTGCAGGAAGCATTAGCTTGGGAGAAGTGGGAAATTCTGCAACATCCAGTCTATAGTCCTTACTTGTCACCATGTGATTTTCATTTTTTCGGACCTTTAAAAAAAGCTCTCAAGGGGCAACGATTTCACACAGATGCAGACGTAATGAACGCGGTAAACACTTGGTTCAGTAAGCAACCACAATCCTTTTTTGCGGACGGCATTCGCCGCCTACCTAAGCAATGGGATGATTGCCTGAATGCCTACGTCGAATTCTTCTGACCAACCCATGGTGCATAATCAATTCAAAATGAATGCTTTGTTTAATTCTACCACACCTGTTAATGTTTCTTTCATGCTTTTGTAATAAAGCCATTGTAAGGGGTTTCAAATGAACGACCCTTATACATAACAATCAGTGCAGGAAGGGAATATCATCACCCTTCACCCTGACATCTGCTGAGAGAGAGAGGGAGTACATCTGAATATCCCCTCAGTGCAACACAATCGACTCTAGATTATCACTAAATCACGTGGTCTAAACCAACATACAATAGATCCATAACCGAAACATCTACACAGGACACGCCAATCCACCTCACACTCGGCGACTGCAAGCCCCGGTGCATATACACTGAACTTCTGAAGCAATGTCTTTCATCATCACCACAATTATCATTCGCTTCATTACCTCCAGGCTCCCGCCTTTCATCGCTCAGCGTATGTCATTTAGTTAATTGCCAACTCGGATCACTCATAACACAAGGCTCCAGGCAGGATGTAGTCTGTAATAATGTGCCACAATGCCAGATATACGGCAGGGGCGGCGTCCAGTTCTAGGTTACCTTTGATGTGTAGATGGTATCTTTTCACAACCACCGTTACATTTCCAACTCAGTCAGTAAAGATAGCGATAACTTTAACTCTTTTAATGCAGGTCAGAATTGTGTCCTGTTTAGTTACTGCTGATCGAGGGGCCACAATAAAACATGTATTTTAATGCATACTTGGGTTAGCTGCTGCATCGGAGGACTGATCACGCAAAGGAATGTCCATAGTGTAGTGATTTCCATGGACATGACATAATAGGATATATAAATATATCCATGGCCTCATAGCTCGACCAGGGGAAAACCCCAGCTGCACAACCGAGAGATTACAGTCATTTTTTACAGATTACATGTGATTTACAGGTCGTTGCAGTCAACCCCAGCATTTTTGAATGTTTATGATTTACCGGGAAAGTTTACGTTCAGCAGTTTGCCGTTGCTGTCTGATTAACCGACGCTCATATTATTTTATGAAAGCCAGCGCAAGACAGTCTGCTTCAAAACTGCCTGCGTCTGCTTTTAGAAAACGGTATGCAAGATTACGAAGCGCGTTCTTAACCCAATCCCCACAGCGATGGCTGTCTTACGAGAGGTAGAGGAAACACCTCTGCGTCCCGCAGCTCTTTAAAATCGAATATTCCATGGTGTGCCATTTGTGTTTAATTAGTGTAACACATAATACGGTACTCACATACACTAGCAACTTAACAGTTTAAGAAGGACAGAGGAATTAGTCCAAAGCCATGTGGATATTGAACATGTAGGGAGACTGATCCGACAATCCCTCCCGCTGGGATGGATCGCGAGTTTTTATCCCCTCTGAAAATATC
>JACEFZ010014825.1:155000-215000 GCA_014155875.1 Cepaea nemoralis
CAACAACAACAACAACAACAACAACAATACGTTCATCTATGTGCGAATTCTAAAAGCTGGAAATCTAAAACCTCAGCACTTAGAGGGTGTCGTTCTGGCCGTCGCCATTGCTGCGGCTGCCAAGTAAGTTGGTCGATGCATGTCTTTCCAACACCAACTCTTTATATATTGAAGTGACTTGGTCATGAGTTTGGCTAAGGACATGATTGTGCACACCCGATTATTTCCCTCCTCCACATCCAGTCATTGCCCAGCTTGAACACAGCCTGACGCCCCATGCCGATAGAATTGTATGCGCTAAGGGATTCAATTTATCTTATATCATATTGAGGGGAAAAGAACAAGGGGAAAGCAGAGAAGTAAACATCTTGATATCTTGGCCACCTGGCATAGTTGAGACAAGAACACGCGCTGATCCACGACTCTGGTGATCGCGTGAGATGGCGAAACATGGCCGCCCACGCTTATTGGCATGGTACATGATGATGAATATTCAAATGGAAGTCACCGTAGCGCAGTCGCCTGTCAGTAGGATAATCATGCGTGCAAATCCTCTCCAGCTAGGATTAGGATCAAATGGGTACATAGACAAGTCTTGGGAAATAAAAGCGACCGGCAAGATATCGACTACATGACCCACCGAGTGCTGATTGTTCTATAGAAACATGGATCTAGCACCACATACCCATGCGTCTTAAGGCGTGCAAAAAGATCCATCTAGCATGGGTTTGTCAACATTTGGCACCGTGGTCATCCTAACTTCAGAAAATTGGCGCTGCAGAAACTTCTGGGAGACAACACGGCTGGTGTGTCAATGAGCACATAAGCCTTCGAATTCCGTTTGGTCAAGAAAATATGTCCTTATCACTGTCATAAAACTGTCATTTACTGCCAATATAGTACCTTGCGGTGCATGGCAGAGGGGTCTTTGAGCCTGAGGAATTAAGGCCGCCTGGCTAGTGCAGTCGCTGCGAACTGTGCAGGTTAGGATTTTCTTTTTGCCCCCGAGAGAAAAAAAATCCCACACCTTACCGAGGGATCGAACCCGGGTCTCCCGAACGAGAGTCCAGCGTTATAGCCACTCGGCCAGCCGCTCCTCTCACTGTCCTTATCACTGTAGGCTCAATATATCACGATGGCGTGAGAGCAGGGGTAGTGGACATCGTTTACCTTCTGTATCACTTCTGTTACGGAGAAGACATGTGGTGTTAGAGACAGAGGTCGACAGAGGAATAAAAGGCGGGGTTAGTGGCAGTGTGGCGCAGAAGACGATAAGTTGTCGAACCTTTAAAATCACCGAAGACAGGAATTCGTGGAGTGATATGAGCGCCTGTTCCGCTCGGCATGACACATGGTGGTGATCAGAATAGCAATCAAACTATCGCGGGTATTTACAGTTCACACCAATACATACAGGAAGAAGCATGGATAAGGCTGATATAATCAATGCAGTATGGATTAGGCTGGCGGACACTGACAACGCTAGTCCGATTACATGAATTAGAATTGAAGCCTGGTTAGGCGTGTCTATGCCGTCTTCGAGGAGGTGGGGGAGGGGGGTACCATAAACCATAACTAACTCCTTATGGGACCAGTGAACAGAAATACTTTGGGATGGTTACCCGTATAGATAGTTCACATCAATACACACGGGAAGAAACATGGAGAAGGCTGATATTACCAATGCAATACGGACTCGGTTGGCGGATACTGATCATAACCATCTCCTTATGGGAAGTTAAAAGTTAGTTGCATGTCCTTTACAGGAAGTAGCAGTCAACCCCATCATTGTTTGGCTGTGATTTCTTGGCTAGTTTACATTCAGTAGTTTGCCATTGATTTCTGAACGATCAACACTCATACCATTTTGTTAAAAACCAACGCAAGGCGGTCTGCTGCCAAATCGCACGGAGCTGTGTTTCGAACGCGGTATTACAAACTGGTCCGTAATCCCTTCACCATAAAGCCGGTCGTTACGGGAAGAGTGAGCGGAAATATTTTTGGATGGCTGCTGCATTGGAAGACTGAGCACGTACGGGGATGCCCAATGTGCACGCATGTCGTTCGACAGCACAACATAACAAGGCCAGATACTCACGGCTCACTCTCAGTCACATTAAGGCCAAATCAATGACCCACTTTAGCTTCTTTAATTAAATCTCCGCGCAATCATACAGCGTTTACATTATCGTAGAGCAGCCAGGTAATGCCCAGCCATCATTAAAGCCATGAAACTACTTCAGACAAAACCAGACACGTATCAAATAAGTACCCGCAGAAACTGAGTTGGAATATTGATCTGAAACGTCGAACTCCAGGAAGGAGAGAGGCAGTACTTAGATATGGAAGCTGGGACTAAAATAACTCGAAGTACCAGAGTGATTTACTTTATGTCCATGGGAAAGATCGTTCAGGTGAGATTATACGTATTAGGCGTTCCTTGATTAAAGTCTGCTTGGCATTGCTTGTCAAGAAATCTGGCTATATATTGGTTCTCCTGTACAGTAAACCTGCTAAATTCATGACGCTGTTTATTGCCCAACGTCCGTTTATAAACATTGCGATTGACGCAGTGAGACGTAACTCTTGAAAACCAATACTCGCAAATATTGAACTCTGACCACAAAACATGCATGAAATAAACACTGCAGAAATATCGGATGGCGGTGGCAAGAACAATAAAGTTTGGGGCTAACAGGTCAGTTATTTGGGCATGAATAGAAGTTTGTGTATACAGTAAACACTCCAGAAATATAGCAGACAGCGCAGAAGAAGTCAATATTTCAGTATAGATAACGATGGAAAGAAAGATACACGCATGAGCCAACACTTCAGACATTTAATTGTGACAAGAAAACGTAGATGAATTCAGCACTTCTATAAATCTAATAATGAAAACACATTTGGATTCAACAATTCAGACAGCCACTGGCCGAGTGGCTAGAATGTCGAATTCTCCTTCGGGAGACCCAGGTTCGAATCCTCAGTAAGGTGTGGAGGTTTTTTCAGTCGGGGCAAAAAGAAAACTCTAACCTGCACAGTTCGCAGTGACTGCACTAGCCAGGCGGCCTTAATTCCTCAGGCTCAAGACCCCCCTGCCATACACCGTGAGGTACTATGTTGGCAGTAAATGACAGTAATTGTGACAAGAAAACGTAGATGAATTAAGCATATCTATCAATCTAACGGTGACAAGAAAGAAACGCATTTAGATTAAACAATTCAGACATTTATATGTGACAAAAAAAAAACTAGATTTATTCAGAATGCAACTCTATCAAAGGTTTAACGATGAAAAAACAAAAAACAAACAAAGACTCAAGCACACATGAACTAACAAAACTTCGGGCGTGTAACTGTGTAACCAGAAAAAGTTAGATGAAGTAAACACTTCAAAATATTTAACGATAAAAGGAAAGAGCCACGTATAAACCAACACTTCAGACGTTTAACTGTGGTAAGAAAACGTAAATATATCTAACAAATTCATAGAGGTAATCTAACAAAAACCACTCACGAGCCAACACTTCACACGTTGAAATGTATCAAGAAAACTGCAATCAACACTTTCATTCATAGATTTTTATTATATTCTATCATAATGTTATATTCTGCTACAGCCGCTACTTCTTTTCAATTGTTCCATTCATAGACTTAACAACGAAAAAAAAAATAAACGGAATAGATCCAGCGCTTTAAATATATCAGGCATGCCACAAAATCTTTCAAAATTTACAGAACATTTGTATAAGTCCAGCATGTTTGGATAGATGTTGAGACCTGCAATCTAACGGCACATCATCCACGTCTCCGCCCACTTCTACACACAAAGTAAGTTCCTTGTCCTTTACAGGACGCGGCAATCAACCCTAGCTTTGAAGATCAGCATGGCCGAATGAACAAGACCACTCGCTCTTAAACTTCCGGTGTTCTGAGGCCGAGGTGCGGGTTCAACCCCTACATCGTTCAGTTGGGACTAAAATGTTGACTTCTCGTCATTGCCTTGCTGACGTAAATTAAACGTACCTCAGATGTTGTAGTGGGTTCTCCTAATGGGGAGGACACCGCTAACAGGGAAAGCGCAAAAATCTGTCCAGCACACAAGAGCCTACTTTTATTGACTACTTGTGATTTACTAGGAGATTTAATGTTTCATAGTTTGCTATTGCTTTCTAACCGGCCTACGCTCATCACACCGATATCAACGCAAAGAAATCTTCTTCCCAATCTTCCTCCGACTAATTTCGACCCTCGAAGTGGTATCTCGGGGGGAATTGTCAGACTGCGTTAATTAACCTCTACACAAGAGACACCGACATCTACCAAGCAATATGTATACTATTTTAACAACAGACTGGCAAGCGAAATCAATTACAAAATAGAAAGGAAAATTCCCAAATTCCCAAACAAGCAATCTATCATTCCATTATAATATTGTCAATACTGAGAATACACTTTTAATTTAATTATTATTTCTGAAACCTGAAAACCCGTAAACCCATATTTAATAATAATACTTCCGTAATCTAAACATCATCATCATCATCATCATCATCATCATCATCATCATCATCATCATCACGTGTCATGATCTTCGTAGAAAGTTGTTCTGATAAGGGTCCTCCGATCACCCCTCACTAGTTATCCTGCCGCGTGTACCCACGTGACCCAGATGTCTGCGTAGTCCCGTATCCATCTTCGTGCCATGTTGAGTGTCTTGGAATGCAAAATGTGGCAGTTTTCACTTGACTTCTACACTCACGAGGGTCTGTTACCTAAGCCGTGGATAGCAACTTCCTACTGTCAGGATAGGTGAGTGCCCTGCGGTGCGGTGTTCACATGCAGAGTTGTCCCCTTATCCCGGGGGATACTCGATAGATACTCGGTGGATACCCGACGGACACTCGGTGGATTCTCGATGGATACTCGGTGGATACCCGACGGACACTCGGTGGATTCCCGATTGATACTCGGTGGATACCCGATGGATACTCGGTTGAAACCAGATAAATTCCCGATAGATACTGCGTGGATACCCGATAGATACTGCGTAGGATACCCGATAGATACTGCGTGGATACCCGATGGATACTTTGTGGATATACGTTGGATACTCCACTCCATCCTGTTTCAGGATATTGCGGTCAACACCAGCATATTTCAGCTGTATGTTGATTCCTAGGCTAGATTACGCTCATCAGCACGCCACGACTTTCTGAGCGACCGGCTCCATACTCTCATAAGTCACTGGTCGGACTCGAACCGCTTCAAATTCTCGTGCGCTCACGTCAACCACGAGAGTATTCGGGGTTACGGAGAAAGCTGCTAACGCCTCGGCCAGGGAGACCAGCAATAATAATAATAATAATAATAATAATAAAATTATAGTATAACAGCTAATCCCCTTTTTGGTAGACCAGTATATTCCACATAGCTAATAACAAGTGCCACATCATTCATTAATTTTAGTGACTGTGTAGTAGTGATTTTTGCATTTTTTGCATGCCTTTATAATGCATATATTTTATATTGTTGCTGTTCTGAGTTAGCCTCGAATCATGTATGGATGAAATAATGTATGAAACAGTGCGATAGAAGTGCAGAATGTTAGACGGGCCTGCGTGTCCAATTCTTAACCCTTTGAAAATAAAGCTTGTTCGTCCGCTCGATAATACGTCCCCTAATGGTGATTCCTCTCATAGCGTCTACATTTCTGAAAATATTGTCACCGTATAGGCAAAAAAAGATTTGGAGACATTGCACATCCTTGTCGCACACCCCTCGTAGCATGCTGATACTGATCTACTTCATTATTAATCTTTATAACAACTTGTTTTCCAGTCTACCAACCAACCAATCATCCAACTGGCCAACCAACCGACCGATCGGCCAGCAAACAAGCCTGTCTACCAAACAACCAACCAATTAAACAACTAGCCGATCGATCGACCAGCCAACCAACGAAACAAACAACCAACCAACCAATAAACCAACCAATCAACCAACCAACCAATCAACCAACTAATCAACCAATCAACCAACCAGCCAATCAACCAACCAGCTACCCAACCAACCAATCAACCAACTAATCAACCAACTAATCAACCAACCAACCAATCAACCAACCAACCAACCAACCAAACAGCCAACCAAATAACCAACCGACCAACCAATCAACCAACCAACCAACCAATCAACCAACCAACCAACCAATCTATCAAACAACCAACAACCCCCCCCCCCCCCTCCCTCCCAATATGTGTACAAACATATGAAATTATACGGTTTGTCAGGCACACAGCTGGTACGTACATGACTCGTATAGGACTGATCTAAACTGTACATTTACCGTATAAATACTATACTCCTCTGCCAGTCCTGACAAACATAACTATACGTTTTACCTTGCCACGCGTGCAGCCGAGATTGCTTTGTGAATAAATAAGTCAGAAAGTGTGTTTGTGTGAACTTGCTTAATGTAATAACACAATCAAATGGCGGTTGGTGCTGCAAATAAGGGTGTTTGGGGGAAGAAAACCTTGGTACTAATCGATATCTGGATACTACGTTCTCGCAAAATATTGAAAGCTTTGCCATTGACGTCAAAGTCTTCTTCAGTACATGAAGGCTGAGACATGAGAAAAGCTAGCAATGTTAGGAGATGTATACAGATACGTTGCTAGTGGTGTTAAGTACACGATTCCATCATTTTATTTCTTGAAGACGTTTAAATCAATTGCATTATGTATCAAAAATCTCGTACCACAGTATGACTTAATAGGCACGTACGGAAGTACGCATATATACAAACACACACACATGCATCCATAAGTGCATACACACGTTCATTCATCCATTCATTCGTTTATCAGAAAGACAGACAACCACACAGATAGACAGACAGACAGACAGACATACATGCGCACATGCACACATGCACACACGCATACACGCACACATGCACACACACATCCACGCACACATCCACGCACACATACACATACACGCACACATACACGCACACACACGCGCACGCACACACACGCACGCACACACACACACGTACATACGTACCTGCGTGCGTGCGTGCGTGAGTGCCTGCCTGCCGGCCTGTGCAGACAGAGAGACAGACAGACAGGCAGACAGACAGACAGACAGACAGACAGAGAGACAGACAGACAGACAGACAGACAGACAGACAGACAGACAGACAGACAGACAGACAGACAGACAGACTAAGACCTCTGGTGTCCACGCTAGGCACCATGAGACAGTACCATTGTGTATAACCACAGATGGATCAATCAGGGTCCCCGATGCCATGAAGCTTGCCCAGGACTCAAACATTGCACGCGACGAGACAGCTACAGAGTCACGGGAATTCCCCATGGAGACAGTAGATAATCAGTCTTATACCATCGCGTGAAGAACTCATGAACATTTTCGGAGACTTTTGTTTACCCATCGGGTTTGAACCATGCGCCAACTCTCCCTGTACGTCACAAGTGAACAACCTGAACGGGTTTTGACAATAACAAAGAAGCCACGATTCATAGTAATGGTCGGAGGTCTACATAACCGAATGGATAAGGTCACTTGCTCTTAAACTTCCGGTGAGTTGATGTCGAGGTAGCGGGTTCAACCCCTACACCGGTCGTTGGAATAAAATGTTGACTTCTCGTCCTTTGCTTGAGGACTAAATTACAAGTACCTCAGAAGTAGAAGTAGGTTCGCCTGATGGCGAGGGACACTGGTAGTAGGGAAAGCTAATTTACTGTAAAAATCAGTCTAGTCCACTAGAAATAATAGCACATGTATGGACTACGCTTGAATTCAAAGTGAGCTAACAAAAAAAAAATAACAATTAGTAGTACGACTCTTCGCTGACGAGAGGACGGAGTGCGTCTGGGAACGTCGCGAGTACACTGATGTAGGGTCTTAGCTAAACTCTCCTCAGCTATTGATTCTTGATCGCGTCTATACAATTTTCTTCAGATGTTATGACAGTTCAGAGATAGCCAAAGTCTATCTTGACCGCCTTCTTCAAATTTCTCGAACCAATTATTATATCAGTGGTATTCCTAAAGACTATACAATTTTATATGAAAGACTATACAATTATAACAAAATACGCCCCAAGTCTCATAGACGTATCGTTTTCAATTTATTAATCTTCATCTCGACGGTAAAAGAGAGTGCAAAAACACGGAATTTCCTTGAATATCATAAAAACAGAAACAATGGTTACATCAAAGGAAAAGATATTTCTAAACAAGAGAAGGGAAAATACATTAACTAGGTTGATACAGTTAAATACCTAGGAGCAATCATAACATCAGATGGAAGATGCCCGACGGAATTTAAGAGCAGTATTTGTCAGGCAAACGCGGCATTTTAGAAAATGAAAAATATCTTATGCAATAAGTCACTATAATTGAATTTAAGAAAGAGAGTGCTGAAGTGTTATAAAGAACTTGTTGTGCTGTATGGCAATGAATCATCGATTGTAAATTAACAACACAGAAATAGTTTGGAAGCAAGGCAGATGTGGTTCACGAGACGAATGATGTGAATACATTGGAATACTAGTGAAACTAACAACGACTGCCCGAGAGAAGCTAATGAAGCTATAATAGTTTAGTTTAGTCGACGGATCAACATCACAGCACACGGATGTAACCCATAAGTGATCCGTTCTACTCCTAACTCAAGCCTGAGTCAGGAGAATCTCAGCTCAGTGCACCAACTCTGTAGCACCGGCGAGGCTCCTGAAATACTTTGAGTAGATTTTTAACTAGAAATTGTACCCGGGCAGCGTCGTTAGGCTACTCTTCTTCGATTTCCAACTGCCAAGGGATTTTTTACGTGCGAAACTACACACGGGCATCCGATCTCACTACCCAGAGACCAGGGGAAATATTTTTACTAGAAGTTCACGTAAAAAAAGTCCCGGCCTTCACCGGGGCTTGAACCCGGGACCTCCACCACTCGAGGCGGACACAGTACCTCGAGACCACTCAGCCCTCGGTGTGAAGCTATAATATTATATACAACTATCAGAAAGAGACAAACGTCGTTCTTTAGTAACATAATGAGAAAGAGGCAAGCGAAAATAAGGTGACCACTGGAAAGATCTGTAGGAGAAGCGACAGAAGCAGGCGGCAGAAATTAAGCTGGGTGGACTGAGACGGGGGGTAGAGAGGAACATCATCAACAGAGTTGGTCCCTAACATCCATGTCAGTGATCTATGGAGAGGCATGAACGGCTATGCCAGCTGACAGCACACGTGATGATGATGATGATGACGATGATGATGACGATGATGATGATGACGATGATGATGACGATGATGATGATGATGATGATGATGATGATGATGATGATGATGACGATGATGATGATGATGATGATGATGATGATGATGATGATGATGATGATGATGATGATGATGATGATGATGATGATGATGATGATGATGATGATGATGATGATGATGATGATGATGATGATGATGATGATGATGGCTGATGATGATGATGATGATGATGATGATGATGATGATGATGATGATGATGATGATGATGATGATGATGATGATGATGATGATGATGATGATGATGATGATGATGATGATGATGATGATGATGATGATGATGATGATGATGATGATGATGATGATGATGATGATGATGATGATGATGATGATGATGATGATGATGATGATGATGATGATGATGATGATGATGATGATGATGATGATGATGATGATGATGATGATGATGATGATGATGATGATGATGATGATGATGATGATGATGATGATGCGATGATGATGATGATGATGATGATGATGATGATGATGATGATGATGATGATGATGATGATGATGATGATGATGATGATGATGATGATGATGATGATGATGATGATGATGATGATGATGATGATGATGATGATGATGATGATGATGATGATGATGATGATGATGATGATGATGATGATGATGATGATGATGATGATGATGATGATGATGATGATGATGATGATGATGATGATGATGATGATGATGATGATGATGATGATGATGATGATGATGATGATGATGATGATGATGATGATGATGATGATGATGATGATGATGATGATGATGATGATGATGATGATGATGATGATGATGATGATGATGATGATGATGATGATGATGATGATGATGATGATGATGATGATGATGATGATGATGATGATGATGATGATGATGATGATGATGATGATGATGATGATGATGATGATGATGATGATGATGATGATGATGATGATGATGATGATGACTGATGATGATGATGATGATGATGATGATGATGATGATGATGATGATGATGATGATGATGATGATGATGATGATGATGATGATGATGATGATGATGATGATGATGATGATGATGATGATGATGACGATGATGATGATGATGATGATGATGATGATGATGATGAGATGATGATGACTGGCGATGATGATGATGATGATGATGATGATGATGATGATGATGGCTGATGATGATGATGATGATGATGATGATGATGATGATGATGATGATGATGCGATGATGATGATGATGATGATGATGATGATGATGATGATGATGATGATGATGATGATGATGATGATGACGGCGATGATGATGATGATGATGATGATGATGATGATGGCGATGATGATGATGATGATGATGATGATGATGATGATGATGATGATGATGATGACGGCGATGATAATGATGATGATGTTGATGATGATGATGATGATGATGATGATGATGATGATGATGATGATGATGATGATGATGATGATGATGATGATGATCTCGTTCACCTCAGCTGATTGTGTTCTTAACTTCTTATACATTCTACCCACTAGCAATTTATCGTTTTCTTGTCTCTAATTGTTTCGGGGGTGAGGCTGGGTGGGGGATGAAGGTTAAATCAAGTGTCGATGATATGGCTATTATGTAATGTGTGATGATAATATGTCATCTTCACGGTGAAGTGAATATAACATAGAATCTCAACAGCGAAGTGATGATAATCGGGAATTGCCACTGTGAAGTGATGATAATAGGTAATTTTCACAGCGAAGTGATGATAATCGGGAATTTCCTCAGTGAAGTGATGATAATTGGGAATCTCCACGGTGAAGTGAATATAACATATAATCTCCACAGTGAAGCGATGATAATCGGGAATCTCCGCAGTGAAGAGAATATAACATAGAATCTCCACAGTGAAGTGATGATGAATGGGAATCTCCACGGCAAAGTGCCAAAACACACGTTTATTGCGCGGACTCCCACACTTTTGTCTACGCTGTGTGAAACAGAATAATGTCTGGACCAGTAATTAACACGGCAGGCGTATACGTGTCCAACTCAAGCACCGCACCGGGAGTTACCTGCAACACCTCAGGTGAGAATCCTGGTGACTTTTAGCTAATAACACACACACACACACACACACACACACACACATACACAACACACACAGGGATTCATAGCAGCGTACCGAATAGACGCTTGCATCCCCGCCCGGTGAGCATGGGTTCAGATCTGCATGGGGTGGTCTTTATTAAAATTAACTTGGGTTGCCAGGTCTTGTAAAGTTAGTTGCATATCCTTTACGGACGTAGCAGTCAACCCCAGCATTTTTTGACTGTTCGTGATTCCTGAGCAAGGTTACGTTCGGTAGTTTGCGATTGCTTCCTGAACGACCGACACCCATACCAATTTACAAAAAAACCAACACAGCGGTATGCGGGAGTACGAACTGCATCCGTAACTTCGCCACGGAGCGGGTTTACCAGGTGTACCCAGCCTAAATTGGGTACCAGGAAATGAATAGGGAAATAATGACGGCCGGTGCGATACTGAACACATCACTCACAGAGTTCCGATTGGTTTATAAAAATATGGATGTAGCACCGTACACCAATGACGCTTTAAGGCAAATAACAGGGTCTTTTAGTTTTACTTACCCTAGAGAAGATTCCCAGAGGCCTTTAGCTATTCCCCCCCCCCCATCCCCCCCCCCCATCCCCCCCCCCCACACACACACACATGCACACACACGCACACAGAGAGAGAGGGAGAGAGAGAGAGAGAGAGAGAGAGAGAGAGAGAGAGAGAGAGAGAGAGAGCATATATATCAACGGTAAATATATTCGCTGGCGAAGGGATTAACGTCCTTCTACGTAATCCCGTATAGCCACGTGAGGAACACAGCTGCGCGGGATTCGGCAGCGGATCGCGTCGCGTTGGTTACTTACGGGGTATGTAAGCAAGTTGCTCAGAAAGCGATGGCAAACTACTGAGCGTAATCTTGCCAAGAACATCAATAGGAGCTGAAAAATGCTGGTGTTGACTGCAACGTCTTGTAAGGAATATGCAACTTAAATTTGTTTTATATATATATATATATATATATATATATATATATATATATATATATATATATATATATATATATATATATATATATATATATATATATATATATATATATTCTTCTTCTTCTTTAGCGTTCCGAGCCATTGAGGTTCTTTGCTGCAGATACAATCCGTCTCCATTCGTCTCTCTGTGGACCTTCTCTTGCCAGTCGTTGATTCCAAGTGCTTGTAGGTCTGTACATGTATTATCTCTCCACCGCCTTCTTGGTCTACCTCGGGGTCTACGATCATTTATTTCCTGAGTGTAAGCGAGTTTTGTTTCCCTATTATCTTCCATTCTTTCTATATGCCCCAGCCATTGTAGTCTATTAGCCTTCATGATACCAGTGATTAGCGGGGACTTAAACAGATCATAAATGTCTTTGTTACTTCTTCTTTTCCACTCTCCACTTTGTGTACCCCTAATGGGTCCAAAGATGCGTCTTAAAATTTTGTTCTCAAAGGTTTGTAACAAGGCTTCGTCTCCTTTCGTTGTACTCCAGGTTTCAGAGCCATACAGCACAACTGGTCTGATCAGTGTTTTGTATATTGTGATTTTGGTGTTACGAGATAGCGCCTTTGATTTTAGTAGATGTTGTAGTGCATAGTATATCTTATTTCCAGAGTTGATTCTGGAATCAATATATATATATTGTCACATGCCTGTGGTCATTGAAATTAAGGTGAGTGGCCGTACAAGATAAACAGTTCACGAGATAAAATAGGGCGGATAGTAAGTCCCCCAGAGGGCGTGAATGAGAAGACAGTAATTGAAAGGGAGAGCTGAGAACAAGTCAGCTGGCTAAAATAAAGGTGAGGCAGACAGTTGAAGCAGTGAGATTGTGTGTTGTGTGTGAAGCAATGTGGGGGATAGAATTGTTGAAAAGAGAGGGACAAAGACTGACGGAGGGAGTTGAGGTTTGGACTCCGAGCTGAGAGGGAGTTGAGTGTAGACCAGACCAGGAGAAGGTCGTGGTCTGAGAAAGTGAAGAATTGTGACGGAGTTCGGAAGATAACTCCGCACTGTGGGTTCCAGGGATAGTGAGTGGAATTCGAGACCCAGAGTGGGTTACTTTGAGTCGGGCCTAGAGAGAGGCTAGTATACCTGTCGTGTGGGACGAGATTTTAGTAGCCTTGAGAGGCAGTGTTATTCGACGTGTTCCATTGGGATGGAGATATATTCTTAGAGAATTATTGTTCCTGGATTTATATGTTACATGTGTCTGTGTTAATTCAGAATTAAAGGAATATTATGTGCGCAAATTAACGCTTGTTCACTGACTGGTGTTTGGTGGTGATGCATCTTGATTAATCTGTTGTTCAACATCACATTGTTACAAGGACATACCCTAGACACAACCATAGCCACTCTATCTGTCACTTAGTCAACATTCACTTTGTGTCAGAGAAGATTTCTGGAGGCTTCGTCCATCAAGAACAATATAGACATTGTTGTCATTCCGTTTATCTGTGAACTAGTTGATTAGAGAGAACACTAACATCAGAGACATTAGTCGGATGCCCAATTACAACAACAATAATGAGAGCTCTCCTGTCAAGAATAAACACCATTTTCAGTAGACAACGCATGTCGAAAGTGTCGGAGAATTAATACAGAGTCCACGAGAAACCAGGTAAAAATATCATTTCTCACTCGGAGGGGGGAGAGGAGACGGGGAAAGACTGTCCACGATATAAACACTGGTGTTTCTCCTGTGCGGGAATTGGCTAGCGGAGAGTTCACGAAAGGCCACCACAGGTAAAACCATTGCCCACCCTGAGAGGGAGAGGGGACAGCGGGGTTTACTCACAGTACACAGACAAGGTTTTGCGCTGTGGAGAGAGTCGTCTGGCCGACAGCAGGCGAAAATGTCACCGCTGTTTAGGACAGTTGTTCACGAAAAATAGACAGGCGCCAAAGGTGAAGGTCAGGTGAACTTGTGCACAGCGAGTGTGTGTGTTTACGGCGTCTTCAGAGTTCGGTGCAGATAATAAGATGGAAAGGGGCGCCAGGGGAGTTACGAGGGTAATTCATGGTTAAAAACTCGCCAGGAGGAGGGGAGTTATAGGAGGAAAGTGTGGGGAACACACAAAGGTGACAATCGTTGCTCCACAGAAAAGGAAAAGTTTCTACACGGAGTATTGTGATAAAGAGAAACAGAGATGACCGGTGCGTTCATTTCAAGGCCGAGAACCAGGGAATTTGACGGGAAAATTTCCACTGAGAATAACACGTTGTTTTTCTACTGAAACTAGGATTTACGTTTAACGTCTTTGTGTGTGTGTGTCATCATCGGCAAACAAACCACAACAGTCATTCAGGTGCCGTCTTCGCAAATATGAGCGCATTTTTTCACCAAAAAAGACTTACGAAGGGGATTTAAAGCGCGTGATCAATTTCTGCCATTCGTTGGTTTAACCGGGTCAGCAACAGTGAAACCATACCATCACTTCAAAGCGACAGTGACTACGCAGATAAACATTCATTGATTTTAAAGGTATTTTCGGCTCCCCAAAACGCAACGAAAACCCAATATTTCTGGCAAAACAAGAGCGTTCACATACATTATACAATCACAGGCCAACTCTACAGGGAGGATTACAAAAACGTTACGGACTGTGTAGAGACAAGGCGTTGGGATAATTATCATCATCTTCAACTTTTACGACAGTCGAAAATCGTGTCACCACGTCAACAAAAAGTGACAACGCATCAGAACATTAATTCATTGTGGGAATCTAACGTCGTAATCTTTTCAAAACAGTAACGGACAGACATTTCCATGCGATTTTCGGACAATATTAAAAACAAACTAAGGACTTTTGTAAGATTCTACCATCACATTGGTGGCGGCAATCCGTGTTTGCTTCTGTTGTTCTCATCGTCCTAAGTATTGTTGTTGTTGTGCGTTACGTAAATATTTGTATGTGGTCCAGTGTTCGTTATAAGTAGGATAGTTTTGCATTGTTTCTCGAAATGCGGGAGACGGCGCAAAGGTGAAATTGTCTAGGTACATATTGTATGTTGTTGAGAGACAGCTGACGAGTCAGTTTGTTTTGTGCTGTGGCATTGGGTCGTCTCGACATTATACACGGTGTCCAAGTGTCTACGTCAGATCTATGTACATTATTCATTTTATATTTGTTCTTTTTACTGTTTTCTCTTTACTGTTACATATAATATTTGAGTTCTTTGGATATATGGTATTGGTGTAATTCTTATGTTAATATAGCTTCTATCTAGATGGTATTTGTCAGTTTATATTATGCGCACGGTATGGTCTTTCATGGGCATGTTTATGTCAGTGGTTTTTATTTCTATGTAATCATCCGTCTGCGTTTCAGCGGCCTATGCGTCTAGCGTTTAATAGTTGGCATTTAGTGTGTATCATTCATCTGTGTATGTATATGTATGTTTACAACTATTTCCAGGATTTGTTCTACAGCTATTTGATATATATATATATATATATATATATATATATATATATATATATATATATATATATATATATATATATATATATATATATAGGAGGGAGTATAGTTTATATTCCCCCCTCACTACCTAGTGCGTATAGAGTGACTGGGTGAGTACAGAGTGATATTTTAGCACTACGCAGTTACGTGCACAAGGAGTGGTAGTGTACATATTGAAGGCACACAAAGGAATAGTAGCAGAGGCTTCACATTTATAGTTGGCTGATTCACAGCAACGTGTCCACAAGTACAAGATGCCTACTTTAATGGATTATATTGAAGCAGGTGAAAGAATAGGCCTGAAAGGTAAAGAGTTACAGGAGTATGCAGAAGCGAAAGAACAAAAGCAGACGGAAAGAGAGGAGAGGCATAATGAACGCGAGGCAAAGCGTCTACAGGAAGAGAAAGAGACGCAAGTAAAACTAGCTGAAATGGAAAACAAACGTCTACAGGAAGTAAAGTTAGCTGAAATAGAAAACAAGCGTCTACAGGAAGAGACACAAGTAAAACTAGCTGAAATGGAAAACAAACGTCTACAGGAAGTAAAGTTAGCTGAAATGGAAATTGAGAAAGAGAAGATCAAGTGCCAGATGCAAACTGAAATCGAGGTAAGAAAACTAGAACTATCTTCGAAAGGTCAAAGTGAGGAAAGCAGAAGACCGTCGCAGTCGTCACAGAGATTAAAACTGTCATTTTTTACGGACCGAGACAACTTGGATTCCTATTTGTCGAGATTCGAAGCATCAGTGAAGATATTAGGCATCCCAGAAAGCGAGTACGCAATTAGACTGGGCGAGTATTTAACGGGTAAGGCCCTAGAAACAATGTTTAATTTACCTGTAGAAGAAAGGAACAACTACACTATCTTACGTCAACGTTTGCTGACAAAGTTCCAACTAACTGAGCATGGATATAGAACAAAGTTTAGACAGTTAGGGCCAGAGACAAATCAAGATTTCACAGATTTTGTTAACACAGTAAAGAATACATTTAATAAGTGGATGGAGCTGGAGAGGTAGGAAAATATTTTAATAAATTAGTGGATTTAGTGTTAAGAGACAAAGTGTTATCATCATGCAATACAAACTTAGTAGCTTTCTTTGAGGAACGTAAGCCAAAGGACATAGACACAATGTATCAGTTAGGGCAAAACTATATGACTGCACATCCTAACAGTTCTATTGGGAAACTAATGAGTGAGGAAATAGTCTGTGCAGCGTACACTAAACAGGACCAGAATCCAGTCATCAGACCAAGGGCGAAAAGTGTGGATGCAGCACAGAAAGGTGAGCAGCAAGAACTTCAAGATAATGGTTTCCGAGGAAACAATGTTGGTAGAGTAGGACGGTACCCATATAGAAGAGGGAACTTCCAGAGACGTCCAAATTATGCCGGATGTTGGAATTGTGGGAGCTGGAGACACAAAATGGCAGATTGTGATGCACAACCATCAGATGGACCAACAAACAACAGTAAAAGGGAGATCACTTGTTTCAAATGTGGAAGGAACGGGCATGTCAGTCATCAATGTAGGATGAGAGAAACAGAGCACTCAAATGCAGCACAAGTAATTGAGACGCTGAACAATGAAGATTGTAGTGGGTGCAAACCTCTTTTTGAAAAAGATGGTCAGCCAGTCTTAATATGTGGTCACACAGTTAAAGCAGGATCAGCAGTGCATGAAGGCGGAAGTCTGAAGATGCATCATGGGTTTGTTAATGATAGGCCAGCGTTAACAATTAGGGATTCCGGATGTACGTCCATCGGGGTGAGAAAGAGGTTAGTGCAACCCTCGGATTATACAGGAAAAAAGATTAGATCCATAACATTTAATGGTACAGTAGAATTCTACCCAATAGCCGTGATAACAGTAAAAACACCATACATAACAGGAAGAGTGACAGCATGTGTTTTAGACTCACCAGTGGTAGATCTCATCATAGGAAATGTTATAGGAGTTAAAGAGTGTACAGAAGAGGAAGTAGTTTATTGGGACCAAAAATATAGTGTAAGCAGTAATGAGGTAGTTACCACCAGAGAACCTAAATTAGAGAGTATAGCTGAGGTAGAAGAGGCACTTGAAGTAGACACAGGAACTCAGGACAAGGATAGTACAGCTGAGCAGATGAGAATGGATCCCAAATATAGTGCTAGTGGCTCCCAGAGACAAGATACTACTCTGAACAAATGTTCACAAGGGTGTAGGAGAGTAGAACATAGGCAGTCAAAGAAAGGTAGATGGTGCTTCGAGAGGAAGAACAATGTTCTCACTCGCCGCTTTTCAGATGGCGGAACTGCATGTGGGCAAGTAGTATTACCGTTAACACATAGCGACCGATATACTAGAACAGCTCAGCATAGAGCAGGATGCCCGGTATACTGGCCAGGATTCAATAAAGAGTTCAGACTAAACAGAGACGCAAGTGTAACAGTGCAATATACAGATAGGAAAGTTGAGTCAGGTCAAAAGAGTTGTCGCGACATTACTGACCCAGGGCTAGGGATAACAAACAGATGTTGTAATTGTAGAGGTACCATGAGTGATGGGTACATGAAAGGTAGACAAGCATCGACAGGAATCAGAGGTGGGTTGATGCAAGAAAAGAACCACCTGATATATGGTCGGTACACAAATAGCTTGTGTCTTCTTAAAGATATTAATAGACCTGTGGGTACATAAGTATAATGCTTTTCTATGATGTATTATTATTATTATGTGATGTATTAGTTCATGCATTGATACAAAAGATAGAAAGTTGTTTGTATTGATGGGTGGGAAATATGGGAGTGTACTATGAGTATTTGATATATTATGTAGTGTGGTAGCTAGAGTAAGGTGCAGCCATACTTAGGACTACCCAGGCAATGTGTCTGGGTCACATATTTAATAAGTTTTAGTCTCCCAACATTTGAAAACGATGTTTTCTTTTGAGGATGGGGTAGTGTCACATGCCTGTGGTCATTGAAATTAAGGTGAGTGGCCGTACAAGATAAACAGTTCACGAGATAAAATAGGGCGGATAGTAAGTCCCCCAGAGGGCGTGAATGAGAAGACAGTAATTGAAAGGGAGAGCTGAGAACAAGTCAGCTGGCTAAAATAAAGGTGAGGCAGACAGTTGAAGCAGTGAGATTGTGTGTTGTGTGTGAAGCAATGTGGGGGATAGAATTGTTGAAAAGAGAGGGACAAAGACTGACGGAGGGAGTTGAGGTTTGGACTCCGAGCTGAGGGGGAGTTGAGTGTAGACCAGACCAGGAGAAGGTCGTGGTCTGAGAAAGTGAAGAATTGTGACGGAGTTCGGAAGATAACTCCGCACTGTGGGTTCCAGGGATAGTGAGTGGAAATTCGAGACCCAGAGGGGGTTACTTTGAGTCGGGCCTAGAGAGAGGCTAGTATACCTGTCGTGTGGGACGAGATTTTAGTAGCCTTGAGAGGCAGTGTTATTCGACGTGTTCCATTGGGATGGAGATATATTCTTAGAGAATTATTGTTCCTGGATTTATATGTTACATGTGTCTGTGTTAATTCAGAATTAAAGGAATATTATGTGCGCAAATTAACGCTTGTTCACTGACTGGTGTTTGGTGGTGATGCATCTTGATTAATCTGTTGTTCAACATCACATTGTTACAAGGACATACCCTAGACACAACCATAGCCACTCTATCTGTCACTTAGTCAACATTCACTTTGTGTCATATATATATATATATACACACACACACACGCGCGCACACACATACACACGCATAGGTAAATATAAACAGTAAATACACACAAACACAGACACGAGCACACTAGAATTTGGATATAGCCATGTAAATATTTACAGGAAGCAGGCGTCGGCTACACGCTAGGAGACGTGCGGTAATGTAGCGCCGTGTCTGCTTGTTTCCTGCAAATAGTTCAAGCCAGTAACATGCCTGGATGACTGCAGCAAAGCGGCCGCCTCATCTGTCTCCTCTGAGTTAAATCACAGACTCGATACCGGAGCGAGGATCGATGTGAGGCTGTGACCTGTTTAGAAATATTGAACATCGGGGAGTTAAAATAACGTTTCTACAGCCTCTATTTCACTATCAACGTCTGGAAGAATGTCTGGGTGGCTGTACGATTTATCCGTGCTGGTATCGAGCGCAGCAAATAAATACATACTAGTTCCTGACTGATACTTTTCACGGCAGATCTCATCGCGGATTCCTGTTACATACATTTTAAATGTGTTGGGTGTATTGAACATTAGTGGTTGATTTAGACAATGTTCTGAAGAGTAAAGAAAGTAAATAGCCCTTTTAAACGGCGTATGTGGTCTTGATGTATAGACAGGAGGAATTAACACCTGATGAACTGGCAGTACAAGCTAGAGATATCATGATAACAGAAGAGACAGATTTAATTCCGACTAAGAAAAAGCAACATAAGCCATGGATTACATCAGACACGTTAGAATTAATAAACCAACGATGGGAACTGAAACAGAAAGGAGGTGAATCCGAAAACAGCAGAATGAAGTATAAATCTTTAACTCGAGAAAAAAGAAGGAATACAAGAAAGGACAAAAATCAATATATATAAGATTACTGTACCAGAATAGAGCAATATCATAAGACTGGAAGAGATTACGAAATTTCCAAAGAAATAAAGTAATTGACAAGAAATGTTCAACTCAATAGAATGTTATCTGTGACAAGTTGAGAAATACCTTAACAGAATCTAAACAAATTCTTAAAAAAATGGCAAGAATACTGCAGTCGAATGTATGATATGAATGACACTGAGGATATGAATGAGATACATGCACCAGTGACAGCAGAGACATAACCTGAACCCTCATTAGATGAAATTGCATGGGCAGTAAAGAACCTGAAGAGTGGTAAATCATCTGGATGTGATGAGATACCAGATGAACTGATTAAAAGGGGAGGAGAAGAAAGCATATAAATCTATCACGGATTATGTAAAGTGATATGGAAATATGGTATATGGCCAAAAGTTTGGAAGAGTACTACTATCTTCATTCCAGTACCAAAAAAAAAAGGGGGGGGGGGGGGGGGGGGTAACCTGAAATTATGCACCAACTATAGAACTGTTGCCCTGATCAGTCATGCAAGTAAAATTCTATTAAAAATCATAAGGGAAGACTTCGTTATAAAATAGAAGAAATTAACGTGGTTCATGCTGGATTTAGACAATGAAGAGGAACAAGAGATCACATAATCAACATGCGTTTAATAATATAGAAATGCAGAGAATTTAATGTACACATATTCTCATGTTTTGTGGATTATCAAAAGGCATTTGACTGTGTACAACATCAGAAACTTTGGGAAATCATGAGGAATATTGGCTTTCCATCACATGTAATACAACTCATAAAAATGCTTTATCTAGACCAGTGGTTCTCAATCTTTTTTGGCCCGTGCCCCCTTCACCATATTTTCAGAACGTCATTCCCCCCTTTCATATTTCCTGCCTAAAAATTTCCCCACCGCCCCGTCCCTACACATTATACGTAATAGTGGAAGCTAAATTTAATAGCACATACTAAAACAAGTCTAGGCGTCCACATAAAACGTGATTTGTGGGTCTAATTACTTTATAAAATGAATTTTAGAAGGGTGAGACGTACAGAACCGTAAAGTATGAAGGGAAAAACAATATCAAGTTATCGGTTCTTGTATTAATATGATCTTGAAATAATCTTAATCCCCCCCCCCCCCCCGGACACCCTAAAATTCCCCAGGAATACCTTGGGGGGGGGGGGAGGGAATTCCCCACCGGTTGAAAACCACTGATCTAGACCAACAAGTAGAGGTTAGAATAGATGGTGAGACATCAGATTGGTTTGACTCAAGCAAGGAGTCCGTCAGGGATGTGTGCTATTTGTTTAACCTGTACGCCGAAAATATAATTAGAAATGTCAGAAATGATATAAACAGGGAGCAATGTGATTCCTTAAATATCGGTGGTCATGACATACCAGAGATTCGATATGCTGATAATACAGTATTGCTATCCACAACACAGAATGGTATAGAAAACACAATAACCTCAACTCAATTGAATAGTGAAATTTGAATAACGAAGACACAAACAATAGATTGCACGATCGTGCAATCTATTGTTTGTGTCTTCGTTATTCAAATTCACTACGGGAAAACATTGTTTTGAATAGTGAAAATCACAACTTATATCTGAACGTAGCAAAAACAAAGATAATGCATACAGATAAAACTAATATGGAGAAAAATATATGTTAATGAGGAAAAATTGGAGGTGGTGGAAAATTTCGAATATCTTGGGTCATTGATTACCAACAACGGTGAAAAAAAAAACAAAAAACGAATATCTATTGCTCTTCAAAGACTAAAACAAATGAATAAATTATGGAGTAGGACAGATAGAACCACAAAATTTAGATTTTTAAGGGCATGCATCTTTCTCATTGCAACATACGCCTGTGAGACATGGACACTCACTAAACAAGCTGAACAGCGCATACATGCCTTTGAATACAAATGTTATCAATCAATCAATCATGTGCCATGCCGTAAAGCGTGGGCGGTCATGACTCGCATTTCACTCGATCACCAGTGTCGTGGATCAGCTCAGTGTTCCTGTCTCGTCCATGCCATGTGGCCATAAATGTTATAGACGAGTTCTAAGAATATCTTGGATACAGAAAAGAACAAATACATCCATACTTCAAGAGCTAAATATTGAAGAAGGTTGGCTATTAAAGACGATAAAACAAATAAAATTGAAATATTGTGGTCACTTGAAACGTCACGAAAGTTTGGAGAGAACAATAATAGAAGGGTATATGCCTGGGAACAGAGAAAGAGGAAGGTCAAAGAGAAGATGGTTGCAGGATGTGGCGGATGATCTCCAGATGGGTGTATCGGACGCGGGACATCTTGCTTATGATCAAGAAGTTTACCGGATGGTTGTTATGGGAGCGAGGTTCTGCAAAGGACATGCTACTGAATGAATGAATGAATAAATAAATGAATGAATGAATTAATTAATGAGGGAAATTTATAGAATAACCGGTGCTCGAGAAGGTGGTGTGGTTAATATACCATCGGACGCTTTCACTCCCACTGTCGGTTGCTTTCACTCCCACTGTCGGTCGCTTTCACTCCCACTGTCGGTTGCTTTCACTCCCACTGTCGGTCGCTTTCACTGCCACTGTCGGTCGCTTTCACTGCCACTGTCGGTCGCTTTCACTGCCAAAACATTTTCTGGTAGCCATTTTAGGTTGGGTCGACCTGGCAATACAGGGGAATTGGGAACATCCGCCTCTATGTGGATTGATGTGTATAACCACCGGATTGCCAGGCCAGCGTCTAGCCACTACGTCAGGCCAGCGTCTAGCCAGTACGCCAGGCATGAGTCTAGCCACTGCGTCAGGCCAACGTCTAGCCACTACGTCAGGCAAGCGTCTAGCTACTACGCCAGGCATGAGTCTAGCCACTACGTCAGGCCAGCGTCTAGCCACTACGCCAGGCATGAGTCTAGCCACTACGCCAGGCATGAGTCTAGCCACTACGCCAGGCCAGCGTCTAGCCACTACGCTAGGCATGAGTCTAGCCACTGCGTCAGGCCAGCGTCTAGCCACTACGTCAGGCAAGCGTCTAATCACTACGCCAGGCATGAGTCTAGCCACTACGTCAGGCAAGCGTCTAACCACTACGCCAGGCATGAGTCTAGCCACTACGTCAGGCAAGCGTCTAACCACTACGCCAGGCATGAGTCTAGCCACTACGTCAGGCAAGCGTCTAACCACTACGCCAGGCATGAGTCTAGCCACTACGTCAGGCCAGCGTCTAGCCACTACGTCAGGCCACCGTGTAGCTACAACGCCAGCCAAACGCCTAGCCACTAAGCTAGGTCCAGCCACAACGCTAGGCAAGCGACTAGCCACTACGCTACCATAGCTCCCACTCTGAAATACGTGGTTTGCAAATTAACGGAATGATGAAATTTAATGAGTACTTAATTTGTTTACGTCCAAAAGTACGAGTATACTTTGATTTGTTTCGTGTGTTTGTTGCAGTTAGAAAATTTTGAATTTACAAAAGGAAGCACAAACAGGCTTATGGTATTGCAAAATTGCAGCTGACTTAAATCTTGTTTTGTTTGGTTTGTATTATGTGTAGTCTTTGTTTTACATCTGTAATCCAGATTATATATTTATATTGTTAGTAGCAGTTGCTGCCTGAGCAGAATAGTGGCACTAAAGTTGTATGACAGAGTCACCGGGGTAGGTAAAACTAAACACACCCCAGTGAACCAAGAGGAGAGGAAAAGACGCGAGTGTTAGATGGGACACTGAGAAAACCTGAGGACGATATAACTTGACACTCTCTTGTCTGGAGCCCACAAGACAAACGAAGTAGAGGGAGACATAAGAACACACGGGAAAAGATTTACAGAAACAGATGTATACTATTGGGAGAACATCGAGGCAGCTGCTTGAGATACTAGAGAGACAAGACAGATTGGCGTGAATGGGTTGACGGTCTATGCCTTAATGGGACATACAGGGCAGAAGAAAGTGAAAAGTGACAGCACTTCAATATATTAATGTAAATGGTAAATCACTGAACTAGTTCAAACCTCAATTTCGCATTTACTGAGACATACTATCTGAGTGAAAAGTTCATCATCATCTACATCAACAAACAACCACCACCACCACCACCACCACCACCACCCCACCCCCACCACCAGCATCCGATCAATCAATCAATCCAATCAATCAATCAATCAATCAATCAATCAATCAATCAATCAATCATCATCATCATCAATCAATCAATCAATCAATCAATCATCACCATCATCATCATCACTATCATCATCACTACCGTCATCATCATCATCATCATCATCATCATCATCATCATCATTATTGTCATCATTATCACTATCATCATCACTATCATCGTCATCATTATCAATATCATCATTAATATTACCACCATCATTACCATAATTATATACGGACGAGTGAAATCGAGTGAAATGGCGAGTCATGACCGCTCACGCTTTCCGGCATGGCACATGATTGATTGATTTATACTATGACGGGGGAGCTCCGTGGACAAGTGGTTACGCCGCCCAAGGTTGTGAGTTCGATTTTGGACCACATCGTTCGGTTTATAAATGTGATGTTCTCGGAGAATGCTGGACGTCGTCGCTAGAGCTACGGAGTTCGTACTTTGTGCGACGCTTTCGGTAGGCCGCCCTGTGGGAAGAGACCGAGCAATATGGGATAAACACGGTGCAATGAATTCGATAGCCTTTTAAAGCCTTCTGCGATGACGGGCGAATCAGATGATCATGTTTGCCCACGACCGTCTGTCCTTAGTATTATTGGTGAGTCCGGCCAGTGGTCATTTTCCGTGCTACTGTGCCAAGTCGTCCAGTATCGTCACCCTGTGTCGAGAACACTCTCTCCCTCTCTCTCTCCGCTCTCTCTCTCTCTCTCTCTCTCTCTCTCTCTCTCTCTCTCTCTCTCTCTCTCTCTCTCTCTCTCTCTCTCTCTCTAACACCCCCGACCTTCCTGGTTGCCACAATTATCTCCAGTATAGTCTCATCCTTCTTATAGCCCACGCCGTGTGGAGTTGGTGATAATGTCTGTCTACAGCCTTCTGTCTCTAGTATTGCCAATCTTCTTATAGTCCATGCTGTGTGGAGTTGGTGATCATGTCCGCCCTCATCATTCTGTCTCGTGTAGTGCCAATCTTCTTATAGTCCATGCTGTGTGGAGTTGGTGATCATGTCTGTTCACAGCCTTCTGTCTCTAGTATTGCCAATCTTCTTATAGTCTTTACCGTTTGGAGTTGACGATCATGTCTGTCCGCATCCTTCTGTCTCATGTGCTGTCAATAATTTCTGATACGGACATTGGTGTCAAACTCCCAAGCATCTTCTCTCTTGGTCTCCTCCTGCTTTTCTTCCCCTTCCAATTTTCCTCTTCTGTCGACACACTCCAGCTCTCTCCATTCTCTTAGCACACCCAAAGAATGCGGACTGTCCTCTCCTGATGCAAGTAACCAGTTCTCTGTGTGAGTTAATGTTTTTCAAGATATCTTCATTGCTCTCTCTAAACATGGTGTTCCTCTTATTCTTCTATAAAACCACATCTCCGTAGCTTCCACATAATTCCTCACTTGTCTGTTAATTTAGTTGTCCACGATTCGCTCTCGCATATCAGGATTGGCTCAGTATAGCTTGAAATCTTTCCCTGACCTCGAGAACATTCTTCATCTTGTAAAATACTGCTTTTGTTGAGCTAGTCTACATTTAACTTCCGTAATACATCTTCCATCTGTTGTTATTAAAGTACCAAATACTGAAACACATTAACTTGTTTCAGAATGGTTCCATTCACAGTGATACTGTATTTGGATATACACTTTTTTCTTTCCAATATCCATTACTTCTGTAGTTCTCTTTCTGAGACTAAATCCATTGTTATGTGTTGCTGCATTTTCAGCGACCAAACACCACCTCATGGGGACAGGGCCAGCTACGAAACCTGTAGGTTGGCATTGCGACACAGCGCTCACTAACCCCCGCCGGCTGTCCCCTGGTGCACAATTATACACACTTGCACAGTTCACTCCCCTCTTGCGCAAGTACAATAGTGCGATGGCGTTGGAGCCAATCACTCCCGGAGGAAATAACTTCTCGACAGAATGTAATCAAATGAATAAACCAGGGAAATAGCAGAGATGGGGATCTTAGCAACAAAGCCAGGAAAACTCATTGTTTGTACAACTATGAAAGGAACACAGCTTGAGATTGGGTAATGAGAAACACGATGGAGTGGCAGCCAGCCAGTCATCACTCACTGGGCATGTCATGAGAGCACTGAGCTAGCGAAGAGCAGTAGACAGGGAAACGAATATCAGAAAAACGTTCCAGACAAATAAACCAAAATAACACAGTGGTGCTGAAATAGTTACAATTGTTGTTTGTTTTGCCTTGCATGACGTTGTGATCAACAACGACAGATTGATTTTCTGGGCAATTTTACGTTCAGCAGTTTGCCAATGCTTTCTGAACAATAAGTCAACGTTTATGTACAAGTGACCTGTGTGTGGAATTAACTCGCTTCCCCACCGTCAGCACATGGGAAGTTTAAATTCCAACGCTGTAAACCTCTAGGCCACGGTGATCTCTTGAGACAGACTAAACAACAGAAACAGTGACAGATTGGTCACACCTGATTCGACGAAATCACCGCCATGACAGGCTTGTTCGCTCTCAGAAATAACACATGCACCTATATATTCTATCATTTAAGCACAGGTCTTTGAGTGGGAATCAAAATCAGTAGATTGCCAAATAGTGCCGAAAAGTGCCAAACAGTGCCACATAGTGCCACACAGTGCAAAACAAAACGTAGGTTTGGAGCAGACGTGATACACAATTACATGAACACGCATTGTAATGTAATGTTCCTTTCACTGAGTATTGAAATTGCGGAAAATACAACGAAACAAAACACATAACACAATGGCCCCAGTATGACGATATATAGCCCTTCTGCCCAAACGGGAGTTCACTTTTGGCGATATATTATCAGTCGGGACTTAATCAGTTAAGCCTGCTATAGGTCTGTCATATATCAGGGCCATGGTTCCGTCGCCCTGTTACTGAGTTGAGTGCGTGGCGCGACACTGTGAGCTGTGAATATCGTGTGAAATGCTTTTACATCTGTTCGCGGTTGTTTATAGCGTCAACTGCATGTTCGGAATAATAGCAGTCGTCTTGTTGCAGAACTGACTGGATTGCCTTATGCAGTAATGTGTGGCTGCTGGTTTTCTAGTGATTGCCGCTTCCATCGATGATGAACTGTATTTTTCGTGGAGAACGTTTGTGTTGGCAGTCTGATGGCGGTATTATGCACAGTGTACCTGTACGGGCTGTTGGATTGTCGATACTCCTGTCTTTTCCACTTTTCACAAGGGGCAGTGATGAGCATTTTGTGTGATATTCATTGGCACAGGAACGGGGCATAATGGGGACGACCCGTTGCCGTGAAGTTGGAACCGCGACTAATGACACATCCCAGGGCCGTTACACGTTGTAGGACTGACCTCACGGAGAAATAGGGGGCCCATTCTTTCCCTATCTTAGTGGACGACGAACTCATGTGTCGAACTTTCAACCGACCGCACGTAATACAACAATAACTGTAGCCCCCTAGCGATTACACCAATGCCCGCACACATTACTTATACAAATAATATCAAGGGTTGCCCAACATGCTCTAATTCCTGGCAATTTGCGTGGCAAGCTGCTGAATATTACAATGCAAGTTTTAAAAAATTCTGCAAATACACAACAGAAATCGTATCGGCTTTTTTACATTTGCCCTTCTAAAACATGGCATTTGTTTTCCGGGCGGAATCGATTCTAGACAACTACAACTATTGATACTGGAAACACAAAGGGAGAGCTGTACGCACTTTAGGAAATCGGATCGCACCACAGCAGCTATCTAACTTACCAGTACGCAGTCCACACATGTTCACATGAGGACAGTTTGTGTGGGGGATCCTCCAGTCCCAATCTGTTGATGTTTGCACCCACTGGAGTTCTCATTGTTAGAGTAGCACTTTATAGTAATACAGTAACTGGTGCACCAACCCACTCTGCTCCAGCTGTGCTATAACTACTCCTGTAACATGCACGTGTATAACCTTTTCTATATCAAACATGTATTTCTGTAAGCGAGAGACGGGGCGGGGGAGGGGGTGGGAGGGGGCAGGGCGTGAGAGAACTAACGAACTATATTTTCAAAGGGTTAATAATTGGGCGTGCAGGTCCGTCAGACATTCTGACTTCAGATTAGTCGTAAAGAGAGAGAGAGAGAGAGAGAGAGAGAGAGAGAGAGAGAGAGAGAGAGAGAGAGAGAGAGAGAGAGAGGCAGAGAGAGATAAAGAGAGAGGCAGAGAGAGACAGAGAGAGATAGGGAGAGAGAGAACGAGAACGAACGAACGAAGTTTAGAGAGACATAGAGAGAGAGAGAGAGAGAGAGAGAGAGAGAGAGAGAGAGAGAGAGAGAGAGAGAGAGAGAGAGAGAGAGAGAGAGAGAGAATTAATTCTCAGACGTCACATGAATAATCAAGACGGAAGTTTCGTTGAATGGCAGCACACGGGAACCATGTCAAGACGGAAGTTTCGTTGAATGGCAGCACACGGGAACCATGTCAAGACGGAAGTTTCGTTGAATGGCAGCACACGGGAACCATGTCAAGACGCACACACTCTAGTGTGTTAAACATTTCAATGACTTCTGCCTGCACTCACAAGCTACACGACAGAGATGATTGCTGAAAATGGGGACATGTGGAAGAGATGGAACACTACATTCTAAGATAAAATAATAATTTCCACACACAAAAAAAACAACACACACACAATGATTTATTTTTGAAATTGCTGTCCCAGGAAGGTTTGCCCAGATGCCTGAAGAAGTCAGATGTGTCCGCCGAAAGGTTTAAATATCGCAGCTCTGCTGCAAAAATCCACAACGCATTGACGTCCAAAATAAACATTTCGGATGAAAACAAAGAAAAAGAGGAAGAAGAAGAAGAAGAAGAAGAAGAAGAAGAAGAAGAAGAAGAAGAAGAAGAAGAAGAAGAAGCGGAAGCAGAAGCAGCAGCAGCAGCAGAAGAAGAAGAAGAAGAAGAAGAAGAAGAAGAAGAAGAAGAAGAAGAAGAAGAAGAAGAAGAAGAAGAAGAAGAAGAAGAAGAAGAAGAAGACTTAAAAAAAAGTCGCTTAAAAGTCGACTTCATCGCACCGGGTTTTATCTCATATGGCTCTGTCCCTTTCTGCAGCGCGGAAAGCGTCGCACAAAGCACGAACTCCGTAGCTTTTTAGCGACGACCCACAGGAGTCTCCGAAATATTTAACTCGTAAACCGAAGGGTGCGGCCCGGAATCGAACCCACAACCTTCGGAGCACGAGTCAAACGGCTTGACCACTTCGCCACAGAGGCTCCCCGCCGGCGGACACAGAAGAAGAAGAAGAAGAAGAAGAAGAAGAAGAAGAAGAAGAAGAAGAAGAAGAAGAAGAAGAAGAAGAAGAAGAAGAAGAAGAAGAAGAAGAAGAAGAAGAAGAAGAAGAAGAAGAAGAAGAAGAAGCAGCAGCAGAAGAAGAAGAAGAAGAAGATTGTACTAATCTATAAGACTGCACAGTTTATTACACGGAATATTTTGCTGCATCTCGCCAGGTACATACTGCAAAGTTATGTATGTTATGATATCCGGGAAGGTTAACCCGGTCAACAAATGCCCGCAGAAGTCGGATGTGTCGGCCTAACGGCGCAAGAACGCAGCTCTGCTGTAAACAGGCACAACGCAATCACATCCGAAAAAAAAAAACTCTGGATGAACGAAGAAGAAGAAGAAGAAGAAGAAGTATGTTATGATATGAAGTGAGTAAATGAACAGACAGGCAGATAGGCAGAACTTATTTAGTTTAGTTTAGTGGACGGATCAACATCACGGCACACGGGTGTAACCCATAAGTACTCCGTTCTTCTCCTAACTCAAGCCTGAGTCCGGAGAATCTCAGCTCAGTGCACGAATTCCGTAACACCGATGGGGATCTTGAAATACTTTGGGTAGCGTTTTAACTCGAAATTTTGCACGGGCAGCGCCGTTAAGCTACTCCTTTTCGATTTCCAACTGCCAATGGATTTTTTACGTGTGCAAAAATACACACGGACGTCCGATCTCACTACCCAGAGACCAGGGGAAATTTTGTTACTAAACATCCACGTGAAAAAATCCTGGTCATCACGGGGGCGTGATCCCGGGACCTCCAGCACTCGAGACGGACACCATACCTCGAGACCACTCAGCTGGACAGACAGAACGAACGAGCAAACAAACTTTATTTTCAAAGGGTCACAAATTAGGCATGCAGGCCCGTCTTACATTCGGTCCTTCCAACAACTCATCTTTCGTACATCCTTTATCTATTGTGCATGTTACATTCTCATCTCATCTCATCTTGTTCCTCTTGTAACTTGCGGTGTCGAAGTATAAACAGCGGGAGAGTGCCCGATTATGGGCTTCATGTATTGAGATTCTCATGGACTCTGCTACATCCACATAGGTATAAAACATGGTCAAATGAAAGTTGTGTACATAAACAATGCACATTACCATGTTATAAGACAGACAGACAGACAGACAGACAGACAGACAGACAGACAGATAGACAGGCAGGCAGGCAGGCAGACAGACAGACAGACAGAATGAATTCCCAGACGAGCCGAAGATTACAATCTTTCGGTAAAAAACACAGACGCCCCTACCCACAACACACCTGCACTGCTCCCACACACTCTAGCTGAGATCTAGCAATATCGATCTAGGATCTGCAAATATTGCCCAATGCCCCGAAGACAACCAGAAGCCCCTAACTGAAGAACCCCAACGAACCCCGATAACTGCCGCGTGTTCACTAGAAGGCGACCCGCTGATCTGTAGAATGAACGTACATCGGATACGTGTCTGCTCTTACAGCCGACTCATCATGTTCCCAATGAATCCTGAGGCTATATCCATCTGCTTCGTGTCTGGGATCTGTTTAGAACGCTCACTTCCAACCCGGGTCTCATTATTCTCGTATTCCGATTACACATCTCGGAAAACAGCCACCACCTTACTTGTCTCCGTAAGTACGTCTCTGTTATTGTGCTCTTGTTGGTTTCAGAAAATAATTATGTGTAAAGGACAACAGCGAGAAGTGCAAATGATAATTGTCCAGGTATGCTCTGCTCCATGTTTAAGAGATAGGACGCCAAACGTTATCTCTCTCTCTCTCTCCCTCTCTCTCTCTCTCTCTCCCTCTCTCTCTCTCTCTCTCTCTCTCTCTCTCTCTCTCTCTCTCTCTCTCTCTCTCAGTGTGTTTAGAATGCGCCATTCCGATCAGTGTGAGCGGTCATGGTTCGTCATCTGACACGATGTCATCAGTTTTGGAACAGGTCTGGGTTTGCATCCAGGTTTGTCACGTGACCAAGCTATCCAGGTATTTCTAACTTTGACTCTCTCTTCCTCTTTCCCCATCAATTTTACCAGTTGGCACCATGTTTTTCAGTTTATTTCCCCTCAAAATGTGTCCACAAAATGTGGACTGCACGTCTGATTTCTCTAGTTAATTTATGGTTTCTTTTAATTCTTGAAGAACTATCTCATTCGTTTCTCGGTTCATTCTCGTGGCATTCTCCTCAGAAACCACATTTCCACTTACGTTAGCTGTTTCACAGCTTCTCCACTGATTGTCCATAGTGTACGTGCGCACAACATGACATGCTCTATGGAGCAATGCAACATTCTTGTTCTCTGTAACTGAAGCTTGTATTGGTGGGTATACCTTTCATCTTGCATAAGGATGCTTTCCTTGAAGGGAAGAGAGCTATCTCTTAAACTTCCGGTGCGCTAATGCCGTGGTAGTGGGTTCAACTCCCACAACGGTCAGTTGAACTAAAAGGTTAGCAGGTTAGCCTGATAGCAAAGGACACTGATAATAGGGAAAATAGTCTAACGAACTAGTAACAGTAGCACGTGAATGGACCACGACTGAGGTCAAAGCGAGCGAACGTTAAAAACAAACTAAAAGGAAAAGTAAATATGAAATATGAAAGCAAGAATCAAAATAATTACACTCGGGACATTCCCACATGATCTCAGTGCCCTTCTTCAGTAGTCAATCCAGAGTTCCCAAGCTGATGATACCAGTGGTAGTCTGAATGCACATCCATCTGTATTGTACTCTATGTGTTGATATATAGACCCTCAGCTCACTTTGCCGGGAGGGACACGGGCAGGTAATATAACACTGTTTATCCCATGACGGTTGGCTATACTTGGAGAGACATGGGACAGTAATAGAACATTTTGCTTAACGACAGTTGAAATGGCCTTGGGTATGAAGAAACAACGAAACACTGTTACACTTAAATAACAGGATATGCGGGGGTGGGGGGGGGGGGGGGACACACACACACTTAAATTAGGGCACAGTAGGTTTGCAATTCACGTGTTTCACACATTCCGTATCAGAATGACCCCCAACACTGTAATTGTCCTCTGTCTGAACTGGCACCCAGTCAAACATATCCTTGAATGGTGGCTTGTGTACTCAAAGTTAGGAATCCGATGTGCTCCCAAAAGATGAGCAGTAAAAAGACGGTTTATAATACGTCCAAACACGCACGCACGCAAGCATGCACGCACACAAGCACGCACGCACACAAGCACGCACCCACACACACACACACACACACACACCTACCCACCCACACACCCACACATACACACACATAGAAAGAGAGAGAAGGAGAGACGCCCTTAGACACACACATACATACACACAGGGAGAGACTCCCCCCCCCCCCCCATACACACACTCACACATATACTTCCACAGACAAACACAGTGCATACAGTATGGTGAAGTAAAGATACAGAAAATACAAAATAACACTACTTTGTGAGGAAGACTGAGTATGAACTATGAACTATGAGTTTGTGTGTAGTGATAAGATGCCGATTCTCATTAACTATTAATAAGCAATCAATTCTATCAGAGCAAGAGAACATAAAAAAAACAACAACAACAACAAATAGGGCCGCAAGGTAAAGACGAAAAACAAAAACGAAGACGCAAAAGTTGAAGAGGAGAAAATCAAGACATGATGACTTACCCTGGTGGGCAGTGAGGTCTGGTATCCACCGCACCGAGTACAGGTCATCTTCTCACAGTCCACACACACGTTCATGCTGGACCTGGTCCCGTCCTGGTTTAAGGTCAGCTCCATCTTGTTACACAACGGGCACAGCGGTATTCCGGTGTCGGCCAGCTCTGACAGGGAGGCTTCTCTCTCAATCTTTGTAGCCAGGTCTATGTATTCTTCCTCCAATCTTCTGGAAAGAAACGACAGTTACCTGTTATTGCCCAACAAATACAGTCTTTTTTGTTTAACGTTCGTTCACATTGAACGAACGAACGAACGAACGAACGAACTTTATTTTCAAAGGGTAACAAATTGGGCACGCAGGCCCGTCTTACATTCAGCCCTTCCAATCACTAATCTTTCGTTCATCAGTGCATAGTCTATTCACATAGGGAAAAAAAACCATTGTGAAATGAATGTTGTAAACATAAACAGTGCATGTTACAATGTTATGAGACAAATCCCCCACCCACCCACCCACCATCTCCTATCCATCCGCGTGTCCTCCACACACACATTCACCATCCAACCACACACATACCCGGAGGCACATACATTCCCCCATCCATGCACCCATCCCCCAACCCACACATCCCACATACACCCCCACATACACCATCTCCCCACACACACACACACACACACACACACACATCTCCCACCCACTACGGATCTCTCACACACATCCCCCACCCACCCACAAACCCAACTCATTAGTCCATAAACCCCCGGGAAGGTTAACCAGGTCAACAAATGCCCGCAGAAGTCGGATGTGTCGGCCTAACGGCGCAAGAACGCAGCTCTGCTGTAAACAGGCACAACGCAATCACGTCCGAAAAAAAAACTCCGGATGAACGCAGAAGAAGAAGAAGTCCATAAACGTGCTATTACTTTTACTTCACTGGACTAATTTGTGTGTGTGGATATCTTTCTTTGTTACCAGTGTCTCTCGCCATCAGGAGAACCCATTCCGAATTCAGAGGTACTTGTAATTTACATTTCCAAGTCAAGGACGAGAAGTCAACATTTTAGTCCAGCTGACGGGTGTAGGGGTGACTCCCCTACCTCGCTCTCTTATCTATTCTGCCACGCTGACTACCAAGTCTGGTCTAACATGTACTAGTTAATGTTAAACAGATACAGAGTAATTCCTTACTGGTTACACCTGGAGAGGTGTCAGTGATAGGGCTTCATATATACTAGGTTACATCATTATGAGACTAGATGCCCGTATTTAAACTGTTCGCATTTCTTACTCGTTTGCTTATAAATACTCTCGCATTATTTCACAGTTTGGGAGTCTCCGTGACGAAGTGGTTACTCCGAAGGTTGTGGGTTCGATTTCGGACCATCGTCGTTCGGTTCACGAGTACAATTTTCTCGGAGATTCCTGGGGGTCGTCACTGGAGCTACGGAGTTCGTGCTTTGTGCGGATCTTTCAGCAGGCCGTCATACGGAAAGAGACAAAGCCTTATGGGATAAAACCCTGTGAAATGAAGTCCATCCTCTTCCCATTTAAACCCAATTCACACAATTGCTCACACGTTCACGGTTTAAGATGAATAAAATGACCATGTCTACACGACGATAGCAGTCGGGATTGGGCAGTGGCACTCTGGCCTGCACGCCTGGTAGTCCTGAGTTCGAACCACTTTAGAGACAGATTTTTAAGATTTACCTGGAATTCCGCTTTGACCAGGTCACCATAACAACAGTGATGTATTGGGTTTCTAGGTCTGGCGGTTCAAAACCCGATTGACGGAAATTCGGCAGATATGATAAAATAGTATACAGTCACTTCCGAGCGGAGACCGAGGCTTGAAAACTGGCCGCAGAAATGTTGTTGCCAGAGAAACAAATAGTTCTCTTTACTGATATTTCAGTACTAAAGAGTGAAGGGTCAGCGTGGCCAAATGGGTAAAAACACTCGCTCTTAAACTTCCGATGTGCTGATGCTGAGATAGCGCGTTCAACCCCTACACCGGTCAGCTGGAATAAAATATTGACCTCTCATCCTTGACTTAGGGACATAAATCACAGGTGCTTCTGAAGTCGGACTGGATTCGTCTGATTTCGAGCGACACTTGTAATAGGGAAAGCTAATCCACACGCAAACATCTGTCCAGTGTGGACTACGCTTGAACTCAAAAGCAAGCGAGGGGAAAAAAAACAAAGATCTAAGAAAAAAAGCAGACCTAAGAAAAGCACAATATAAGTAATGCCAGAAATGCAAAAGGAATTATAATACAGTGGATTCCGTTACAACATGACAACATCCTTGGAAATGAAGAAGCCGACGGATTAGCAAAGGAGGTGATAAGAATACTTCATCGTGATATAGCAATAACTTCTAATCACAACGGGAGATTTATAAGCGTAAATTACAAGTACCTCAGAAGTCCGAGTGGGTTGGTCTGATGGCGAGGGACACTGATTATATGGAAAGCTAATCCATACGCAAAAATCAGTCCAGTTCACTAGAAGTAGTAGCGAACGCAAAAAAAAAAAAAAAAATGTGAAATATAATAAGAAGAAGCAATTATAGAATCAAGTGAGAATCAGAGAATCTAGGCCAACAGACGGATGATTCAAATTGTCTACTCATGCGAAAAGAACAAGTACAGTAATAATCTTTAGACTCCACATAGAAGACACAAGGCTGAAGTGCCACTTGTTTGATAAACTCGAGACAGGAGATGCTGGTGAATGAAACTGTGGAACTGGTAAAATGACAGCTAAACATTTGTTGGAGGAGTGTCCAACATAGGCAGAACGGAGAAAACTATTGTGTCTTTCACCCTCTCCATTTGAGGACAAACTCTATGGGAATTTCAACAAGCGTAAGTTGACCGCTACTAGGAGGAGGAGGAGGAGGAGGAGGAGGAGGCGGCGGCGGAGGCGGCGGAGTAGGCGGAGGCGGCGGAGGGCGGCGGAGGCGGCGGAGGAGGAGGAGGAGGAGGAGGAAGAAGAAGAAGAAGAAGAAGAAGAAGAAGAAGAAGAAGAAGAAGAAGAAGAAGAAGAAGAAGAAGAAGAAGAATATATTGACTGTTCGTGGAGAGAAATCTGGCTAGGGATTCTTAACTAGAGTCAGGAGTAAAAATAAAAAAGGGGGGGGGGGTGGAAAGAGAGAGAACTTCGTTGTAGAGCCCCGTGTAACCAACAAGCCTACAAACTCAAGTACAACGAGGAAGGTGGCTACCATCACTGCAACTGTGAGGTTGGCCGCAGTTACTTGGGACACTGAAACAATCAATCCCTGACTATCGGTTCTTATTGCGCACAGTTCCATATAAACAGGCATGATCGGAAATTAAGTAATCCAGTGCCGAAGAATAATATATCATCAAATGTAACCTCTCAATTGGACAGAAGGACGACTTATTTTCATACTAGGGTTATCGGTTATTTGTTTTGTTTCGTGGTATCTTCCCCAATTTCAATGCTCGGTGAACGGAAAGTGTTATCATACTTGTTCATTTGATTGCGCACCACGTCTGATCCAACCTGATTTTTATTTGGCACTGCATCTGTTGAGGAACAATTCACGGTCGCAGTCTCAAATAAAAACCAGGCCCTACAATAGGCAGTAGATGTGGATATACAGAGGAATATGTCGTGTTTCATGGAAATAAAAACCAGGCCCTACAATAGGCAGTAGATGTGGATATACAGATGAATATGTCGTGTTTCATGGAAATAAAAACCAGGCCCTACAATAGGCAGTAGATGTGGATATACAGATGAATATGTCGTGTTTCATGGAAATAAAAACCAGGCCCTACAATAGGCAGTAGATGTGGATATACAGATGAATATGTCGTGTTTCATGGAAACAAAAACAATCAAATACAGGGGTTCTAGAAAAACTGGGAATAAAAAGAGAGTTGATGAAAGAAATTTTAAAAAGAGGCAAGTAAAATATTTCGGCCACGTTAAAAGACATAGTACTGTTATAACAACCATACTGGAGGGAAAGGTTGAGGGCAAGCGAGCAAGAGGTAGACAACGATACAAGTGGGAAGATAACATTAAGAGAAGGACGAACATCTATCTGACAGAATGTACAGTCAGGGCCAGAGACCGGCAGTGTTGGAGATCCATTGCAGCCAACCTTCATTGTGGAGACGGCACCTGATTGATTGAACCAAGTGAGTGCGGAAGTCTACTGGCAGCAGGATGCAAACATTTGGAGCGGATCATGTTTGGATGCACTTGGCTCTTGGCAAAAGAAACCGAAACCTTCAGGCTTGGATAAGGCTGGAAACCCTTAAAAAGACAGAAAAATGGAGAAGCAAGAAATTACAGTAATAGCAAACTCCAGCTTCAAAAGCTAGAGGCCAGAAAAATATGCAGAAGCTAACAAAGAAGTTAAGAAACGGATAAAGACGGATAAAAGACAACATATAGATGATATAGCAAGAGAGGCGGACGAAGTAGCATCGAAAAGACATCTCAGAGATCTAGATACTCAAGCTTTCTCTTTCGCATGATAAGCTCTAAGATTGTGGACTGTCTACTTCTGATGCAAGTAGCCAGTTCTCTTTGTGAGTTAACTTCTTTCAAGTGTGAGTTAACTTCTTTCAAGTGTGAGTTAATTTCTATAAAGTGTGAGTTAACTTCTTTAAAAGAGTGAGTTAACTTCTTTAAATAGTGAGTTAACTTCTCTCAAGTGTGAGTTAACTTCTTTCAAGTGTGAGTTAACTTCTTTCAAGTGTGAGTTAACTTTTTTCAAGTGTGAGTTAACTTCTTCCAATGTGTGTTAACTTCTTTAAAGTGTTAGTTAACTTCTTTAAAGAGTGAGTTAACTTCTTTCCAATGTGAGGTTAACTTCTTTCAGTGTGACTTAACTTCTTTCTAAAGTGAGTTAACTTCTTTCAAGTGTTAGTTAACTTCTTTCCAATGTGAGTTAACTTCTTTAAAGTGTGAGTTAACTTCTTTAAAGTGTGAGTTAACTTCTTTCAAGTGTGAGTTAACTTCTTTAAACAGTGAGTTAACTTTTTTCAAGTGTGAGTTAACTTCTTCCCAATGTTACTTAACTTCTTTAAAGAGTGAGTTAACTTCTGTCCAAAGTGAGGTAACTTCTTTAAAGAGTGAGTTAACTTCTTTTCAATGTGAATTAATTTCTTTCCAATGTTAGTTAACTTCTTTTCAATATGAGTTAACTTTATTCAAGAGTGAGTTAACATCTTTAAAGAGTGAGTTAACTTCTTTAAAGAGTGAGCCAACTATATATATATATATATATATATATATATATATATATATATATATATATATATATATATATATATATATATATAATTCTTATTTATTAATATAAATCATCCATACTGCACTAATTATGACATGTTCCAATTACTATATTGGATTCGATTTCACCATTACCCCTAAACCGTTCAACCTCAAGGAGAAGTTATAGTAGGGTCAATCACCGGCCCAGAATGATAGTCCTGTGACTAGTCAGCCACCAAAGCAGCTGACCACGGTTTTACCCTCACAGTCTTATTAATCCAAATGTGATTGTTCTCCATATGGAATAATGGACATAGCATTACTATATTTCAAATTGTGTTTAAAATAACCCATGCTCAATCAAGTTATAACAATTATTAGTTATATATAATGTATGCAAATGGTCGATAGGATGGATTTATGACACCACGTGATGTCGCGGTAAACAAGCTATCACATGATATCTTGACGTCACCAGTAATTGTGTACATGGCACATATGCAAATATGGGCGGCATATGATCTGTTGTAATCCTATCGCCAAAATGAAGCGGTGATAACTGATAGATACATCACAGCAACCTGGTGCCACATCCGCGACAATGTAAACATTGTGTTTGCGTTCGTTGAGATGTATTAAGGGTCTTGGTTTTAATGTGAAGGTCACATGGGATGTTGTATGCCATCTCGAAAGCAGGAGATCCTGTTTTTACACAGTTACCTGCTCCTGTCGTATTTATAAGTTAGTGAAGCGGTAGCTTGGGGGACGAAATAGGGGTATCCCCTACCATAGGAGAAGTAAGGTGACCCTTCCCTCCGCTAGCCTACGACTCTCTCTCTCTCTCTCCCTCTTTCTGTTTTATTAAGCTCACGCGAATCCATGGGTGCAGGTGGTGGATGAAGTTGCAGAGCAGCCGACAGGTAGCTGTAGATTATGATCTCCAATTTCACGACGGTAGGCAGAGGGTCTCTTTTTGGAGAGATGGTCACTGTCATTGATCAGTATGGTCACTGCTAAGTAGGAAAGCAGTGGTAAACTACCTTCTTCACAGATGCCAAGAAAGTAATGTTTTGTAGTTTGCGAAACATGATCGCCCACGCTTACCGGCATGGCACACAATGATGATGATGATGATGATGATGATGATGATGATGATGATGATGATGAAGAAGAAGATGATGATGATGATGATGATGATGATGATGATGATGATGATGATGAAGTGTTAGCCATTAGGCCAGTGTTTCCCAACGTGGGGCCCACGCCCCACAGGGGGGCAATTCGATTGTTAAGGGGGGCAATTCGAAAATGGAAGAAATCGGCTGGATATAACAAAACGGGGAGACTTGAGACTGAAGTTAACTAAATTGGAACCTGACATAAAATCTCTTTGCAGCAAGCATCAAGCGCAAGGATCTCCCTAAATTTAAATAATTACTAATAATTAAAATAATATAGAAAAATCTTTCATTAAAATTATTTTGTACTTGAATTTCAGTTCTCCATTATATGTTTTGAAAATTTACTTACTGTGTTTCCTCAATAAATTCCTAGTGATTTCTTCCTAAAACCTATCGGTCCTTTGGCTAGGATCGGGTGCATTTAGCTGCTCTCCCCCCCAGTAGTGCGCCTGGTCTGGTCGGGGGGCCGGGATGATCAAATAAAAATCCATCACATATCTTCACCTTAGATGTGGGCCTGGTGGACCACTGTGGGCAATAGTTCACAGTGAGACTAAGGGTCCACAAAAAAAGGGGGAGGCGGGATAACCAGCTTGTCTGGGGTAACCGCCAAACAAAAACAAAAAAAAATTCACCCAACACAAACACACACACGGGGTCGTGGGGGTGGGGCGGGGAGTGGAGGGCCTCTAGCCCCTCTGGGAACCATGAGCCCTTCTAAAAAAAAAATTCAAGTTTCTTTAGTGAACATTTCAATTTTTGAAATGTTAAAAATGATGCATATGTTGGGGGTTGGGGTGGGGGTGGGTGAGAGGGGGTGAGGTGGGGTGGGGGCATAAGAATATTAGAAAGGCTTAGGTGGGACATAGCACAAAAAACGTTGGGAAACACTGCATTAGGCTATTTCATCCGGTTTTGTGTAAACAGAAAGAGTTCGTTCTAAATTTGAAATTACCGTGGGGATGTAGCACATTAGAATGATGCCTGTGACCACGTGTTTTAATTGTTTCAGCTTAATTTAAGTATGATTCATTTGCTCACTTCACATAATATACAACTCTGCAGTATACACCCGACGAGACGCGGCGAACTATGCCAGGCAATAAATTGTCTGTGGCTTCTGTAGTGACATTCACTAAGGGAGCACGTTGTTTTATATTTATAAGTGGTCACACGCCGGTCTCCCTGGTCTAGGAGTTTACACGACTTTCTCCGTAATTCCGTATACTCTCGTGAGTAACGTGACGTGCGCGGGAATCAGTAGCGGTTCTCTCCGCGTCGGTAACTTATGGGGTATGTGAGCCGGTCGCTCAGGAAGCAATGGCAAACTACTGAGCGTTATCTTGACAAGAAATCAACAATCAGCTGAAAGATGTGGATGTTCACAGCGATGTCCTGTAAAAAGTTTGTTGCGTATCCCTCACGGGACGTTGCAGTCAACACCAGCATTTTCAGCTGCTGTTGATGTACTAGGCAAGTGTTACGTTCAGTAGTTTGCCATTGCTTTCTGAACGACCGGTCTCTATACCTTTTTCGAAAAAACGAGCACCGCCGTGTTTCGAACCCGGGTATACGGGCTCACAAACCGCGTTCGCAAGCCCTTCAGCCACAGAAAGGATATGCGAAAAAAAAGTGGTCACACAGCCGTGGGGTGGAGGATGGGAGGGAGAAGAAGTAGATCAGATGTTTAAAAACCCTCGCCCTCGGCTCGTTCAGACCTCAAGGTTTATTCAGGGTCTGAACAGTGGGCATTTCTTGCAAGATAGTAAATGATATATTCCTCACGTGAAGCCGCCAGAACGTGAGGGCTAGCCGCCAGCCTGTCTGTGGGCATTTCTTGCAAAATAATAAATGGTATATGCCTCACGTGAAGCCGCGAGAACGTTGTGGCTAGCCGCCTGCCTATCAGCCTGGTGGTCAAGAGTTCGAAACCGCATCGGATTTTGAAAATGAATCTAGGCTCGCAGGTGGACACAGCCTCAGAGGGTATCAAGATATCTCACAGGAAGTAGAAGAGGCCGGAGTGGTACTAACCACATTATCTCCCGATTGTCCATTGGTCTATAACAACACCTGTCTAGCACTATATACACATGGGCCTTAAGACGTGTAACTGGGCTGCTACTGTCCGACCTACTTATACTGCTACCTGGGCGCCGCGATGGCACAGTTCCTGGGTCGTCTGCCTGGCGGCCGGGTCATTGGAGTTCGAATTCCCTGGAGGTGAAGATTCGTTTTTAAAATTGCTGTCTCACTCAGCCGTAGATGGATACCAAGGCACGTCCTGGGGAGCAGAGGCGGTCGATGTGGTTTTGACCAGTCATCCATCGAGTGTCGATTGGTCTGTACAAGTTGGAGCTTGCATCATACACCAGTTACGTCTCTCAGCCTGAATGAGGCTCCTTGTTATACTTCTATAGCTGTTCATATGGTAGTGGGCCGGCCGGCCGTACAGCCTTCGCGGACAATGGCAATGAACTTTGTTCGAGTCTGTCACTGTCATGTACTGCCAGTATAGTACCTTGCGGTGTATGGCAGAGGGGGTCTTTGAGCCTGAGGAATTAGGGTCGCCTGGCGAGTGCAGTCGCCGCGAACTGTGCAGGTTAGGATTTTCTTTTTGCCTGCACAGTTCGCGGCGACTGCACTAACCAGGCGGCCTTTATTCCCCAGGCTCATGATGCCCTAAAAAGGTTTCCCAATTGATATTTCTGGGTTACCAGTTTCACAATTACATTCATCCGTATCTCCTATCTTTAGTTTATTAATCATGTGATATTTCAGTCTTCTTTGTCCTGTATGGCTCTGCAAATTGTTACTTGTTCTCGTTGGTGCAGTTGGTAATATGCATCATCTTTCTGGTGGCCTCAGTGCTCTGATTCCCACTTGCTTCTATTATTACTTCTTATAAATCTCTTGGCCTCAACTTAGGTTATGTCTAAACCAGGCTGTCGGTCTCTTTATTTCCATGTATGTTGCTGTGTGAGGGGAATTACTGCGTTACACACTTGTTTGGATTTCTGGTATAGTGCATGGTGTGCTACACTTAGGTCTGCTAGTTCTGCACTGTTCACGCTCTTCATTATCGAAACAACTGTCTTCTAAAATAAACAGAAAGTTATTGAATATGTTGATGGAAACTGGTCATCCCACCTCATAGATCGTGGACTATAATATGTGAGGACCTAAATGTTGACGGAACTTCCTTGAATTTGACCACGTTTGAAGGAAATACAGCACAATATTACACAGACAACTGTTTGCATGTTTTCTACTGCAAATCATAGGGGCACTGGCTTGAAAGATCAGATTTATACAAATACATTATTGATTTTCATATTTCACAGTAAAAACATTACTTCGAGCACAGAATAAAGTAATTACAACACTGTTAATAACCTTCTCCGCTTCTTTAATGCGTTTGCTATTTCTGACTGTTGTTAACCAGGTAACTGGAGGGACGTGGGAATTCAAGGAAATGTAATTTACCATATAGAATCTGCTTCCATTATTCCATTATGAATTCTTCCACTCTTAGCTGATTAATTCTCTCTCTCGGCGTTAGCCTCGTTCCGCTGGCCAGAACTGACGTCACGAGCATGCACGACTAGTGTGGGCAGCTAACTGATCGTGTGGTCTAATATACAAGCAGTTTATCAATAACAATTATCAACAGCAGTTTCTGAAACCTGTGGTCCCTAGCCAGTTTCCTGCCATGGGTCTGGTTTTATTATGTTTCGCTCCCTCGCTTGAACTCAAACGTTGTCCATACACGTGCCACTACTTATAGTGCTCTGAGCTTTTGCGTGTTGATTAGGTTTCCGTATTACAAGTGTCCCTCGCCATCAGGCGAACCTACTCGGACTTCTTAGGTACTGGTAATTTACGTCTACAAGTCAATGACGAGATGTTAATATTTTAGTCCAGTTGACCATAGTAAGGGTTGAACCCGCTACCTCGGCATCAGCACACCGGAAGTTTAAGAGCGAGCGCTCTTAGCCAGGCTGGCCTCCACTGTAGGTCTGTGAAATGCTAGAGCTAACACATTTTGTATGCCCGAATGCAGTGAGGGATAGCTAGCCGGTGTTCGCCTCACTTAGTGAGATGACGAACGCAGGCATCGAACCCTGAAACCGTCAGTGGAATAGAGAAATTGTTCTTTTGTGGGGGGGGGGGGAACTAGGTACTTGAAGGAACTTTATTTTTGAGGTGTCACAAATTGGGCACTTAGGCTGATGTTGCATTAGGACCTTCCTCTTACTCGTTCTTGGCACATTCATTATACATTAATGATACATTGACTATTACGAGGGGCTTCAAATGAAAACCTTAAATGTTTTTTGTTTTGATTTTGTTTTAGTGAATATATTCTGGGGGGGGGGGGGGGGGCGCGGTAAAGAACAAATGTATCAGTTTTCGATGTAGTCACCACTGCGTTCAATGCAAGTCCTCCCGCGCCGATAAAGTGCTAGGATTCCTGTAGAAAAACAATCTCTGGGGTCACTATTCGATGCGCCTGACCTGGTCGTGAATAGTCTGTCACAGAAGTCATGCCGTTTTGAAACTTCCTACTCCACTCATACACTTGCTGGACTGACAGGCATGCATCTTCATACAGAACCCTCATTCGCCGTTGAATTTCTATAGGGATCACCCCCTTCAGTAATAAAAAAACAAAACAACGGATAACAGAATGCTGCTCCTCATTGGTGCATGTCAAAAAGTGGGGCGGCCATCTTTAAACGTTCCCTATGACGCCACTGTATTCTTCTGCACCGTGATGTCACGTGCTTAACACTCTTGACATCCTTACCAACAATATTGACAGGTTACAAGACAATCGCGCCGTAGTATATCCCAAATTTGTGTGCAGTAGACTTAACAATTCAAGGGACATAGAAAAATAGGAACAAATGTATATGGAAACTTTAAACAGGTGGCAGAAATAAAAATATAAACAACATCAAGTTCGTTAAAGGATCAGATGGAGTGAAGAGTCATGACCGCTGACGTCTGCCCTAAGCCTGACACCCGAAGAAGAAAACAATTGTAGGATAAGAATGGCTGTGTACGAATTATGTCTATATTCCATAGTCATGTGTCGTGTCACTTAATGTAGTAACTGAGGTGTCGTCCCGTGATGTTATGTTGTGTTTTGTGTATTTATTTGCTGATGAAGGCTACTCGCCGCAACGCCCTGCGTTTTCGGTAAATGTGTTCTGTAAAGCTTCATTACTTCGTGTTACTTATATTGTTTACGTAGTTATGTCTGTATGTGTGTATGTGTGTGTGTGTGTGTGTGTGTGTGTGAGAGAGTGTCTGTGTGTGTGTGTGTGTTTTAATAGGTCGATGATAGACCTGTCTCCTTATGATACCCTTTATGAAGTTCGTCTGTGCGTTTAAGTACTCCTTCAGCTGCTGCTTCTTCTTTCTCTTCTTATTCACACGCGCGCGCACACGCACACACACACACACACACACACACACACACACATGCAAGAATATTGATTTAAAAAGGGATGACGTCCAAGAACAGCGACACCACACAGACATGCACGCTCGCGCACACACACACTTGCGTGAACATCCATTCAGATGAAGAGAACGTATGAAAACAGGGTCATTTGAAAGGCTAGGCCAGTCACCTTCAAATCAGAGTTTGCGCGCATTCAACAGATGATGTTATGTTCCCAATCTAGCGTCACATAATCTACTAAAGAAAGAACACCATCACACAGCAAGGAAGAATATGGCAGTTTAGACTTTTACAAAACTGAAGAAAGCAAGTGAGAACAGGGAGAAACATGATCAGACGACTTCTAAACCAATCATTGGACCCCAAACTGTCCTGATTATGTTAAAATATGTCCTCAGTCTAGCGTCAAAGAATCTACTAAAGAAACATCACACAGCGAGAAAGACTATGCAAGGTCAGACTTAACAAAACTGAAGAAAATGGTTGAGAACAGGAGATAAGGGAGCAACCCGATTAGACGACTTCTAAACCAGTCTTTGGACGGTCTAACCTGATGATGCTAAAATATGTCCCCCATCTAGCGTGTTATCCGCCCTCAACTCGTACAGGAACTCGCCCAACGTCTCGGTAATCTGATGACGCGCATGCGCAACACTACAGGACAAGCGCGGTAATATATTCACATTTCTCGTGTCTGTCTCTACTGATGACCCAAACCAATGAATAGAAATCAGAAGCAGCAGCCAGAAAATCTGAATAATGAAACAGTTGCTGGCAATGGAAGTTTGAGACAATCCTGCAGAGGGAAGACAAGATCAGGGCCGGACCCCACGCCATAGCGGTATATATCAGTGACTTGCAGGCTAACCAGTAGTTGACTTCCCGACCCCTTCATGCGGGCAAACTCTAAATGGACGATAACAGATCTGGTACAAGATGGGATCAATACAAAAAGGGGCTTTGTTTTTGCACACATGTGGGCTCTATTACGTAAATGATTGGTTTAGTTGAGACATGCGCGTTGGAACAATCATTAGAATGGGTTATTGAGTTGATGGGATCCATTGGGTTGTCTCCACTTTTCAAGCCGCGATATTTGGAGCAGACAGCGGTTTCCTGCCTCGCCCACGCTGCTTCCGGTAATATGGCTTGGTCAGCGGGCACTCATTAGTTCAGTTGTGTTCAAGGTTCGTTCTCCCTACGTAAGCGGTCTCGCTGACCTTGTGGATGGGCATCAATATTGTGTGTATGTGGGGACCACTTTTGACAGAGAGAGAGAGAGAGAGAGAGAGAGAGAGAGAGAGAGAGAGAGAGAGAGAGAGAGAGAGAGAGAGAGGAGGGGCGGAGAGAGGGAGAGAGAATGAACGAACGTTATTTTCAAAAGGTCACGCATTAAAGAGAGAGGGAAGGAGAAGGAGGGAGAGAGAAAGGAGAGTCAGCGGGAGTGAAAGAGGGAGAGAAGGAGGGAAAGGGAAAGAGAGAGGGGGAAAGAGTAGGGGATTGACATCTAGCGCCCATTGAGCCTTGCGGTGTAGGATGGGGGTGGGGGATTGTCATCTAGTGCCTATAGAACTTTGCGGTGTGGGACAGGAGAGTCTTGAGCCTGAGGAATTAAGGCCACCTGGCTAGTGCAGTCGCCGCAAACTCTGCAGGCTTGGGTTTTCTTTTTTTTTTTCCCGACAGAAAGAAACTACACATTACCGAGGATTCGAACTCGGGTTTCCCGAAGGAGAACCCTCAATTTTGCCACTCGGCCAGTCGCTCCTCAAACGGTACGCCATGCCTACAAAAATAAACATAAAAATATCCCGAAGCATGAATCTACTTACTCAAAATTCTGCTAAGAAAACCCTTATTCCAAATATCGTCAATTACAAACTTTTGAAATCCCAATAAACTGGTCCATTTGTGTGTGTGTGTGTGTGTGTGTGTGTGTGTGTGTGTGAGAGAGAGAGAGAGAGAGAGAGAGAGAGAGAGAGAGAGAGATGGAACAGTTATGAACTGTCGCAGACAATTATTAACTACTCTGCCAACACGACCCTCGACGTAATTAGACCTCGATAAAAATATGATTGGCGTGGTCCTAGACAGTGATTGCTGGCACTTCAGATTGGCGTGGTCCTAGACAGTGATTGCTGGCACTTCAGATTGGCGTGGTCCTAGACAGTGATTGCTGGCACTTCAGATTGGCGTGGTGTCCTAGACAGTGATTGCTGGCACTTCAGATTGGGGTGTTCCCAGACAATGATTGTCCACACAAATTACTGCATGCTCCATGGTGGGGTTCAAGTGGAAGCAAAGCACTGACATCCTACAGGACCTAATCATCGAAGGAATCCGTCTCATGGCCAGTGATTGGATAAAATCCCTGCCGTAGAGCATGCGCGTCAGGAGGTTTCTGAAGGTAAAAGCATCCCAATTTACGGTATGTTACGGTCCTTTACCTTGGAACTGTCCGGTTCAGGAAAAATTAAAACAGAGATATGATGGCGAGGTAGCGTGTTCAACCCTTACGAAGGTCAGGTGGGTTAAAATGTTGACTTCTAGTCCTTGACTTGGGGACGTAAATTACAAGTACCTCAGATGTCGGAGTGGATTTCGCCTGATGGCGAGGGACACTGGTAATAAGGGAAATCTAATCCACACGCAAAAATCAGTGCAGTGCACTCCCTAGTAGTGGCAACGTCTAGAAGTAGTAGCGTGTCTATGGACTACGCTTGAGTTCAAAGGGAGTCAACGCAAAAAAAAAAAACCCAAAAAAAAATGCTGGACAATTTGACATCTTGGCATGGAATAACATCAGTATCAGAAATGATTGGCAACACACGAGACGGAAGGCTATGACCAGCCATGATCACCAAGGCCACACGGCATGGACTACAATAAGAAGTGACAGAGGAAAATAAAAGAATCTGTCACACATCCGTACAATTCCGCAACCTTGAAAACGCTAACGTCCAATCATCTTAAGTCACGGAATAAGGTTTTTACCTTTTCTAAAAATAAACATAATTTAAGAAACAAATTGGCCAGAAGAAACGCAAACGTTACAAATCAGAACTTAATGCATTCGAACACAAATTGTAATCAATAATCACACTCGACATGTTTTCTGATTGCGTTAATCTTGCTTGCAACGATTTACAAATTTAGCGCACAAATAACAGATCTTTCGCTAATACCTGATGCTCTGTATTATTTATTATTATTATGCTAAGGTTTCCCAGGAATTTTTTTTTCTTCCTGCAGTGTTCCAATTTGTGCACGCATTAATTCTCCCGCCATTTTGTACGCGCATTAATTCTCCCGCCATTTTTCTTGAATCTACATATTTTCAGAGCATGCTGTTGAATAAAAGTAAATATAAGGCAAAGGAGCCGTCAGGGCTGTGTGCTGTCCCCCTATTTGTTTAAACTGTACGCCAAAAATATAATGAGAAATGTCAGAGATATATAACCAAGGAGCAATATGACACCCTAAGTACCAGAGATTCGATATGATGATGATACAGTATTATGGTATAGACAAAATAATAACCTCAACCCAAAAGAATAGTGAAATTTACAAGTTATATCTTAACATTGCAAAAACAAAGATAATGCATACAGATAAAAACATATATTGAGAAAGAAATATACGTTTATGAGGAAAATTGGAGGTGGTGGAAAATTTCGAATATCTTGGGTCATTAATTACCAACAATGGTGACACAATGAAAGACGTTAAAAGACTAAAAATCTAATGCTCTCTAAAAACTTTTAAAAAAAAAAAAAACCTGAATAAATTGTGGCGTGGAACAGATATACCTACAAAAATTACATTTTTAAGAGCATACATCTTTCCCATTGCAACATACGCCTTTGAGACTTGGATACTTTCTAAACAAGCTGAACAGCGCACACATATCTTTGAATATAAATGTTATAGACGGGTTCTAAGAATATCTTGGATACAGAAAAAAACAAATGCATCCATATGGCAAGATCTGAATATTGAAGAAGGTTGACTACTAAAGACGATAAAATAAAGAAAATTGAAATAGTTTGGTCAAATGAAACGTCATGAAAGTTTGGAGAGAACAATAAAGTGGTCCGGAAGAGAGGAATAGGAAAGGCCAAAGAGAAGATGGGTGCAGGATGTGGCAGATGATCTCCAGATGGGTGTATCGGACACGGAACATCTTGCTAATGACCGAGAAGTGTTCCGGAAATTTGTTATGGGAGCGAGGTTCTGCAAAGGTACGTGCTACTGAATGAATGAATCAATGAATGAATAAGGCAAAGAATATTATGAGAGGATGCTACTGATTGGTAGGCGTCTGGGGTTAGTGAAACGCAGTTTCACAATGCCCTGACATACATGGTCGAGAATATGAGATAAGCCGTGGGCGATTTGGAAGCAGATTGCTTTGCGTTGATTTCGATAGTATGAGACATGGTTCGTCTCAGAAAGCAATGGCAAAGTACTGAAAATAAAACTACCTAGTAAATCACAAATAGTCAATAAAGCTGGGATTGAACGCAACGTCATGTAAAGGACATCATCATCATCATGTGCCATGCCGATAAGCGTCAGCGGTTGTGCTTCGCCATCTTACAAGATCACCAGAATCATGGATTAACTCCGTGTTCTTGTCTCAACCATGCCATGTGGCCAAACCATCTAGATATTTACTTCTCTGCTTTCCCCTTATTCTTTTCCCCCCAATCTTACCAGTTGTCACCAAACTCGTTAGCTTATTTCTTCTCAGAACGTGTCCAAAAAATTGTGTCTGTCTACGTCTAATTTCTTTAAACAGTTTACGGTTTTCATCTGCTTCTCGCAGGACTTGCTCATTGGTTTTTCTGTATGTCCATGGTATTCTTTTAATTTTCCTCAGAAACCACAATTCCACTGCCATAATATGCTTTTCAGCTCTATCTGCTCATTGTCCACGTCTCACATCCATACAAAAGTAAATCTTCTAAAGGACTTTGAACTAACTTCAAACTGCTGATTGATTACGTGAATTCGGAGTACTTCAGGGACTATGTTTCTGAATATCCCATCATTAACTTAGTCGATATCAGCTTCAGGTTATTTCATAAAAATCCAGGTTTTAAACGTTGTTTGATCGTGTCACTTTGCTGTCACTTATCTGCTCGAAGATTGGCCTTGATGTTGTCTAATCGTGTCACTTTACTGTCATTTGTCAGCTGGAAGATTGGCCTTGATGTTGTCTGATAGTGTCACTTTACTGTCACCTGTCAGTTTGTAGATTGGCCTTGATGTTGTCTGATCGTGCCACTTTAGTGTCACTTGTCAGCTCGAAGATTGGCCTTGAAGTCTAATCATATCACTTTACTGTGACTTGTCAGCTCGAATGTTGGCCTTGAAGTCAGATAATGTCACTTTACCCTCCCCTGACAACGATATTCTAAGAACGTTTCCCTAACATGTCAGGTCGAAACCCCACGTTGCTTCTAGACTAGTCTGGACATGGTCCCTGCACACAACAGAAGTTCTACAACGGTATGGCGGTTAGCATGACCGAATGGATAATAGCACTCGTTCTTAAACATCCGGTATACTGATGCCGAGGCAGCGGGTTCAACCCTTACACCGGTCAGCTGGACTAAAATGTTGACTTCTTGTTTTGGACTTTAAAACATAAATTACAGTAATCTCTGAAGTCGGAGTGGGGTCACCTAATGGTGAGGGATACAGGTAACAGGAAAGCTAATACACACGCAATCAGTCCAGTGCACTAAAACAATAGCACGTGTGTGGACTATGCTTGCGTGCAAAAAAGAGCGAACGTAAACAAAAAACGCGGTAAAACAGAATCAAGAATCACCAATGTAGAGCTCGTGGAGAGAACTAAACAAAAATCAATGAAGAAAGCGACGAGGAAAAGACACTGTCGATGAATAGGACACACACTGAGAACATCTGAGAACAGTGTAACCAGGCCGCCGTTTTTCTGGAACCCATAGGGCAAACAAAATAGCGGACGACCTAAAACCACAAGATGAAGAGAGTTTAATAATTGCTTGCATATCCTTTATAGGACGTCGCAGTCAACCCTAAAATGTTTTGCCTGTTTGTAGTTTCTGGTTTACGTTAAGTAGTTTGGCATTGATTTCTGAATGACCGGCACTGATACCATAGTATGAGGAAACCAACGCAAGGTGGTCTGCTGCCAAATCGCCCGCAGCTAAGTTTCGAACGCGGTTTGTGGGATTGCAAATAGCATTCGTAACTCCTTCCCTACAGAGCTGGTGTGAAGAGAAGTAGAAGGATACATAAATAATATTGAGAGTTCGTGGATGGAGCTGCATGAATAGTTGAGGATAGCGGGACTTGGAGTGTGTTGGTTCAGGCCTGTGTTCCAATGGGGAATGACTGGAGAAAGGCGAAGAAAAGGTGGAACCGGTAGAAAATACAATTTAGGGAAAGTAACAGCGATTGTGGTAGGCAAAGGCACCAATGAGAGCCGCGGTAGAATAGTGGCTAGATCCTCGCCTGCTGGCCTAGTTGTCATGGGTTTGAATCTGTGTTAACGCGATTTAAAAAACAAACAAAAAATTACTTGGCCCACCTGTGCGACTCGGCTTAAACTGGGTACTAGGAAATGCCTTTGGAAGTAAAGTCGATCGGTGTGATTCTCACGACACCATCTACCCAGGGCGATTGGTCTTTACAAATACTGGCCTAGCTCCATGCGCCCAATGAGCCTAAAGGCGTGTAAAAGAATCGGTCACCTAACTCACTTTGAAGGCGCTCAATGCTCAATAAACTTGCTAGTAGCGCTAGTGTGTATCATTCTGTAGTGTAGACATTGATCCGACACTTGGGGTGATATCACTATAGTGCTAGTGTGTATCATTCTGTAGCGTAGACATTGATCCGACACTTGGGGTGATATCACTGTAGCGCTAGTGTGTATCATTCTGTAGCGTAGACATTGATCCGACACTTGGGTTGAAATCACTGTAGCGCTAGTGTGTATCATTCTGTAGTGTAGACATTGATCCGACACTTGGGTTGAAATCACTGTAGCGCTAGTGTGTATCATTCTGTAGTGTAGACATTGATCCGACACTTGGGGTGATATCACTATAGTGCTAGTGTGTATCATTCTGTAGTGTAGACATTGATCCGACACTTGGGGTGATATCACTGTAGCGCTAGTGTGTATCATTCTGTAGTGTAGACATTGATCCGACACTTGGGGTGATATTACTGTAGCGCTAGTGTGTATCATTCTGTAGTGTAGACTTTGATCCGACACTTGGGGTGATATCACTGTAGCCCAGCGCCGTGGCGAACGGCTTACAATCGCTATACGCAATCCCGCGAACCGTGTTCCAAACACAGCTGTGGGCGATTTGGAAACAAACCACCTTGCACTGGTTTTCCTACAGTGGTATGAGTGCTGGTCGTTCTGAAATCAATGGCAAACTACTGAACGTAAAATTTCGAAGAAATCATAAACAACCAAAGGAGGAAAATCATGCAGGGGTTGGCTGGGTTGATGTGGCTGTCATTCCCCCTCAAATAATCTCCATGTGGGGACGTCGTAGTGACACAGATTTGTCATCGGTGAATATGGTCAGTTGGTCAGTCGGAGGCCTCCTTAAGATCAGGCAATGTTCAAAGATGAAACAAGGGAAGGTTACATATATGCTGTCCCTTCTTTGGTTGATGTGAAACTGGGGAGTATTACTGATATGTCCTAGAGGTTGATGTGAAACACGGGAAAGATTACTTATATGTCCTATTGGTTGGTGTGAAACACGCGAAATATTATATATGTGTCCGATTGGTAGATGTGAAACACGGGAAATATTACATATGTGTCCTATTGGTTGATGTGAAACACGGGAAATATTACATATGTGCCCTATTGGTTGATGTGAAACACGGGAAATATTACATATGTGCCCTATTGGTTGATGTGAAACACGGGAAATATTACATATGTGCCCTATTGGTTGATGTGAAACACGGGAAATATTACATATGTGTCCTATTGGTTGATGTGAAACACGGGAAATATTACATATGTGCCCTATTGGTTGATGTGAAACACGGGAAATATTACATATGTGTCCTATTGGTTGATGTGAAACACGGGAAATATTACATATGTGTCCTATTGGTTGATGTGAAACACGGGAAATATTACATATGTGTCCTATTGGTTGATGTGAAACAAGAGAAGATTATCAAAGAAGAAGCCGGAGTAGCAGCAGAAGAAGAAGTTTACGATGATGGAAATTATGATAATGACAACAAGAAGGAAGAGGAGACGAAGCATGAAAAAAAAAGCAAATAGAATTATCGACGAGCCCTATGTTCAATCAAATGTAGACTGACATAATACCCGATGTACTGCTGCTGCTGCTGCTGCTGCTGCTGCTGCTGTATAAAGACAAGAAGGTTGATGGTGCCATGTAGCCATTGTCTTCAACACGAGAATGTAATGAGCATTCGTTTGAGACTGATCGATAAACTTCAGGCCATCGATACGTTAACGAAGCAAGGGCCCTTCAGGAAAATTGTTCTATCTGATGATGACAGGGAATTTAAATAACTACAAGCTTGTATTCGAGTGTCGGCTCTTGGACGTCGTATCTCGCTTCTTTATAAAGATGGAAATGTCAGAGGTGATCGCTGGAGAATGGGGTTCGTTGCAAGAATGTTTTACACGTGCTCGAGTGTGAGTACTCATGCACACAACATGCAAACACAAGCACACGCACAATCACACTTATTTTATGTGTCTGACTGTCTGTCTTTATCACTCTCTCTTTCTTTCTCTATCTCTTTCCCTCTCTCTCTTGCAAACTGATGCTATACTCTCTCTAAGTCACTGTCTTTCTTAATCGTTTATTTTTCTAACGCAGTATCTCTCTCTCTCTCTCTCTCTCTCTCTCTCCTCTCTCTCTCCCTCTCTCCCTCTCTCTCCTCTCTCTCTCTCTCTCTCTCTCTCTCTCTCTCTCTCTCTCTCTCTCTCTCTCTTATATATCAGTGGTCGAATGAGGGAGATAATTCTTATGAAATGAAAAGTTTTTCTATGTATACAATCGGATGGTTGCTAAGGGAATTTAAGACGTGACAAGCGCAGAACGTTTCAGGGCAGGAAAAAAAGCTGGGAGCAGCCACCGTGGTGGAGTTTCGAGGTGGAGAAGGCTTGGGTGGATAAGCGTAGTGCTGTAAGGAGATGGCAAAATGCCAAGAAGAACAGAGGTGGTCATCCTAGTCCCTGCTTGCACTTAGAAAGAGAGATGCACACAAAAGTAAGCTATTTCAAAAAACTGGTCAAGTGGTTAAAAGCGAAAAATGGGCAGAGGTGTGTCAAAGAGTAAGCACAGACAAGTCACTGAAATTGTTCTGGCGACTACATAAAAGCATGAGTGGTGTAGTCAAGAATAAGAGCATTTCAGACTTCCAAGGTGCTGACCTCACCTGGCAGAGGACTGACGAGGACAAGGGCAAAGCCCTCTTTGAACGCTACCTTGAGCAGGGCAACCAGACAGACATGGGAGGCCGAAATCTGGCCAAGGAGGTCACCTCAGACAGATGCAAGGCCCAGAACACTTCGGAGGAAGACACAGTGACAGTGAAAGAAATCAAGGCTGTGCTTCGACGAGCAAAAAACAGTGCTCCAGGTCCTGATGGCATAAGATACGACGACATAAATAGGTGTACCGACAATGAGCTAGAGAAACTAGCAGACATGTACAACAACAGTATAGGGAGTGCTAGCATCAAGGAGGAATGGTTACACAGCTATCTGATTCCCTTGCCGAAGCCTGACAAAGACCACAAAATAATTCAGGGATATCGAATTATAACCATGCAGAATACAATAGGCAAGCTGCTGGAGAAGGTAATTGCCAGGAAAATATCAAGCCAACTAGAGAGGCAAGGTGTTTTCCCACCTACCCTGGGTGGGTACCGTCCAAAAAGAGAAACCTGGACCAATGCAGCAGTCTTTGCCCATGATGTCTATGAAGGTTTCCACTCAGGCACTGAAACCGTTGCTGCAGCGATTGATCTTGAGGACGCATACAACAGAGTACCACTGGATTTTTAATGTTTCAGCTTCTTGAACTAAACGTAAGTCCATTCCTCCTTAGTTGGATCGCTGCAGCCCTCTACCAACGGAAAGTAGTTTTTAGATGTGGCAGTTGGACTTCGGAACCAACAACAATATATCCTGGCCTACCACAGGGATCACCATTATCTCCGGTACTGTTCAACGCCTACACAGTGAGAATCACCAGTGAGCAGATCACTGGACCTGGCAGGACATTGTCGTATGCCGATGATGTTTTAGTGTATCGTCAGGGTAAGGATAGAGAGGAGGTTGCTGTGGAACTACAAACCGAACTCAATCGCATAAGTACTTGGTGTGATGAAGCTGGGGCAATGGTCAACCCAACAAAGGCAACAGTGACTTGGTTCTCGTTGAATAATCATATTGTCAACAATCCAACACCAACTGTAATGCTGTGTTCAGAGACGGTGGAAAGAACGCAGGCAATGAATTACCTGGGGATACGGTTTGATCGAAGCCTTGCTTATAATGTGCACATAGACCAGGTGATAACAAAGGCCAAGCGGGGTTTGGCAGCGATGCGGGTGATGGCGGCAGCAAACTGTGAGCAGCGCCATCTATGTCTTCTGTACGAGGGGCTGGTCATGTCTGTTTTGGAGTATGCAATGGCAATTCTGACTCTCAGCCATAAGCAGATAGAAAGGATGGAAAGGATACAGAATGAAGCTATGCGCATTATTCTTGGATGTACAAGAGATACAGCATGCAGGGCGATGCGCTACCTTCTTGATTTTCCAACCATTGAAGAGAGAATACAAGTTTGCAGGGCACGCGCCTACCTCAGAATTAACGCAAACACACAACATCCACTGCATAGTGAAATTAGGAAGGTGAAGGGCAGCAGGTTAAAAAGAGGACGGTCGTGGATGGGTCAAGCCGAAGACATTCTTCAACAGGTGTGTTCACTTGAGGACTTAGAACCTGGCGAGGAGTGGGTGCAAGTGCCAACAGACTTCTGCACATCCTTTTCAGTTTGCATCCAACTAGATAGAAAATGCAGACAAGAAAATCCGGCTGCTGTTGAGGCTGAAGTACAAGCGTTGATTTTCGAGAATTCGCTAGACGGTGACGCGGTCATCTACACAGATGGGTCGGTCGTCCGACATGTGAGAAGCTCATGGGCCTTTACAGCTCGGGCCGGAGGGAGAATTGTGAAGGAGGACTCTGGTGCTTTCACTGAAACCACAGGTAGCCTGACCATGGAAGTCATGGCAGTAAGTAAAGCAATAACATGGCTCGAGACACAGACATTCACTAGGGCTTGTTTCCTTAGCGACTCAATGAACATGATCAAGAGGATAGAGGAGGGGTCGATCCGAAGAGAATGGTTGCTGCCTCTGAAGCGGTCTCGGCTGGCAAAGATTAGTTTCATCTTCGTGCCAGGTCATGCGGGAGTACAAGGAAATGAGCGGGCTGACAAGCTCGCAGGTGAGGCTACTGTGGAGGGCGGACGCGCCATGGACCAGGCTGACATTCTGAATGCTCTACGAGAAGTGAGACTTTTGCGAGAACCAAGTGATGACTGTGAATCTACAACAATGGCCAGACTGCGGGAGCAGCAAATTAAAAGAGGGGTGGCCAAACAAGAACACTACGCAGGAAGCCAAAGAAGATTGATAAACCAACACAGAACTGGCATCGTTAGCCGCTACACGCTGCGGGATTTGCTGAGGAGGGGATCCGAGCACTTATGGACTGAATGGTTCGATGTGCAACGAGGATGATCTGTCGACTAACTAACTAACTAAGGGGAGTTAAAGTAAGGAGTTATCAAAGTTCCAAAAGGTAATCGAATTTGTATATCTAAGTCTTATTACTTTCTTGGACACTCTTTGGAAATATTAACGAATGAGAAAATTAAGTCTATTCTCATATCATCTTTTATGAGGATAAACAATCCTGTTTGCTATGTCTTTATTCGGGATTTTTATGGTTTGTTTCGTTAATTTTGCCTGTCGACGCTAATGATATTCATTATGCATGCCCTCAGTCCCAACCTGAGATTACAACTGTTCATTTTCCCAAATTTAGCTGGTCATGCAAGAGCTCGCCCTCGTATTACATGCTTCTTAAATATAAATTAGGCAAGATCTACAAGCCTCCTCTGTAGGAATTATACCCTGTTCTAAAGATGAGAATATAATCTTATGGGTGTCAGGTCGGAACGGCAGAGTTTCGTTTAAAATTGAATGTGCGGCGGAAAGAAAGTTTCTAGTGTCGTATTTGATATCTGCGACTATTAGGCGTTAGGTTGGCGAAAGGGTAACTGGCTATTTCTCTGAGAACGAATATTTATCCAGGGCTATTGTGGATCATATGGTTTGTTAGGGGTAGATTTTCTTAAGAATTCGATTGTAATCTAACTCCTCAAGTAATTAGAAAGCCTTTGATTTCTGTCAGAAGGGATTTGGAGGAATTCATCTTCTCAGCATCTTGTGGCTGTGTCAAGACCATGCGCTTTCCATGCCAAGCTTCCCATAGATGCACCGGCCCTCTACTGCCTTTATCTTCATGTAATATACTCAGAAGACAACTTGTGGGCATGGGATGAATTCATGTCATCTATATAGTACGTCTGTTGCCGGGGCCCATAAGGGAAGCACAGAATAGCAACACTGTAGCCTACCACGCATGTCGTAAGAGGCGACTAAGGAGGCTTGATGGTTCCGTCGCCCTGCTACTGAGTGAGTGCGTGGCGCGACACTGTGAGCTGTGAGTTTCGTGTGAAATGCTTTTGAATCTGCCCGAGGTTTTTTGGAACGTGACTGCATGTTCGGAGTGATGGCAGATGGCTATGTCCCAGAGTTGACCGGTTTTTGCCTTATGCAGAAATGCGTGGCTGCTGGGCTTCTGGTTGATTGCCACTGCCATCGACGATGAACTGTATTTCGTGGTCTGTGTGGGTGAACATCTAGGAAACATTCAGATGGGAAAATGACTGCCGATTCGATCAGAGATGAACTGGGTGTTTCGTGGGGGACTATTGTGTTGACATTCTGGCGGCGGCATTATGCACAGTGTATCTGTGCGGGCTGTTGTTTGTCGAGACTCCTGTCTTTCCCACTTTTCACATTGAGCAGTGGGTAGCGTTTTGTGTGATATTTACTGGCACAGGAACGGAGCATAATGGGGACGACCCGTTGCTGTGAAGTTGGAACTGCGACTAACTAACTAACTAAGATAAACTCTATCACGTGGATCAAATAGTGGAGAACTCTTTCTTATTCTCAACTCTTCTCGGGAATTGTTAGTCAAAAAGGATTGTGTATCGTTCGGCATACCAAATATACTGGTCTAATCAAATAGATCTCAACAGACTACAAATGTGTTAGAATAGTGGTAAGAGGAATGGATGAGGGGATGAAATTACCTCAGGGAGATATTCACATTTTTTCGCCCTTCGTTACAGACACCCCCCCCCCCTTTTTTATTACACAAGTATTCGTGACATGCAGGATCTGTGAATTTCAACATTGATTGCGTTTTAACAGAAACGAGGCAACCAATCTAAATATCAATATTAACGTTTTTGTCTCTGTGGCTGCGGGCGATTTGGAAGCAGACAGCATTGCTTAGATTTCCGTACAAAAGTATGAGTGCCGGTCGTTCAGTAGCAATGGCAAATTACTAAATGTAACCTTGTCAAGAAATCACAAAACAGCCCCCCCCCCCCTCCCCACCCACCAAAAAAAACAAAAACACACACACACACACACAAAGCTGGTGTTGACTGCCACGTCCTGCAAATGTTATGAAACTAACATTTTTACAAAAAAGATCAAGTTATTTGCTGTAGATAAATGTTGAGGACTGCTCTTTCAAGATATGTGTATGTGACATCCCTCCTTCTACCCATGATCACACATATTAGTCGACTCACACAACTTACACTTATTCATCTATTAATCTACCAATAGATTTCACATCGCACACCCATCTATCTATCTACTCATCCTTGTATCCATTTATCTACCCACCCACCCAACCATCCATCCACCCATCTTAACATCCATCCATCCATCTATCCATTCTTCACTCCGCATCCATCCCTCTATCAATCCATTCATCCATCCATTCACCCATTCCTGAGTCCGTCCGCCCCTCCTTCTCTCTGTCGGTCTGAATAACCTCTGACGAAAATGTATAATAGAATAAAAAAGACAACATTACACTGCATGCCTCACTACAGAAGAAGAAGAAGAAGAAGAAGAAGAAGAAGAAGAAGAAGAAGAAGAAGAAGAAGAAGAAGAAGAAGAAGAAGAAGAAGAAGAAGAAGAAG
>JACEFZ010014825.1:217500-355000 GCA_014155875.1 Cepaea nemoralis
TGCACAGAGTACGCGTTCAAACCCATGTCTATAAGTGCCACAGAGTACGCGTTCAAACCCATGTCTATAAGTGCACAGAGTACGCGTTCAAACCCATGTCTATAAGTGCACAGAGAACGCGTTCAAACCCATGTCTATAAGTGCACAGAGTACGCGTTCAAACCCATGTCTATAAGTGCACAGAGAACGCGTTCAAACCCATGTCTATAAGTGCACAGAGTACGCGTTCAAAACCCATGTCTATAAGTGCACAGAGTACGCGTTCAAACCCATGTCTATAAGTGCACAGAGTACGCGTTCAAACCCATGTCTATAAGTGCACAGAGAAACGCGTTCAAACCCATGGTCTATAAGTGCACAGAGAAAGCGTTCAAACCCATGTCTATAAGTGCACAGAGTACGCGTTCAAACCCATGTCTATAAGTGCACAGAGAACGCGTTCAAACCCATGTCTATAAGTGCACAGAGAACGCGTTCAAACCCATGTCTATAAGTGCACAGAGAACGCGTTCAAACCCATGTCTATAAGTGCACAGAGTACGCGTTCGGCTCCTGGGGCCCTCGCAGCTAATTATTGATATTTTTATTAGTTACCAGAGAATAAATACGCTTTTAATTTTTTTTTAAATGTTTTATTGTTTGAATAGTCTTAAATAGAATAGATTCTATTTTACTGCAATATACATTATCTCTATACACTTTTATTTGAGCATCGCGTACTCGAACGGTTTCCAGTCTTGCTTGCCGTTGCTCGCCTGTTTCAGATGAACGTGCTTGAGCAGTGCGTACTCGATTGGTTTCCAGATGAACGTGCTTGAGCAGTGCGTACTCGATTGGTTTCCAGTCTTGCTTCCCGTTGCTCGTCTGTTTCTGAAGCTCGTAATGCCTTTTTCTTTCGTGCTTGAGGAAAAATTGTTGATTTTAAACTAACTATTTCAGTTGGATCCGCGGGAGTGAGAACAACATCTGTACAAAATTTCATCTCAATCGGATGGACCGTTCGGGAACGCATAAAGGACACACACACAAACAAACATTCTCTTATATATATATATATATATATATATATATATATATATATATATATATATATATATATATATATATATATATATATATATATATATATATATACATACACACACACACACACACACACACACACACACACACACACACACACACACACACACACACACACACACACACAGAGCTAGTCGTCGACTTACGACCTATGCAACTTACGACCATTCGACTTTACGACCACAATCACTAGCCATATTATTAATTCGAGTCTAGTTCTTCCACATTGACGTGGATAGGCCTTAGGTTCATACCAGAGTGCGATCAGCGTTGCCAGTAGTGGGTTGTGCTCAATATTTAAAGATTTATTTCTGCCTCAATTATCAGTCGAACGGCGTTGTCTGCAAAGATCAGGTTGTGTGACGGTTTATTCCATGCTCAGTCTTCGTAGACTTAGACGGATAACCTGATTTTTGCAGATGATGCTGCAGTTACGACCCACTCTGAGGAAGAATTACAATGTCTACTATCTGCATTCTCCAATGCTTGTTCAGAATTTGGTTTAACAATTAGCAAAAAGAAGACACAGATTATGTCACAAGGTGCACATGGGGTACCATCAATCTTTATTGACGACGCCGAACTAGAGATGGTAGACCATGTAATAATAATGTTTCCTATAGTATTTTCCACACCTGTATTTTATATGGTTTGCAAATATTAAACCAATTGTACATGTACAGTTAATGCAGTGGTTTTCTTAAACCTGACGATATAGAAATAAGAAACAAAATGGTGTAGAGATGATACAAATGGCACAAAATGAACATCTAAAATTATGATTTATAACAATAATAAAAGAAATTTATGATATAATTTAACTTAAATATTTTTATAACATCACTTCACATTACTGTACACATAGCGTACTCAACTTACGACCAAATGGTGTTACGACCGGTCTCTCGGAACCGATCGTGGTCGTAAGTCGACAACTAGCTCCACCCACCCACACACACGCACACGCACGCACGCACGCGCGCGCACGCACACACACACACGCGCGCGCGCGCGCACACGCACGCGCACGCACACACACACACACACACATATATATATATATATATATATATATATATATATATATATTAGCTGACCCGGCCCGGCTTCGCCCAGCCCCTGGCGGAAAGCGTCTCATTTAATTCATATTCGGCCCCTGCCACCGTTCCCAAAAGATACGACCTGGCCCGGCTTCGCCCATCCCCTGGCGGCGGGCATCTCATTTAATTCATATTCGGCCCCTGCTCCCATTCCCTTTCCCAAAAAATTCGACCCACCCTGGCTTCGCCCAGCCTCTGGCGGGGAGCGTCTCATTTAATTCATATTTGGCCCCTGCCCCCGTTCCCGTTCCCAAAAAAGCGACCCGGCCCGGCTTCGCCCAGCTCCTGGCGGGGAGCATCTCATTTAATTCATATTTGGATATTTGGCCCCTGCTCCCGTCCCCGTTACCAAAAAAGACGACCCGTCCCGGCTTCGCCCAGACCCTGGCGGGGAGCGTCTCATTTAATTCATATTAGTAGTCATATAAGCTCCCGTTCCCGTTCCCGGAAAAATGGCGAACAGATTGGAAGAGAACAATCTTCATCCCAATAACTAAATAGGGCAATTATTTTTTGTGTGGGTTTGGCGGTTACCCCAGATCAGCTGGTTCCCCCGTCTGCCCCTTTTTTTGGCGTGGACCGTTAGTCTCACTGTGAGCTATTGCCCACAGTGGTCCACCGGGCCCACATGTAAGGTGAAGCTATGTGAGGTGGTTTGATCACCCCGGCCCCCGACCAGACCAGGCGCACTACTGGGGCAAATGCGTCTGATCCTAGCCAAATGACCGAGAAGGATCATCCCGGCCTCTGACCAGACCAAGTGTACTACTGAAAGCCAGCAAATACACTCGAATCTTAGCCAAAAGGCTAATCTGAAAAGAATCTGAAACTACTGAACGTAAATTTACCAAGATATCACGAAAAACCAATAAATGCTGGGATGACTGTATAGATATCGAATAAAAATAAAAATATGAGTTAGAAAATTTTCACGTATTGAAAATAGATGCATTATTTTTATGAAAACTTTAAAAATGCCTTAAAGATTTTATCATTATATATTATAACCCATATGCCTGTAAATAACTGTAGACAAACATTTTATAAAGCTTTGATAACAATGCAACAATTACATATAAAATATATAGCAATGCTACTAAAAGTTATGTCCCTTGATATAACTTTTCTTAAGTTAAGTCCCCTCGCTATATATAAATTATAATGTAAATTACAAAATTAAATTTTATTACGTAAATAGCTGTGTGTAAACAAACAAACTATGACAGTTGACAGCACCGGAATGAGAAGAAGAAAATTTCATCTCAATCGGATGGACCGTTCGCGAACGAATAAATAACATACAGACAGACAGACATTGCATTATATATATATATATATATATATATATATATATATATATATATATATATATATATATATATATATATTGTCATAGACCTAATTATACAAGTAAACGCTACAGACTAAGCGGACAGAGCAGGTATAGCAGGCAGACAGTCAGTTAACAGGGACTGGCGTGTGAGACAGGTATGATAGTACCGAGACAGGTCACGACTGTTGACAAACGCCGAGAGGTCAGTAACAGTGAGCCTGCAACGCAGGACAGACTCGAGACGAACGGACCAAGATAGGCCCAGCAAGAATCACGTAGCCATGGGGCACGTGGTAGAAAGGTCTGGACAAAGACTGGACAGACTGTGCAGGACCAGCGACGGAGACGGACGTGTTTGGGAGAGGACTGTTTGTATCTGGCTTGAGACGAGTGAAAGTTATTACAAGCGCGAGTTGTGTAATTTCTAGAGGGTGAGCTGTATAACTGCGAGACGAATTGAGTGAGACAGAGACGAATTGTATGCAGCCTGAATGTTATGGCTAGATTGTATGTTAGCGTGAGTGGTTGTACATAGGGTGTTACGAGTACATATTTCTGAATAGCCTGTGTTAGTACCGCCACGATTGTGTTGCATCGGCACCATGTTGTTATGACGAGCAGTCGCGCTGTTATATTTGCGACGCTTCAGTTCAAGAATAAAAGTTCCTGATAGGGACGGACCCAGAGCCCGTCTCGGTGTGCATTCATTGTGTTAGAGAGGGTTTAAATTATCTGTCACCGACCAACATGTGTGTGAAGTAATAACACTGGGTCTGTGACACACACACACGCACACACACACACACACACACACACACACACACACACACACACCAACACACGCACACACACACACACACGCACACATATACACGAGGGGAAGTCAACAAGTAAGTCACAAATGGCTGTAGAAAAATAACTAAATATGATAACAACTCGAAACCAGTTTATTTGTATACATACATTGTCCCTTTATTTCTGAACATAATTTCCTCCAACATTGATGTACTTATCAGTCCTCCCAAACCGAATGCATAGAACTGTGTGCTGTTTTCTAAACCACGTTTTCTCTTCACATTCAACTTCGGCGTCATTCGCGAAATGTCTCCCGCCAAGGTGCGTTTTCAGTGGACCAAAAAAGTGGAAATCGCTAGGGGCTAAGTCTGAGCTGTAAGGTGGATGTTCCAGAACTTCCCACCTTAGTTGGTTAATTTTCTCCTGAGTTAATCGAGCCGTATGTGGTCTGGCATTGTCATGAAGAAGCAACACTCCTCTAGTCAGCAGTCCTGGACGTTTTCTTCGAATTGCACCAAGAAGCATCGATATAACTTCACAGTACGATTCAGAATTCACACTGTCACCTTTCTTCTTGAAATTGGTTAAAAGCACTCCTTGACAATCCCAGAACAAGGTCAGCATAACTTTCGCTGCTGATGGCGTAACCTTGAATTTTTGGACACAAGGCGAAGAAGGATGTTTTCTACCCAGCTATGCACCGCTTTACGGGACAAACATTTGTCAGCATAAACAGGATTTCCTTATGAATGTTCTTTACAGGCAGTCCTCCCCCCCCCCCCCACCCCAAAGCACAACCGCACGTTGCTCTTTTGTTGTACACTCCGTAAGTACAGTCGCCATTTTGTTTATGCGCTGCTCATGTGCATTAGACACCTAGCGCCACCTGACCAACGGGAATATAAAGTTCGATGTTGCTGTCACATAATAACACCTGTAGAAAACACCAACTACATTTACCTGCCATCCCACATAACTATGTGACTTACTTATTGACTCGCCCTCGTGTGTGTGTGTGTGTGTGTGTGTGTGTGTGTGTGTGTGTGTGTGTGTGTATTGTGTTTATCTTTCACTTTCTCTCTCTCACATGCACACACGTCCTCTCTCTCTCTCTCTCTCTCTCTCTCTCTCTCTCTCTCTCTCTCTCTCTCTCTCTCTCTCTCATGTACACACTTTCTTATTCCTTCTTACCTACTCTCTCTGCTTCTTTCACTCTCCCACTCTCACTTTTTCACACACATTTAGCACCATATACCCAATAGGTCACATGTTGTGAGACAGCCGTGGTAGTGTAATGACTGAACCAGCCTGGTGTTCATGGGTTTACATCACCCACCGAGGTCCCACTGGTCTTTAAACATATGGGTTTGGCACCATATGCCTAATGAGCCTACGACGTATAAACTGATCATTTATTTTACTGTACTCATTGTATGGACAGGGACCCAGTAGTATACTTTACTTAGTGTGTGGACACGAACCCAGTATTATACTTTACTCATTGTATGGACAGGGACCCAATAGTATACTTTACTCATTGTATGGACAGGGACCCAGTAGTATACTTTACTTAGTGTGTGGACACGAACCCAGTATTATACTTTACTCATTGTATGGACAGGGACCCAATAGTATACTTTACTCATTGTATGGACAGGGACCCAATAGTATACTTTACTCATTGTATGGACAGGGACCCAGTAGTATACTTTACTTAGTGGACACGAACCCAGTGGCAGAAGCTGTTTTTATACACATTGAGCGACACACTTTAGAATACAAGCGTAAGAAAACATAAATGATGGTCATTTTCAAGAAGAAAGAAGTATCACAATATAACATTCAACTAAATGGTAAAATTCTTGCACAGTTGAGTCGGTACATGTATCTTGGAAAACGTATAACACGTGATGGGTGATGCCTTGTAGAGATTAGAACAATAATCGCCGTGGTATCTTTTGCAAGATGCAAACTATGCTCACCAATTAAAAAAGAAAAAAAACTTGCAGTGAGAAAAGGTGCTACATAGAATCTATAGTATTATATGCATTTTTATTCAATATGGCTGACAGATGTGCTATCCATTAAGGCCTTGGTGTGATTTTGCTTCTGGTTACGGTTTACTTACGCATTATTTCTCATTTTGGACTGTAGTAAATAACTTCATCGTCGCTATGAACCGAGTGCCTGGTGCAACACTGTGATCTGTGAATTTCATTTGCATTGCCTTTTCGATCTGTCCGCGGTGTTTTGTGTTGTGAGCTGTTTTTACCGAAAAATGGCGAGTAGCTGGTTGCTGATTAAATGGTTTGTTTCGTGCAGCAATACGTGTGCACTGCTGTTTTCTTTTTTTAAATTATGGACTGCTACTTCCATCGACGATAAACTGTAATTCTGGCAGCGGTTTTATGTTTGCATGCGCGGACATGCTGCTGGTTTTGTCTGGACTACTGTCTGTTTTACTTTTCCCATGGGCCAGTGAGGAGCTTGTTTGTGTGATATTTGCTGGCACAGGTACGGAGCAGTACGGTTGACCCGTTGCAGTGATGTTGGAACTGCGACTAATGGCATTGTACACACGTCGACTAATAGCAGTTTAAACACGGACAATAAGCAGGCACGGACAATAAGCAGGCACGGACAATAAGCAGGCACGGACAATAAGCAGGCACGGACAATAAGCAGGCACGGACAATAAGCAGGCACGGACAATAAGCAGGCACGGACAATAAGCAGACACGGACAATAAGCAGGCACGGACAATAAGCAGACACGGACAATAAGCAGACACGGACAATAAGCAGGCACGGACAATAAGCAGACTCGGACAATAAGCAGACACGGACAATAAGCAGCCACGGACAATAAGCAGGCACGGACAATAAGCAGGCACGGACAATAAGCAGGCACGGACAATAAGCAGGCACGGACAATAAGCAGACGCAGACAATAAGCAGGCACGGACAATAAGCAGACACGGACAATAAGCAGACACGGACAATAAGCAGACGCAGACAATAAGCAGGCACGGACAATAAGCAGGCACGGACAATAAGCAGGCACGGACAATAAGCAGGCACGGACAATAAGCAGGCACGGACAATAAGCAGGCACGGACAATAAGCAGACGCAGACAATAAGCAGGCACGGACAATAAGCAGACACGGACAATAAGCAGGCACGGACAATAAGCAGACACGGACAATAAACAGGCACGGACAATAAGCAGGCACGGACAATAAGCAGACACGGACAATAAGCAGGCACGGACAATAAGCAGGCACGGACAATAAGCAGGCACGGACAATAAGCAGGCACGGACAATAAGCAGACGCAGACAATAAGCAGGCACGGACAATAAGCAGGCACGGACAATAAGCAGGCACGGACAATAAGCAGGCACGGACAATAAGCAGGCACGGACAATAAGCAGGCACGGACAATAAGCAGACGCAGACAATAAGCAGACACGGACAATAAGCAGACACAGACAATAAGCAGACACGGACAATAAGCAGACACGGACAATAAGCAGGCACGGACAATAAGCAGACACGGACAATAAGCAGGCACGGACAATAAGCAGGCACGGACAATAAGCAGGCACGGACAATAAGCAGACGCAGACAATAAGCAGACACGGACAATAAGCAGACACGGACAATAACAGGCACGGACAATAAGCAGACACGGACAATAAGCAGGCACGGACAATAAGCAGACACGGACAAAAAGCAGGCACGGACAATAAGCAGGCACGGACAATAAGCAGACACGGACAATAAGCAGACACGGACAATAAGCAGACACGGACAATAAGCAGGCACGGACAATAAGCAAACACGGACAATAAGCAGGCACGGACAATAAGCAGACACGGACAATAAGCAGACACGGACAATAAGCAGGCACGGACAATAAGCAGACACGGACAATAAGCAGGCACGGACAATAAGCAGACACGGACAATAAGCAGGCACAGACAATAAGCAGACGCAGACAATAAGCAGACATGCCAAGGAATGTCAAATGACAGCGTAAATGTACTTTCTGATGCAAAGAATAACATGGACGGACAGAATAACATGGACGGACAGAATAACGAACCAGAAATCCTTCAACGGATTAAATCCGTAAACTGATTAGACAAAACTGCGTAGGCAGTCAACATTTGTCGGCATATTATGAGGAGAAAGAATGGTGAAAACTTAGTGATAACTGGCAAACTTTTTGGGGAAAAATCAAGGGGAAAACAACGAGTTAAATACTATGATGGCGTGGTCATAGCGCAGAATACCAATAAGAGCTCTGAGTTCATTCCAGACTGGAGAATGTGTGAGATGGCTATTCAGGACTTCCCACGCCATCGGCATGGTTCATGATGATGGCGAAGGATTCAAAATGTCAGTTACCTTCAGACATAATGTCGTAGATATAGCACAGCCAAAATAAGCTTCGAAAAATCACGAGTTTGATTTACCGTTCCGTAGGGTAACTAAACTGGAAGATGCGGAAATGAAACGCCGCGAAATCGAGATGAAAATTCGTAATGTGTAAACTAACACGCGGAAATACTTTTTGGGGAAAAATCAAGGGGAAAACAACGAGTTAAATACTATGATGGCGTGGTCATAGCGCAGAATACCAATAAGAGCTCTGAGTTCATTCCAGACTGGAGAATGTGTGAGATGGCTATTCAGGACTTCCCACGCCATCGGCATGGTTCATGATGATGGCGAAGGATTCAAAATGTCAGTTACCTTCAGACATAATGTCGTAGATATAGCACAGCCAAAATAAGCTTCGAAAAATCACGAGTTTGATTTACCGTTCCGTAGGGTAACTAAACTGGAAGATGCGGAAATGAAACGCCGCGAAATCGAGATGAAAATTCGTAATGTGTAAACTAACACGCGGAAATGTTCAAATTACACAACATTATGTTCGATATTTGTGAAAATATGAGACAGAAGATCATAAATGAGAGACTAACAAACCAGAGATGCTTTCATCTCTTCAACCACCTGAAGCTTGTACCGACTCGTACATTTTCAAAACAGCCATTTGTAGCAGTTGCTCTTGGAGAGTAGGAATTTCAAAACAGTCATTACGTGCCTTGCCGATAAACGTAGATGGTCCATATATTTACTTCTCTGCCTTCCCCTCGTTCTTTTCCACTCAGATTTGCTAGTTGTCATTAAGTTGTTTAATTTATTTCTTTTTATAACATGTCAGAAAATGTTTGACTGTCTACGTCTAATTTCTCTAAAAAGTTTCCTGTTCTCATTTGCTTTCTTGTAGGACTTTCTCCATCGTATTCTTTGCATTCTCCTCAGAAACCATATCTCCACTGTCAATATTTGTTTTTCAGCTTGTCTGCTCACTGTTGCCGTTTTACACCCATACAAAAGTACAGGCTCTATTTAGCACCACAACACTCTTTTTCACGTTGCATTTGACATCTTTTTATTGATCAGTATGTTTTCAATCTAGCAAAAAGGCTACCTTCGCCATAGCGATTCTTGTTCTAATCTCCCTCAAGGCAACTCTCATCAGATGTTATGACTGCTCCGAAATGATTGTACCGATTCACTTATTTAAGAATATTCTAATGTACCTGTATATGGGAATATTCTTAAACAGGTGAAATTCAAATAATAAAAAAAAAAACATGACCGTAAATCAGTAAATATGACTATCATACACTTTTTATCCGTACTGAGCTTATGGTCCTAGACCCTTATATATATATATGGACTAACCGATGCGACGGGGTGATGCGGTCTTTACTGCCCCAGAAATATCCTCGTACCCATGTTAAGCTGAGTAGATCTTCGAGCCCAGGCCAGGTTTAAACATCTGCACAGATGCGGATTCGAACGCATACAACTAGGCCGATGGCGAGCGTCTTTGTGACCACAATGCTTGGCGATGCATGTTCTTTGAAGGAGAAAATGCACAAATGAAGAAGCTCACGAACAAATGAACACACGGATAACGAATCAAGCCAGCGAAAATAAAACGCCACGGATCATTTGCCCGCCGAACAGTAGACAAAGTGAGATGACGTGTTACTCATGGCTCATGCATCTAGCCATTGATGCTTACATGATACCCATTTGTATGTTATCATTTTTTTAATGGTATTTGTCCAGTTACCAGAATCCAACATTCTTGCTGAAACGATTGGTCAAGTTGGGGGAACATTGTTTAGGGGTGGAGTGGCTTGGGATTAAGGAGTTCACTTGAAAACTGAACTGACGAGGTGTGGCGTGGACAGCATCTTCTTTTTCTTTCATCCCGTTTTGGGGTATATAATCTCAACCCCCCCCCAGCCATCCTATCCTTAGCTATCCCAAGCAGCTCCACCCATATCCTCCTTATATTATTCATTTCTGTCTCTACTTATCTTAGGTCTTTTTGCGCTATGGTTTCCAGACATAGACCCTTCTATATATATATAATATATACTATACTATTCTCAGGCTTTCTCAGTGTGTCTTGTCCAGCGCCCGCGTCATTTCTTCACCTCCTAGTTCATTGGCTTTTGTCTGGTTCTCCCAATGAGCTCCACATTGATGATTCTGTTATATAATTTTATTCTGTCTAATTTACACAGAAATGACTGAGCTACCGTATAACTGCAGACGGCACTATTTGCTTTCTGTTAGCGCCCAATGTTGGGCTGCGCTCACCAACCCAGACACCCCACTTTATGCTAACGGCGTCGAGCGGAGGAGAGCAAATGGGAGGGTACAAGCCTTGTCGTCGTGCGAGGAAACGCAACCTAAAGATTAAATGTCACTGCAGGGCAGATTTTGCTAGAGCGATTCTTATTCTAATCTCTTCAAGACACTTCCCATCAGATGATATGACTGTTCCGAGATAGTTGTGCTGGTGCACATTAAGAATATTTCAATATACCCGTATATTACATTGTGGTATTTCTGTCTTTGTAAAGACGACTATAATTTATGTCTTCTTACAATGTAATTCTAACCCTAGTACCTCATAAATAGGTACCGACTATAGGCACTCCTTTGAAGGACTTACATGGATACACTGTGCGGATCACGCTGGAGTGCCAGGCAACGTTCCCTCGTGTTGAACTCAAGGGTAGTCCATACACCTTTATGTAAATCTGGTCTTCTCGAGTTAGAGACGGACATTGTCTTTATAAGCCCTCCGCCATGACATTACTAACGTGAATAGCTACTCCCGCTCTTTCTGTTATGATTTTTCTTTTTTTTCCCCCCCTACTTTCTTCATTTTACGTTTTCCAGTTTCTAAAACACCCTCCTCCTCCCATTCTCCAAACACATTTTACCCCTAGAACAATCTTTCCTCACTGATCTACATTGATCTTATTGCAGCCTTTTTCCTATGTGGCCAATTTCTTTAATGAAAACATTTCCATCGATCTTCCCATTTCGCCCTACCTGCAGAACATCCCCCTGGGCATTGGACTGCGAAATGTAGATAATGGAATACCTAAAAACCCGTGGCAGAAATACGATCAACCCAGCCAATCTAGATATGATGTGTTGAATCAAGTTACATCACAATAACCCTCTTCGCAGGATGTAACACTTCATTACGAGTCTTGCACAACCCGATAGTTTCTGAGTTTGGAGAGAGAAGGAGAGCTCTGTATCACAGACCCCCATGAGAAAAGTACGCTGGCACCGACTGGGGGTAAGCCTCTGCATCAACCTTGTACAGGCAACACAACCCCCATGGGGACAGCATGTTGGCACCGGGCTGGGGGTAAGTCTCATCATCAACCTTGTACAGGTCAACACAACCCCTATGGGACAGTATGTTGGCACCGGGTGGGGGTAAGTCTCTGCATCAACCTTGTACAGGTCAACACAACCCCTATGGGACAGTATGTTGGCACCGGCTGGGGGTAAGTCTCATCATCAACCTTGTACAGGTCAACACAACCCCCATGGGACAGTATGTTGGCACCGGGTGGGGGTAAGTCTCTGCATCAACCTTGTACAGGTCAACACAATCCCCATGGGACAGTATGTTGGCACCGGGTGGGGGTAAGTCTCATCATCAACCTTGTACAGGTCAACACAACCCCCATGGGACAGTATGTTGGCACCGGGTGGGGGTAAGTCTCTGCATCAAGCTTGTACAGGGCAACACAATCCCCATGGGACAGTATGTTGGCACCGGGTGGGGGTAAGTCTCTGCATCAACCTTGTACAGGTCAACACAATCCCCATGGGACAGTATGTTGGCACCGGGTGGGGGTAAGTCTCATCATCAACCTTGTACAGGTCAACACAACCCCCATGGGACAGTATGTTGGCACCGGGTGGGGGTAAGTCTCTGCATCAACCTTGTACAGGGAAACACAACCCCCATGGGACAGTATGTTGGCACCGGGTGGGGGTAAGTCTCTGCATCAACCTTGTACAGGGAAACACAACCACCATGTGGACAGTATGTTGGCAACGGGTAGGGGTAAGTCCTCTGCATCAACCTTGTACAGGGAAACACAACCACCATGTGGAAAGTATGTTGGCATCGGGTGGGGGTAAGTCTCTGCATCAACCTTGTACAGGGAAATACAACCACCATGTGGACAGTATGTTGGCAACGGGTGGGGGGTAAGTCTCTGCATCAACCTGTACAGGGAAACACAACCCCCATGGGACAGTATGTTGGCAACGGGTGGGGTGTAAGTCTCTGCATCAACCTTGTACAGGGAAACACAACCCCCATGGGACAGTATGTTGGCATCGGCTGGGGGTAAGTCTCTGCATCAACCTTGTACAGGGCAACACAACCCCCATGGGACAGTATGTTGGCACCGGCTGGGGGTAAGTCTCATCATAAACCTTGTACAGATCAACACAACCCCCATGGGACAGTATGTTGGCACCGGGTGGGGGTAAGTCTCTGCATCAACCTTGTACAGGGAAACACAACCCCCATGGGACAGTATGTTGGCACCGGGTGGGGGTAAGTCTCTGCATCAACCTTGTACAGGGAAACACAACCACCATGTGGACAGTATGTTGGCAACGGGTAGGGGTAAGTCTCTGCATCAACCTTGTACAGGGAAACACAACCACCATGTGGACAGTATGTTGGCATCGGGTGGGGGTAAGTCTCTGCATCAACCTTGTACAGGGAAATACAACCACCATGTGGACAGTATGTTGGCAACGGGTGGGGGTAAGTCTCTGCATCAACCTTGTACAGGGAAACACAACCCCCATGGGACAGTATGTTGGCAACGGGTGGGGGTAAGTCTCTGCATCAACCTTGTACAGGGAAACACAACCCCCATGGGACAGTATGTTGGCATCGGCTGGGGGTAAGTCTCTGCATCAACCTTGTACAGGGCAACACAACCCCCATGGGACAGTATGTTGGCACCGGCTGGGGGTAAGTCTCATCATCAACCTTGTACAGATCAACACAACATCCATGGGACAGTATGTTGGCATCGTCTGGGGTAAGCCTCTGCATCAACCTCGCTTCGACAGACGCCAGCCATTTTCAGGGTAGGAGTGTAGTCCACACACTACCTTTAGTAGTTGCCACTACTGGGGAGTACACGGACTGATTTGTGCGTGTGGCTTAGCTGTTCCTATTACCAGTATCCCTCGCCATCAGGCTAACCCACTCGAACGAACGAACGAACGAACGAACGAACGAACGAAAATCTTTATTTTCAAAGTGTTAAGAATTGGGCACGCAGGCCCGTCTGACATTCTGCCCTTCTTCTCTATTTCCTCTCATACATTCTTTCATTCAACATCTCTTATGAAGCAATTCTTTAACAACAAAAGAACAATAAGCACTAAAACGCATGAAAAATAATCAATAATACATGACTCGTTGGGGCAATGTTTAACATGGGCATTATAAATACCCAAGGTGGGTGTAACGTGCCACACATATGGGAATGTTTTTTTTTCTTTTTTTTATGGCTAGTTGTCTTTCGAGATAGTTTACCATTATTATTGTCTTTGTTGCTGTTTTATTTTTTAGTAGTCTGTCCTGAGGTAGTGTTCAGACAGGTTGTGACTGTATGTATAATGATTGGTGGTGTCTTTGATTTCTTGTGGAAGATTATTCCACAACAGAGTGGCAGAGTATGCTAAGCTTGTTTTATATAAGTCTATCCTAGGTTTAGGGACATGAAGTATATTTAGTCGTTCGCGATGTCTTGCGTTATATTTAAACAATAGCCATAGGTAGCTTGGGGCATTTTGAAATAGGATTTTGTGAGTTAGTTTAGCATTATTAAAAAGATTTTAAAAGACTCTGATTTATGAGGTACTTCAAATTTACGTGTCGAGTTCAATCGACCGCCATTTTATCGTCTTAAAAGGTAAAACTCACAACTCCAGAGGGTTGACAACCACCAGCGATCCAACCAAACAACCAGCCAAATAACGAACCAAATAACTAACCGACTAACCAACCAACCAAACAACCATCAACCCAACAAACTAACCAAACAACCAACCAAATAACTAACCAATTAACCAATCAACTAACCAGCCAACCATCTATCAAACCAACTAGTCAAATAAACTATTTAACCAACCATCTATCCAACCTACTAACCAAACAACCAGTCATATAACTAACCAATTAACCAACCAACTAATCAACCAACCAACTAATCAACCAACCAACCAACTAATCAACCAACCAACTATCCAAGCCGCTAACCAACCAAGTAACCAAGCAGCAAACTAACAAACCAACAAACATGTAGCAAATAGTCTCCAATGACCCTCGTGTAGAGTCCATATTCTCCCTCACAATGAATGCATGAAAGAGGCTAATGAAAGTGGCATATTATCTACATCTATCAGAGGGATACAAACTGTGTTCTTTGGTCACGCCATGAGAAGAGAGACAGACCACATCATGACGACTTTCAAGATCAATGGTAAAAGAGGCAGAAACAGATTTGGAGAAATGATGATGGATAATTAAAGAGGGTAGTAGGGAGGAATCATCAACTCAACTGACACAAAAAGCCAAGAACAAAGATCTGTGGAGATCATGAATACCCATGTCATTTGTATTTGACACATAATTATGATTATTCTCTACACTATATTTCTATCATGGACATTTCTCCCTAAACCCCTTGTCATGTCCTCCACTCCTTCTAACACACATCTACATCCACTCTCTCACCATACCCGTTTACCACAACTTATCCTACCCTCTCTTTACCGACACCAGATCTGATCCTCTGTTCCTCCAGCCTTCAACCTTCTGTCTCTCCCTCACCTCAACCCTATCTGTTTCACCCCGGGTATTATATTATTCTGTTTTGGCATTTTATCCCAGGCAACTGATCGGACCTGGACAAACGGGTGTCTCACTTGCAAACAGCCCGCGCTAAAGTGCCGGTTCATACTGCGCTTTAATTGAATCATATCGATTGGCTTCTTGTACGTGACGCGGAACAGACCTTCATTTCTCAAGATCGTATGTCCATAAAAATGTCCACGAAGTGTGGTGATTTCAATGACATAGGCAATAAATACAGCATGCTTAGTCGGAAAACTACCGAGATTGTATTGTTTGCTTGGTTGGTTGATTGGCTGAATGGATGGTTCGTTGATTGGCTGGTTGGATGGTTGGTTAATTGGCTGGCTGGTTGGATGGTTGGTTAATTGGCTGGCTGGTTTGATGGTTGGTTGATTGGCTGATTGGATGGTTGGTTAATTGGCTAGCTGGTTGGATGGTTGGTTGATTGGCTGAATGGATGGTTCGTTGATTGGTTGATTGGCTGGCTGGATGGTTGGCTGATTGGATGGTTGGTTAATTGGCTGGCTGGTTGGATGGTTGGTTAATTGGCTGGCTGGTTTGATGGTTGGTTGAATGGCTGAATGGATGGTTCGTTGATTGATTGATTGGCTGGTTGGATGGTTGGTTAAATGGCTGGCTGGTTTGATGGTTGGATGATTGGCTGTTTGGATGGTTGGTTAATTGGCTGGCTGGTTGGATGGTTGGTTAATTGGCTGACTGTCTGGTTAGATGGTTGGCTGACGTATTGGTTGGTTGGTTGATGGACGAGTCATCTGGAATACTGAGTTTTAACTCTTGAGTCTGAAGTATCATTGTTTGGAGAGTTTGAGCTTTAACAAGAGTTTGTATCTATCGAAGTGACCTTGGGATACAGACTTTGCTCGTGACCTTTTACACGACGATTGTGTTGCAGCGGTCTCGTCCCCTCGCCATACCCAGACACCAATTGCGAATGCAATATTCATTGAAACACGGAAAGATATGACTGCAACATCATTTGGCAATGTAAACTATTGTCAAAAACAAAGAAGCCATAAACAACAGCTGGCACCATGGCAACACATTTTCCAATTTATATTTTATGGTTTCTATATTTGAATTCACAAAGGGAATAGATTGCTTTGAACTATAAACCATCTCAAATATGGTGTGTCGTGATCTTGCGTAAAACAAGGAATTAACTGGTATTTTTATGTATTACCTTTTGTAAATATCATCATCTTCTTTTTCTTGCGCTCGCTCTTAACTCAAGCTTAGTCCAAGCTACTAGTTCTAGAGCACTAGACTGATTTTTAAAATGGGGATTCAGTTAAGTTAGACGCATTTCCTTTACAGGACGTTGCAGTCAACACCAGCATTTTTTACTGTTGTGATATCTTGGCACGTTTACGTTCAGTAGGTTGCCACTGTATTCTGAACGACCGGCACCTATACCATTTCGTAAGAAACCAACACCATCTGCTGCCAAATTGCGAGCAGCTGTGTTTCGAACGGGGGTATGCGGGATCACGATCCTCGTCTGTAACGTTGTAGCCACGGAGCTGGCACGTGTGGGTTAGCTTTCATTATTACCAGTGTCCTTCGCCATCAGGCGAACCCACACCGACTTCAGAGGTACTTGTAAGTTACGTCCCCAAGTCACGGACGACATGTCAACATGTTAGTCTAACTGATTGGTTTAAGGTGTTTTACCCGCTATCTCGACATCAGCGCACCGGATGCTTAAGAACGAGCGTTCTGATCTATTCGGCCATCATCTCCATCATCAGCATCTCTATCATAATCATCTCTATCATCATCATCCCTATCATCATCATTCCTATCATCATCATCTCTATCATCATCATCTCTATCATCATCATCTCTATCATAATCATCCCTATCATCATCATCTCTATCATCATCCCTATCAACATCATCATCCCTATCAACATCATCATCTCCATCATCAGCATCTCTATTATAATCATCTCTATCATCATCATCCCTATCATCATCATCCCTATCATCATCATCTCTATCATCATCATCGCTATCATCATCATCATCTCTATCATCATTATCATCTCCATCATCATCATCATCTCTATCATCATCATCTCTATCATCATCATCCCTATCATCATCATCTCCATCATCATCATCTCTATCATCATCATCCCTATTATCTTCATCTCCATCATCATCATCATCTCTATCATCATCATCTCTATCATCATCATCTCTATCATCTTCATCTCCATCATCTCTATCATCATCATCTCTATCATCATCATCATCATCTCCATCATCATCATCTCCATTATCATCATTCCTATCATCATAATCTCCATCATCTCTATCATCATCATCTCCATCATCATAATCCCTATCATCATCATTTCTATCATCATCACCTCTATCATCATCATCCCTATAATCACTGCCACGGCGTGACTGCTGCTTTTTGCGGAGGTGGAAAAGTTATAATTTATTTGCAGAATCAACCTTGTACTCCACCCTGTTAAACTCTAGGGTTGAAATTTATACTGTGTCGAATCACCGTGTTTTTTTTCTCGCGGCTTCTTCATCCTTACCGAGAGAAGGACTCTCTTAGTTGGCTATGCGTTCTCACATCTTTGACTATCTCGGACTTTACTTAAGAGACTCTCTGATTACCTATTAAGATTCAATGGCCATTCTCTCCACTATCATCCGAAGAATCACAATATGAAATGTACAAACTTAATTCGACTCAGAATCAGTTTCGTTCCTTCTAATGTTCTAACACAAGTTACAAATCAACACATGTCAAGAACTCTAACAGCACATATAAAAGTATCTATCATTATCAATCTAAAATATTACGCGGTACTCTATTAGGTCATTAGTTAGTCTTTCCTCTTGAGCCTAAGGCGGCGCATAGGGCAGAAGTCCTGTCTCTCCATGCTTGGCGGTTCGCTGCTACCTGTTGTAGATCTTGGATATTTACTTGGCCATTGAATGAGCCTTCTCTAATGATGGTTCTACGCAGGGTCTCTCTTGGTCTTCCCCGTTTTCTTTTCCCTACTGGTGACCATATGAGGGCTTGGTAGGGGAGTCTTGACTTGTCCATTCTGAGTACATGGCCGATGTAGTTCCAACGGCGTCTTCTTATGAAATTGGATACTGTATCTTGCTTAGTCTCTTGTCTTATTTGTGAATTGGTTCTGAAGTCTGTCCAGTGGATGTTTAGAAGTCTTCTAAGACATTTGTTCTCAAAATTGTCTAATTTTTTTATCTAAAGCTACCGTTGATTTCCAACTTTCACATCCATACGTTAACACTGGAATCACACAAGAGTTGAAGATTTTAAGTTTTGTGTGTTTGCTGAGTGTCTTTGACTTCCAGATGTTTGATAGTTTATTGAAGGCACTAGATGCCAGTGCGATTCTAGATGATATTTCTGGTGTTGAGTCCCCTGTAGATGTCATTTTGCTTCCTAGGTATGTGAAGCTGTTGACTTTTTCAAGAACGTAGCTGGTCAATTTGATGTCATCTGAACTGTTGGTAAGATCAATAGTCTTTGTTTTTGTGGTGTTAATTTGGAGACCAATTTGCCCTGAAACATTTTGGAGGTGGTTTATTTTCTCTTGGGCATCCGGGTGTGTTGAACTCAAAAGCACTATGTCGTCGGCAAAGTCCAGATACCCATATTTGTGTTGTTTGTGCATTTGCGCATGACCCAATCGATAGCTATTCCAAAAAAGCATCGGTGATAAGACACAACCCTGTTTCACTCCTGTTTCAACTGAGAACCAGTCAGAATTGCCTGTTTCTGTTCTTATGCAGCAACGTGTTTCTTTGTAGAAAGATTTTATGACGTTGGTATATTTGGTAGGAAAACCATAGATGTTAAGTAGATTCCAAAGTGAAGGACGGTGGATACTGTCGAAGGCTTTTTGAAAGTCGACAAAGTTGGTGATTAATTTCGACTGGAATTCTACGGAGTCTTCAATGATTATTCTGAGGGTGAAAATGTGGTCTATGCATGACCGTTTTGGTCTGAAGCCTGCTTGTTCTTCTCTGAGCCTTTCATCTATCGCCTTTTTCAATCTCTCAAGTAACATGCTACAAAAAAGTTTTCCTGGTACTGACAATAGAGTGATACCACGCCAATTATTGCAATCAGACATATCGCCCTTTTTTGGGCAGTTTGAAAATTACACCATCTTTCCACTGTTGTGGTGGTGATTCGCTTTGCCAGATTTCATTGATCAGCTGTAACAAACGTTGTAAGGTGTTCTCATCTGCTGCTTTGAGCATTTCTCCTGAGATTTCATCTTCACCAACAGCTTTGTTGTTCTTCAATTTTTTGATGGCTGCTTTAATCTCTTCCATTAGGTCATTGCAATCGTGCATAACGTGGTGTCCGCACTCGACGACAACCATGGCTTGATTGCCCTGTCACCTTCGCGAATCTTGTTTATTCGCTCCGGCGACGACTCGGCGTGCCTTGCGTGGCTCAAAATCCACGCTTGTCACATACTTCAATGTGACTATGCTTTATCATGCCATGAGCTATAAACTGGATCATGGCAATCACCACCTCTGCCAAGAACGTCACCATGTGCCAAGCAAAGTGATGAACGAAATAATACGTCACAAGCAAATAATATTCTACCTCCTTGATAAACTCTACTGCCAATCGTCTAGTGTTGGCTTGGGGGTAGAGAGCGCAGCCCCACAAACCCAACATTCCTGTGTTCGGAGTCAGCCGCTGGCGATTTGGAAGCAGATCGCTTTACCTTGACTTTTACAATTGTATGAGCGTCGGCTGTTTATAATGGAATTGCAAATTTCTGAGCAAAAGTTGCCAAGAAAATCACAAAATGCTGGTGCTGAGTTCGACGTCCTGTAAAAGAACAGACATGCAACGAACTTTTAATCGTTTACTGTGCACTCTGCCAGCCCATCCAGCATTGTCTCCCTCTGTCAGCCCACATATTATTATCTCCCTTTGTCAGTCCACCGAGACTTGTCTTATCCTCTGTCAGCCCACCGAACATTATCTTCCTCTGTCAGCCCACCCAGCATTGTCTCCATCTGTCAGCCCACCCAGCATTGTCTCCATTTGTCAGCCCACCCAGCATTGTCTCCAATTGTCAGCCCACCCAGCATTGTCTCCATCTGTCAGCCCACCCAGCATTGTCTCCATCTGTCAGCCCACCCAGCATTGTCTCCATCTGTCAGCCCACCCAGCATTGTCTCCATTTGTCAGCCCACCCAGCATTGTCAGCATCTGTCAGCCCACCCAGCAGTGTCTCCATTTGTCAGCCCACCCAGCATTGTCAGCATCTGTCAGCCCACCCAGCATTGTCTCCATCTGTCAGCCCACCCAGCATTGTCTCCATCTGTCAGCCCACCCAGCATTGTCTCCCTCTATCAGCCCACATATTATAATCTCCCTTTGTCAGTCCACCCAGACTTGTCTTATCCTCTGTCAGCCCACCGAACATTATCTTCCTCTGTCAGCCCACCCAGCATTGTCTCCATCTGTCAGCTCACCCAGCATTGTCTCCATCTGTCAGCCCACCCAGCATTGTCTCCCTCTATCAGCCCACATATTATAATCTCCCTTTGTCAGTCCACCCAGACTTGTCTTATCCTCTGTCAGCCCACCGAACATTATCTTCCTCTGTCAGCCCACCCAGCATTGTCTCCATCTGTCAGCCCACCCAGCATTGTCTCCATTTGTCAGCCCACCCAGCATTGTCTCCATCTGTCAGCCCACCCAGCATTGTCTCCATCTGTCAGCCCACCCAGCATTGTCTCCATTTGTCAGCCCACCCAGCATTGTCAGCATCTGTCAGCCCACCCAGCAGTGTCTCCATTTGTCAGCCCACCCAGCAGTGTCTCCATCTGTCAGCCCACACAGCATTGTCTCCATCTGTCAGCCCACCCAGCAGTGTCTCCATCTGTCAGCCCACACAGTATTGTCTCCATCTGTCGGCCCACCCAGCAGTGTCTCCATTTGTCAGCCCGCCCAGCATTGTCTCCATCTGTCAGCGCACCCAGCATTGTCAGCATCTGTCAGCCCACCCAGCATTGTCTCCATTTGTCAGCCCACCCAGCATTGTCTCCATCTGTCAGCCCACCCAGCAGTGTCTCCATCTGTCAGCCCACCCAGCATTGTCTCCATTTGTCAGCCCACCCAGCATTGTCTCCATCTGTCAGCCCACACAGCATTGTCTCCATCTGACAGCCCACTCAGCATTGTCAGCATCTGTCAGCCCACCCAGCATTGTCTCCATCTGTCAGCCCACCCAGCATTGTCTCCATCTGTCAGCCCACCCAGCATTCTCTCCATTTGTCAGCCCACACAGCATTGTCTTCATTTGTCAGCCCACACAGCATTGTCTCCATCTGTCAGCCCACTCAGCATTGTCAGCATCTGTCAGCCCACCCAGCATTGTCTCCATTTGTCAGCCCACCCAGCATTGTCTCCATCTGTCAGCCCACCCAGCATTGTCTCCATTTGTCAGCCCACCCAGCATTGTCTCCATTTGTCAGCCCACCCAGCATTGTCTCCATCTGTCAGCCCACCCAGCATTGTCTCCATCTGTCAGCCCATCCAGCATTGTCTTCTCCTTTATCAGTCCACCCAGCATTGTCTTCTCCTTTATCAGCCACACCCAGCAATGTCTTCCCTTTAAATTAATGTGACGTCTCCCATGATTGAATATGAAGTTGTATAATCACCATAAAACCACATATTTGCGTTTATGTGTTTGTGTAGTCTAAACGAAAATAAGCCCAGCCGTTAAATCCTCGGTACTTAAGACACACATCAACTTAAGACTTGCTATTTGCGGTCTCTCTAAGCTGGCATGTCTTAAGATGTTTGCCAACAGATATCCCCCTCATGGCGGTGAATGTGCTTTTCTAAAATCTTTTCTTTCTCCCGATCTTTCTATCTTCTTCGCTCAATTGCCACTCAAATCTCCTGTTTTATATTGTACTTATGTATATTCTTCGAAGCTTGCTAAATGTGTAACTAATCCTGTACCAGCTAGCTCGCTAAGCTATTATGGTCTACTTCATACCTCAGCTGCATTCTTGACTCGTTCTGTCGCAGCCACTTATCAATCAATCAATCAATCATGTGCCATACCGGAAAGCGTGGGCGGTCATGACTCACCATTTCACTCGATCACCAGAGTCGTGGATCAGGTCAGTGTTCCTGTTTCAATCATGCCTATGGCCAAGCCATCCAGGTATTTACTTCTCGGTCTTCCCCTTGGTCTGTTCCCTTCGATCTTGCCAGTTGTCACTAAGTTCTCCAGTCCATTTCTTCCCAAAGCATGTCCAAAAAAATTTTGACTGTCTATGTCTAATTTCTCTAATCAGTTTACGATGTTCATTTGTCTCCTGTAGTACTTGGTCATTAAATTTTCTGTCTGTTCATGGTATTCTTTGCATTTTCCTCAGAAACCACATTTCTGCAGCCATCAGATGTTTCTCAGCATGACTGCTCATTGTCCAAGTTTCACATCCATACAAAAGAATAGGCTCTATATAGCACCTCAACACTCTTTTTCTCGTTTCAATTGACATCTTTTTATTGGTCAGTATGTTTTTTATCTTGCTAAAGGCTACTTTCGCCATGGCGATTCTTGTTTTAATCTCTTCAAGGCATCCCCATCAGATGTTATTACTGTTCCGAGATAATTGTACCTATTCACTTGTTGAAGAATATTCCCATTTACTTGTATATTACACTGTGGTACTTCGTTCTTCCTAGTGACGACCATAATCTGTGTCTTTTTACAATTTAATTCCAACCCCAGTTGTTCACTGTGTACAACAACCGCATCTATTAATTGTTGCAGATCCTGCTCATTGTCTACAATCAACACTGTATCATCTGCATATCTAATGTTATTGATGTTTCATCCTGCAAGGCTGATTCCATTTATATCTTCTACATTTCTGAAAATATTTTCACTGTATAGGGAAAAAAGATCTGGAGACATTATACTCCACTTATAAGATGGACCTAAACAACATAAAATACTCCTAGAGATGTGTTGGGGTTATGGTGCTAGCTCAACATTTGCGTACACCAATCTCTACTCGATGCGTGAAGTGATGGATTTCACACGGCCGCGTTACATGTTAGGACATTTCTTGGTATCCTTTTTTTTTCACTGGGTCGAACTCCGAGTCAGTTATCGAAACAAAGTCCATCATGACTGGGATTAGAACATAAGATCACCCGACCGGCAGGCAGGCGTGCTAGCCACGGCGCTGTCACGGCGCCATAAATATGGACCTCATGTTTTCCAGCACTCACTTTAACTCTTTCTGTTGCATACTGTTATTATTTTAACTGCTGAATGTTTCAACATTGTATTATTGTAACAAGCTTGTCTGCTGCATGGAGATACAATATCCTCTCCGTCATTTCTGGAAATACGGAATAAACCCGCGAGTCTTAATTACAGAACACTCTGTATTCCTAGTTTATGTTGACATCAGTCAATAGATAAAATATTCAATCTAAAGACAGAATGTTCGTGATCAACAACCAATAGATCTAATGTTCACGAACAACAATCAATAGATCAAATGTTCATGGACATCAACAATCAACAGACCAGATGTTCATACAAGACAACTAACAGATTCAATGTTCATGAACATCAACATTCACCGGATCAGATGTTCATAGATGTCAGCGGATTAAATGCTCATGGACGTCAACAATCAACAGATCAAATGTTCATGGATGTCAACAATCAACAGATCAAATGTTCATGGACATCAACAATCAACAGATCAAATGTTCATGGACGTCAACGGATCAAATGTTCATGGATGTCAACAGTCAACAGATCAAATGTTCATGGACGTCAACAGACAAAATGTTCATATATGTCAACAGATCAAATGTTAATGGACGTCAGTAATCAACAGATCAAATGTTCATGGACGTCAATAATCATCAGATCATATTTTCATGGATATCAACAGATAAAATGTTCATTTATGTCAACAGATCAAATTTTCATGTGTGTCAACAGATCAAATGTTCATGTATATCAACAGATCAAATGTTCATGGACGTCGACATATCAAATGTTCATGTATGTCAACAGATCAAACGTTCATGGACGTCAACAGATCAAACGTTCATGGACGTCAACAGATCAAACGTTCATGGACGTCAACAGATCAAATGTTCATGTACGTCAATAGATCAAATGTTCATTGACATCAACAGATCAAATGTTCATGTATGTCAACAGATCAAATGTTCACGGACGTCAAAAGATCAAATATTCATGTATGTCAATAGATCAAATGTTCATTAACGTCAACAGATCAAATGTTTATGTATGTCAATAGATCAAATGTTCATGGACGTCAACAGATCAAATGTTCATGGGCGTCAACAGATCAAATGTTCATGGACGTCAACATATCAAATGTTTATGTATGTCAATAGATCAAATGTTCATGGACGTCAACAGATCAAATGTTCATGTATGTCAACAGATCAAATGTTCACGTATGTCAACACAACAAATGTTCATGGACGTCAAAAGATCAAATGTTCATGGACGTCAACAGATAACATGTTCATGCTATGTCAATAGATCAAATGTTCATTGACATCAACAGATCAAATGTTCATGTATGTCAACAGATCAAATTATCACGGACGTCAACAGATCAAATATTCATGTATATCAATAGATCAAATGTTCATTAACGTCAACAGATCAAATGGTTATGTATGTCAATAGATCAAATGCTCATGAACGTCAACAGATCAAATGTTCATGGACGTCAACAGATCAAATGTTCATAGACGTCAACAGATCGAATGTTTATGTATGTCTATAGACCAAATGTTCATGGACGTCAACAGATCAAATGTTCATGGACGTCAACAGATCAAATGTTCATGGACGTCAACAGATCAAATGTTCATGGACGTCAACAGATCAAATGTTCATGAACGACGACATATCAAATGTTCATGGACGTCAACAGATCAAATGTTCATGGACGTCAGCAGATAAAATGTTCATGGATTTCAATAGATCAAATGTTCATGGACGTCAACAGATCATATTTTCAAGGACGTCAAAAGATCAAATGTTCATGTATGTCAACACATCAAATGTTCATGGGCGTCAACAGATCAAATGTTCATGTTTGTCAACATATCAAATGTTCATGGACGTCAACAGATCAAATGTTCATGGACGTCAACAGATACAATATTCGTGGTTGTCAATAGATCAAATGTTCATTGACGTCAACAGATCAAATGTTCATTGACGTCAACAGATCAAATGTTCATGTATGTCAACAGATCAAAATGTTCACGGACGTCAGCAGATCAAACGTTTATGGACATTAACAATCAACTGATCCGAAAGGAAGAAGAATGTTTTCCTACACTTTATCGGCGCTGGAGGAGTGTATTGAACGCAGTGGTGACCACATCGACAAATGATACATGTCTTCTGTACTCTTTTGTTTTTATTCTTTCAAAATAAGTTTACACACGCACACACGCACGCACGCACGCACGCACACACACACACACACATGTAAGGATTTTCATTTGCATCCTCGTAATTTGGCTTTAATTGGAATCATTGCTTGTGATAGAAAAGGGGACAGAAATAACAGTCACAGATTTTAACAATGATCATTCTAAACATTCCTCATATTATTACTGATGTCAACATACTATTCTTGTTGTGTTGCTGTCGGTTTCACTGCTTCTGTAGCAAACATATCAGAATGGTAATTTTTTCCCCCGTTCCGTCGCTTTAACTCAAGCGTAGGTAATACACGTTTTTACAGTACTTCTAGTGCAGAGGTTCCCAAACCACGGCCCGCGGGCCACTTGTGGCCCGCCAGATGTTAGTAAGTGGCACGCGAGGCCTCGTTATTTAAAATAATATATTTTAATAATTTCAAAAAATGCACTCGGAGCTTCCCGTCCGCGTGCGATAATTTACTCTGCTCGTGGTTGTTATATTCAGATATTATCGAATGCGCCTGTTCAGTTCGCAATCTTCAGCTGATCATACGATTTCATTTTGGTGACTATTGTCTGTCGAACAATTTGAACACTTGTGTTCATTCGCTCAGAGATACATTTGTCGTTTTGGTTCGACTTACAGATGCGAGCAGTTATTTTCCGCAATGGCTGTTATAAGAAAAACAAGCTACGTTCTAGACTCACCAACAGTAACCTAGCTGCGCTTATAACTTTGGGCACAACAGATTTGTACCCAGACATTGATAAACTGGCATCTTAACTTAAGTAACTGGTTATGAAGAACAGTTACAATTGTAAATTAATTATATTAATAGCGATTTTCGAAACTGATTTAAAATTTATTGTTAAATTAACTTTTGATTTTAAACCAAAACATGACCGCAGAGTAGTACTGACACTGACTGTATTTAAAGTTTTAGAATTTTGTTGACGAAAGTTAAGAAAGGTAAGAATGATATTGCACGAATTTTATAATTTTATAACGTTGTGGCCCGCTTAACTACCGAAAATAGTAGAAATGGCCGTCAGCTTGAAAAGCTTGGGAACCACTGAGTCATAGACCATGACACCTAACATCTTCTCATTTCTTTCTTAATGATATTAAAGTCTGGGGTCTCATCTCATCATGTTCCTCTTGTACCTTGCGGCGTCGAGGTGAAGTATAAACAGCGGGAGAGTGCCTGCTTATGGGCTTCGTGTATCGATATTCCCATGGTCTCAGTTATTCCCTGCGTCCATCGTTTACGTGGAGGGCCTCTTCCTCTGCTTCCCTCTGGTCTGTACGTCATTGCTTGTTGTGGTATGCTGTTAGTTGGTAACCTACTTGCATGGTTAAATCATGTGACTTGCTGCCTTCTAATGAAATCTAGTGCAGCTATAACCCCCACTTAAGTCCCGATTTCTTCATTTCATGCCGGTGCCTCCGGCTTTTAAGTGCACTTTCTCCTGCATTATCACACTCGACAGACGGTGCAGAGAGCAGAACCCTGCCGCTGTCAGTGCAGAGGTCAACGCGCTCATCTATGAACACTCAGACAGCCCCGAAGTGCTCATCTATACATAGGTATCTGTTGTAAAGCAGCAGAGAAGTGCGTGGGCATTTACAGCCTGTTCAGCGGGCCGAACCGTTCAAGAATCCAGTGGTGCCCACTTTATGACCACGAGCAGCATGACGATGGAGGTGATGGCAGTTACACGGGCTTTCATATGGCTGGAATCACAGCATTATACCAAGGTGTGTGTACTAAGTGACTCAATGAGCATGATTCAGAAGGTCGAAGCTGGAGCTGTACGCAGACAGTGGACTGAGTCGCTGCGGAAGTCTGTTGTCCGTAAAGTCACATTCATCTTCGTCCCGGGACATGCGGGAGTCGAGGGAAATGAACGAGCTGATAAACTGGCTGGCTCTGCACCCCCTGTAGATGGCCAGCCCATGGATCGTGCCGATGTTATTAACGCCCTTAAAGATATGGCGAGAACAGAGGACTTTGACGTCAGTGAATCCACATCGCTGTCCAGGATGAAAGACTTGGGAGTAAGAATCGGCACGGCCAAGCGCGAGAGGTACATTGAGAAAACGAGGTGCCTCGTCAACCAACACAGAACTGGCACTATTAGCCACTGGACGCTGATGCATATGCTGGGGGGAAGGATCTGAGCACCTATGGACATGTCCGGAGTGCAATGAAGATACCCCAAATGATCTGATTGGCTGGTATCTTGTTGTCTATATGTGTTATGAATAAGAGAAGGGACCAGAGAGGAATGTGTATGGTTAATTTCCTGTACATTTGTTGTAGCCCTAATAGGCCAGCAAAAAATTTTCAATCTAGATGCTTAAGTAAAGGTACTACAATTAAAAGTATACAAACACTGGTTTAAAAATAAATGTATAACTAAATAATCTATTATAAAATGTAAGTATATAAATATTAAACAGATTTTCTTTAAGAAATCTAAAGGAATTATATTTGTGTTTAAAATATTTTATTTCTGCATTATCTTTCTTATTTATAAAAGAATATAAAAGAAGTTTAAAGTAATTTAGTTAATTATCTGTAGTATTGTTATTTATATTTTTAAAATTCAAGTAATTTCCCCTGCAAAAATATTAGATGTTTATGTCCCCTATCGTTGCTGATTTAATTGAAAATCTTTCAGAAAACTTGTAATTCCGCAGAATGCTCGAACATAATTATTAAGTGTAGTGATCAATGTTATTATGATATTTTAAATGTGCTCTAAGCAACTAGGGAAATGAATGCACAGTTGAATTGTATGATTTATTATTATATGTTGGAAGATATCAACATTGATGGGAAAGATTTAAGAATAATAACGAATATTTACTGGAACCAAGTAGCAGCTATTGAAACAGAAAATAAAGAGGGAAGTTACGAACAGATAAAGCTAAGAGTACGACAGGACTGTCTTTTCACCAGATCTCTTCTTCCTACATAGCGAAGTAATAACGTCAGGAATACTAATCGGAAGTTACAATATAAGAAATAATAATAATAATATAAGTAGTGGGTTACGTTGTATCTGATTATTATTTCAGGATTGACCTCTAAGGATTGACCCCAATCCTTTTCGGTCTCGGAGCTGGGGTGTGTTGGGTAGGGTAGGGTAGGGTAGGGTATTTAGGTCATATGTAAGGGTCGATAATTCTAATAAAAGACGTGTTTTTCTAAGAGCAGATAACTGAGTGTGTGTGTATAATATTATAAATAATTAAAAAAATAAAATAAAATAAAATTAAATTAAAATACAATCAGAGGTGCGCGGGGCGGTCGAGCGAGCGCAGGAGCAAGCGCGGCCGATCGGTCGCGTGGAGCGGTCGACCCCAGTAAAACAGTGTCTTGTAGTACCCAAGTGGCCAGTCATTGCTGAGTGATCACTAGTCCGGTTATTGACGAGTACTGTGGTGGGGTTAGGTGGGTCGAAGTCTCGAACCGCGCCGGGTGTCATATGAAAATTATAATAAGTAAAAAGGTATATATGGCATGTATATGATCTGTAGTGGGTCGTAGTGGCTTATAAAACTATCATCATATAGATTACACCTCTTCAAATGAAAACCTTAAAAAAGTAAAGATGGCTGTAGTAACGGTTGTAAGGAGGCGTGGCTTCGTGGTATTCGTTGTTAAGGGGTTGGTGAGTGGTGATGTACCTATATAACAGCTTCCGAACAATTTAAAGGGATGGGCGAGTGGCGAAGTGGCTAAGTAAATGCGTCGGTTCCTTGCTAAGAGACAGAGGAGTTGCTAGATAAAGGCTCCAGGTCGTTGTCAAGGGGTTGGTGAGTGTGCAAATAGCTAAATAACTGCTTCTGATCCTTGTTAAGAGGTGGGCGAGGGGCGGATTGGTTGGATAATTACGCCCGTTCCTTGGTAAGAGCCAGGGTGATCGAGTGGAGAAGTGGGTAAATATAGGCATGGAGGTATACCACCGACACATTCAACGCATAATTTCGGCGTCGGTCGTCAGAAGACCAAGGATATTTTCATTATATGTCTATTGTAAAGGGGTCGACTGTTTGTTATATTATCTATAGTGGTTGGGCCTTAAATACTATCAGCATACCGGTTACAGCTCTTCAAATGAAAACTTTGAAAGTGTAAAGATGGTCGATGGTTTTAGTGGGTATGACTTTGTGATATTCGTTGTTAAGGGGTGGGGTGAGTGGATGCGTAACTAGATAAACGCTTCCGAACACTATCATCGGGTTCGAATCCCAGTGGGGTGGTCTAGTGGTAGAAGAAATATTGATAATATTTGGTTACTTAGTTGTGCTTTCGAGCTCGGTTGTTATTAACCCGGTTATGTTTAGAAAAGTAGAGGTGTTGTGCTGGTTGCGGAGTATGTTTAGGGGGTACCCCAGACACCGTGGAAGTGACAGGTTCGAATCTCGGAACTTTGTCGTGGGTAAGATTTCCAGTCATCAGGGTGTGGGTGTCGTCGCGGCCACAAGTCCCACCGCTGATGAAAAACACAGGCAGCAGATTTCACCCTTGTACCTACGAGTTACAAAATATAAGCTAACTTAATTCAGAATATGACCTCAACAGGTGTTGCCAAAAATCAATACTTATTCTCATAACGGCTAATCCAGGGGATTATCGTCCTCGTAATGACCAAGTCAGGTTAATAATATTTCTTATAGCTCCGCCATTGCAAAATAGTTCGCGATATTAATAAATGTTCATATAAAGGTTGGAAGGGGATTAAAAGATTAACACCTATTGTCGGGACATCCAGTAAAAATCAATAACACTACCCTCGATTTTTCTCATAATTGCCGATTGGAGATTATGGGCTAGGTGTATGTGTCCTTATTTAGTTAAAACAGGTGGTATGAGTAGGAGATATCACAAACAGTATCAGCATGTGCCACTCTGATCTTAAATATCAGTAGTTCGTTATTCTTGTGACATTGAAAACGCTTGTGGCTTGAAGACGGATGGTGTACTATGTTATTGGGTGGTTTATATAGATTGACCAGTATGTGAAGTTGATAAGGGCACCCTTGTCAGCGCATCGTAGCTGTGTTGTGACTTGTCGCCTATTACATCCGGGTGTAAAAATAACCAAAAATATTTCACATCAACTCAGCCATGCCTCTATATAGCTGCACTGCGAACATGGCTAGAGTCTACTTTAGGAAAGTATCGTGTATCTGTGTATACGGGTTTACCACTGCTTATAGATGTGTGCAGTATTATTAGAAAGCGGCCGTTATGTCTACATTATCAAAGTATGTTGCCTTACAGAGCTGGTATAGTATCTATGTGTCTGCTACGTTGTATGTTTTGTCATGTTGCCTTGTAGTATTTGGAGGGAGTTTCATGCGGTTGTCTAGTGAACTTTTTAAAAACTATGTCTCAGAATCCACAACACCACTGGCATTAGAGGCTTTTCAACTTGTCTGCTCCTTGACCACGCTTCACAGTCATACTAAAGTACGGGTTCTATGTAGTACTTAAACACTCCTTTTATTTCTCATTACAGTTGTCAACTTTATATTAGTCAGTATGTTTTCCAATTTGCAAAAGACAACCTTCATCACAGCGATTCTTGTTCCAACGCTTTAAAGCCACCTCCTATCAGACATTTTTTTCTCTCCTTTTATGCTCACGGCTACCGTTTCCCCATTTCAAGCTCCATGTCTCTACTTGTATGCATTAGTGTGGTAGAAGTAAACCGATAACGCACAAGATAGACGTATATTATCACACTGTATATGAACATGTGGGAAACGGCTACATCCGGGCAAAGAGGGCGTTGTATCTGTCACATGCGTATGGATACAGCCGAGACACGTGGTTAAGGGGGATACTACAGAAAAAAAAACGGTATTATGTTGGCGATCGAACCAGGGGACCTAATTCGTGATGACCACCATGTACGGGAGTGATTCTGCCCCCTCGTCAACAGGGCGTCGGAGGTTTAAAAGGTGTTCATTCTCTCGCTTTTCTATTTCCGAGTCGTCATAGGGTCACCAAGTAACAGTAAAGAACACGAAACTACTACTACCAAGGCCTCTATACACCACAAGGCAGTTTCGAATATAATATACACAACTATAATCAAGTCATCACAGTATTCAACTAACCCGTTCTCATAGACATAGAGGAGAGATGTGAGCACCGAGGCCAGTTGGGGGAGGTGTATCTTTTACTTAACATCTATCGGGTCATACACCGACGAGTGTTTAGCTATATTTATCATATAATATTACCCGTGAACACAACAAGCTTCCCCGGATCAGTCTTAGGCTTCTCATATAACATGACATATCACGTACCAGTTGTCCTGACCAGCAAAGTTATCGCTTCTCAGAGCAGACATTTACACTTTCATTAATTCTTCTGCCGGGCCAAAGGGGGTCTTTGCATCTTTCCGCAGAAACCTAGTTCCAATGCTAATATATGTTATTCAATGTGTCGGCTCATTACCACATTTCACATCCTGACAAAAGTACAGGTTCTATGTTCCACTCCAACAGTCAAATAAGAAAAAACGTTAGCCAAATTATTAAAATGTTGGCCAAATATAGAAATATATCGACCAGACGTATAAAATATAGTAAAATTTGTTAGCCAAACTTATAAAACTCGGGGTCAAAATAAGAAATATCTCAACCAAGCGTATAAGAAATAGGAAAAAGGCTAGTCAAACTAATGAAAATGTTGGCCAAATACAGAAATATCTCGACCAACTTATAAAATGTAGGAAAAATTGTTAGCCAAACTGACAAAACTGTTAGCCAAAATAAGAAACGTCTCGGCCAACTTATAAAATGTAGGAAAAATTGTTAGCTAAACTGACAAAACAGTTGGTCAAAATAAGAAACGTCTCGACTAACATTATAAAAAATAGGAAAAACTGTAACCAAATTAATTTAAAAAGGTGACCAAAATAGGAAATATCTCATCCATTCTTATAAAACTTAGGAAAATGTGTTAACCTAATGAGAAAAATATCGCCCAATTGAAGAAAAAAGTTACACAAAACTTATAAAACTTAGGAAAATTTGTTAACCAAATGGGAAAAATATTGACCAAGTGGAGAAATATCTCAACCATACTTATGAAAAGGAGGAAAATGTGTTAACCTAATGAGAAAAATATCGCCCAATTGAAGAAAAAAGTTACACAAAACTTATAAAACTTAGGAAAATGTGTTAACCTAATGAGAAAAATATTGACCAAGTAAAGAAAAACATACACCAAACTTCTGAAAAGTAAGAAAATTTGTTAACCAAATGGGAAAAATATCGCCCAATTGAAGAAATATCTCAACCATACTTATGAAAAGGAGGAAAATGTGTTAACCTAATGAGAAAATATCGCCCAAGTGAAGAAAAAAGTTACACAAAACTTATAAAACTTAGGAAAATGTGTTAACCTAATGAGAAAAATATTGACCAAGTAAAGAAAAACGTACACCAAACTTCTGAAAAGTAAGAAAATTTGTTAACCAAATGGGAAAAATATTGGCCAAGTGGAGAAATATCTCAACCATAATTATGAAAAGGAGGAAAATGTGTTAACCTAATGAGAAAAATATCGACCAATTGAAGAAAAAAGTTACACAAAACTTATAAAACTTAGGGAAATGTGTTAACCTAATGAGAAAATATCGCCCAAGTGAAGAAAAAAGTTACACAAAACTTATAAAACTTAGGAAAATGTGTTAACCTAATGAGAAAAATATCGCCCAATTGAAGAAAAAAGTTACACAAAACTTATAAAACTTAGGAAAATGTGTTAACCTAATGAGAAAAATATTGACCAAGTAAAGAAAAACATACACCAAACTTCTGAAAAGTAAGAAAATTTGTTAACCAAATGGGAAAAATATCGCCCAATTGAAGAAATATCTCAACCATACTTATGAAAAGGAGGAAAATGTGTTAACCTAATGAGAAAATATCGCCCAAGTGAAGAAAAAAGTTACACAAAACTTATAAAACTTAGGAAAATGTGTTAACCTAATGAGAAAAATATTGACCAAGTAAAGAAAAACGTACACCAAACTTCTGAAAAGTAAGAAAATTTGTTAACCAAAAGGGAAAAATATATGGGCTAAACTATGAAATATGTTGACCGAACTAAGAAAGTGTGTTAACCAAAGGGGGAAAAATGTTGGTCAAAACATGAAACATCTCGACCAAGCTTATAAATATCTCGTGTAAACTTATAAAAAAAAGTAGGAACAAATATTGCTTCTGTAGTTATGTCAAACGTGTCTTGAACTTTTATCTGAACAGACATTTCACAAGACATAATCATCAACGTCAACACTTTCCCTCTTTTACACTACCGAAAGTTTCAACTTATCAGTACAGAGTATCCACTAAAGAAGCACTTATGCATACTAATCACCCAGCTCTTCACACTCTTGGTTTTTTTTTTCTTTTCTAACGTAAAGTGTCTCTGTCTTTCCTAGATAGCTTCACAACTTTTCTATGTAGCACCACTAACAACGCCAAACCTTCGTTTCACATGAGCTCTAATGAAACAGTCATAACAACATTTAGGGCAATCTGTGGCTCCACCTGGGATAGTTTCAATATCATCTGAGTATTCGTCAGCAAAGATCCACTTCCCATGGCTGATATCTTCAACTTTCTATACCACAATGTCTGCTACACTAACCTTCCATTGGTCCATCTTTCAACAATACAAAGAGTGTTCTCGAAGTCTAGCTAACATAACATTGCTAACTTTGTCCACCTCTATCACACTTTGTCATTTCACAGCTGCAATAGCGGCAAGTCTGCAACCAACCAACAGTGTCTGTTATGAAGTCGACCTTTCTTAAAGCCGCGTCTGCCTTACTGAACCCTTGAATACCCTCTACCACATCGTCTAACCGACTTTCAACATTTCATACCAAATAACATTAACATTCTCTTTGATTACAGAACAACTGATTTTCTGCTGACTAAGCAGATTTTCCAACCCCGTGGAGATAAATCATATGCCCCTAACCTACTAGGCGCTATTCTAGACAACGAATATGGTCATCGACCAGCACCCCTAGGCAGAACTTGAAAAAATTACAGAGCTTGGGTTATTGAGACGAATGAGTTGCATTCCTTTGACTACCAGAAAGACATCAAACACAACAAACTCTTTCTTACTAACCCTAACCCTAAGTATACATCAACTAACCCTAACCCTAAACCTAAGTATACATCAACTAACCCTAACCCTAACTATACAACAAACTCTTTCTTAAGAGACATAGATACAAACCAAAGTTAGAAATGAAAAAGTTAAATTTATGTGATTACATTTTAATTAAAATTTAAAACTAATAAATCGCACTTTTATTGCGCGCTTCACTTAATATACAGATATAGGGTAAGTATAGGTATAAGTTAGGTATAGGACATATATCAAACTTACATCTTGCGCAATAAAAGTGCGATTTATTAGTTTTAAATTTTAATTAAAATGTAATCACATAAATTTAACTTTTTCATTTCTAACTTTGGTTTGTATCTATGTCTCTTAAGAAAGAGTTTGTTGTATAGTTAGGGTTAGGGTTAGTTGATGTATACTTAGGTTTAGGGTTAGGGTTAGTTGATGTATACTTAGGGTTAGGGTTAGTAAGAAAGAGTTTGTTGTGTTTGATGTCTTTCTGGTAGTCAAAGGAATGCAACTCATTCGTCTCAATAACCCAAGCTCTGTAATTTTTTCAAGTTCTGCCTAGGGGTGCTGGTCGATGACCATATTCGTTGTCTAGAATAGCGCCTAGTAGGTTAGGGGCATATGATTTATCTCCACGGGGTTGGAAAATCTGCTTAGTCAGCAGAAAATCAGTTGTTCTGTAATCAAAGAGAATGTTAATGTTATTTGGTATGAAATGTTGAAAGTCGGTTAGACGATGTGGTAGAGGGTATTCAAGGGTTCAGTAAGGCAGACGCGGCTTTAAGAAAGGTCGACTTCATAACAGACACTGTTGGTTGGTTGCAGACTTGCCGCTATTGCAGCTGTGAAATGACAAAGTGTGATAGAGGTGGACAAAGTTAGCAATGTTATGTTAGCTAGACTTCGAGAACACTCTTTGTATTGTTGAAAGATGGACCAATGGAAGGTTAGTGTAGCAGACATTGTGGTATAGAAAGTTGAAGATATCAGCCATGGGAAGTGGATCTTTGCTGACGAATACTCAGATGATATTGAAACTATCCCAGGTGGAGCCACAGATTGCCCTAAATGTTGTTATGACTGTTTCATTAGAGCTCATGTGAAACGAAGGTTTGGCGTTGTTAGTGGTGCTACATAGAAAAGTTGTGAAGCTATCTAGGAAAGACAGAGACACTTTACGTTAGAAAAGAAAAAAAAAACCAAGAGTGTGAAGAGCTGGGTGATTAGTATGCATAAGTGCTTCTTTAGTGGATACTCTGTACTGATAAGTTGAAACTTTCGGTAATGTAAAAGAGGGAAAGTGTTGACGTTGATGATTATGTCTTGTGAAATGTCTGTTCAGATAAAAGTTCAAGACACGTTTGACATAACTACAGAAGCAATATTTGTTCCTACTTTTTTTTATAAGTTTACACGAGATATTTATAAGCTTGGTCGAGATGTTTCATGTTTTGACCAACATTTTTCCCCCTTTGGTTAACACACTTTCTTAGTTCGGTCAACATATTTCATAGTTTAGCCCATATATTTTTCCCTTTTGGTTAACAAATTTTCTTACTTTTCAGAAGTTTGGTGTACGTTTTTCTTTACTTGGTCAATATTTTTCTCATTAGGTTAACACATTTTCCTAAGTTTTATAAGTTTTGTGTAACTTTTTTCTTCACTTGGGCGATATTTTCTCATTAGGTTAACACATTTTCCTCCTTTTCATAAGTATGGTTGAGATATTTCTTCAATTGGGCGATATTTTTCCCATTTGGTTAACAAATTTTCTTACTTTTCAGAAGTTTGGTGTATGTTTTTCTTTACTTGGTCAATATTTTTCTCATTAGGTTAACACATTTTCCTAAGTTTTATAAGTTTTGTGTAACTTTTTTCTTCAATTGGGCGATATTTTTCTCATTAGGTTAACACATTTTCCTAAGTTTTATAAGTTTTGTGTAACTTTTTTCTTCACTTGGGCGATATTTTCTCATTAGGTTAACACATTTCCCTAAGTTTTATAAGTTTTGTGTAACTTTTTTCTTCAATTGGTCGATATTTTTCTCATTAGGTTAACACATTTTCCTCCTTTTCATAATTATGGTTGAGATATTTCTCCACTTGGCCAATATTTTTCCCATTTGGTTAACAAATTTTCTTACTTTTCAGAAGTTTGGTGTACGTTTTTCTTTACTTGGTCAATATTTTTCTCATTAGGTTAACACATTTTCCTAAGTTTTATAAGTTTTGTGTAACTTTTTTCTTCACTTGGGCGATATTTTCTCATTAGGTTAACACATTTTCCTCCTTTTCATAAGTATGGTTGAGATATTTCTTCAATTGGGCGATATTTTTCCCATTTGGTTAACAAATTTTCTTACTTTTCAGAAGTTTGGTGTATGTTTTTCTTTACTTGGTCAATATTTTTCTCATTAGGTTAACACATTTTCCTAAGTTTTATAAGTTTTGTGTAACTTTTTTCTTCAATTGGGCGATATTTTTCTCATTAGGTTAACACATTTTCCTCCTTTTCATAAGTATGGTTGAGATATTTCTCCACTTGGTCAATATTTTTCCCATGTGGTTAACAAATTTTCCTAAGTTTTATAAGTTTTGTGTAACTTTTTTCTTCAATTGGGCGATATTTTTCTCATTAGGTTAACACATTTTCCTAAGTTTTATAAGAATGGATGAGATATTTCCTATTTTGGTCACCTTTTTAAATTAATTTGGTTACAGTTTTTCCTATTTTTTATAATGTTAGTCGAGACGTTTCTTATTTTGACCAACTGTTTTGTCAGTTTAGCTAACAATTTTTCCTACATTTTATAAGTTGGCCGAGACGTTTCTTATTTTGGCTAACAGTTTTGTCAGTTTGGCTAACAATTTTTCCTACATTTTATAAGTTGGTCGAGATATTTCTGTATTTGGCCAACATTTTCATTAGTTTGACTAGCCTTTTTCCTATTTCTTATACGCTTGGTTGAGATATTTCTTATTTTGACCCCGAGTTTTATAAGTTTGGCTAACAAATTTTACTATATTTTATACGTCTGGTCGATATATTTCTATATTTGGCCAACATTTTAATAATTTGGCTAACGTTTTTTCTTATTTGACTGTTGGAGTGGAACATAGAACCTGTACTTTTGTCAGGATGTGAAATGTGGTAATGAGCCGACACATTGAATAACATATATTAGCATTGGAACTAGGTTTCTGCGGAAAGATGCAAAGACCCCCTTTGGCCCGGCAGAAGAATTAATGAAAGTGTAAATGTCTGCTCTGAGAAGCGATAACTTTGCTGGTCAGGACAACTGGTACGTGATATGTCATGTTATATGAGAAGCCTAAGACTGATCCGGGGAAGCTTGTTGTGTTCACGGGTAATATTATATGATAAATATAGCTAAACACTCGTCGGTGTATGACCCGATAGATGTTAAGTAAAAGATACACCTCCCCCAACTGGCCTCGGTGCTCACATCTCTCCTCTATGTCTATGAGAACGGGTTAGTTGAATACTGTGATGACTTGATTATAGTTGTGTATATTATATTCGAAACTGCCTTGTGGTGTATAGAGGCCTTGGTAGTAGTAGTTTCGTGTTCTTTACTGTTACTTGGTGACCCTATGACGACTCGGAAATAGAAAAGCGAGAGAATGAACACCTTTTAAACCTCCGACGCCCTGTTGACGAGGGGGCAGAATCACTCCCGTACATGGTGGTCATCACGAATTAGGTCCCCTGGTTCGATCGCCAACATAATACCGTTTTTTTTCTGTAGTATCCCCCTTAACCACGTGTCTCGGCTGTATCCATACGCATGTGACAGATACAACGCCCTCTTTGCCCGGATGTAGCCGTTTCCCACATGTTCATATACAGTGTGATAATATACGTCTATCTTGTGCGTTATCGGTTTACTTCTACCACACTAATGCATACAAGTAGAGACATGGAGCTTGAAATGGGGAAACGGTAGCCGTGAGCATAAAAGGAAAGAAAAAAATGTCTGATAGGAGGTGGCTTTAAAGCGTTGGAACAAGAATCGCTGTGATGAAGGTTGTCTTTTGCAAATTGGAAAACATACTGACTAATATAAAGTTGACAACTGTAATGAGAAATAAAAGGAGTGTTTAAGTACTACATAGAACCCGTACTTTAGTATGACTGTGAAGCGTGGTCAAGGAGCAGACAAGTTGAAAAGCCTCTAATGCCAGTGGTGTTGTGGATTCTGAGACATAGTTTTTAAAAAGTTCACTAGACAACCGCATGAAACTCCCTCCAAATACTACAAGGCAACATGACAAAACATACAACGTAGCAGACACATAGATACTATACCAGCTCTGTAAGGCAACATACTTTGATAATGTAGACATAACGGCCGCTTTCTAATAATACTGCACACATCTATAAGCAGTGGTAAACCCGTATACACAGATACACGATACTTTCCTAAAGTAGACTCTAGCCATGTTCGCAGTGCAGCTATATAGAGGCATGGCTGAGTTGATGTGAAATATTTTTGGTTATTTTTACACCCGGATGTAATAGGCGACAAGTCACAACACAGCTACGATGCGCTGACAAGGGTGCCCTTATCAACTTCACATACTGGTCAATCTATATAAACCACCCAATAACATAGTACACCATCCGTCTTCAAGCCACAAGCGTTTTCAATGTCACAAGAATAACGAACTACTGATATTTAAGATCAGAGTGGCACATGCTGATACTGTTTGTGATATCTCCTACTCATACCACCTGTTTTAACTAAATAAGGACACATACACCTAGCCCATAATCTCCAATCGGCAATTATGAGAAAAATCGAGGGTAGTGTTATTGATTTTTACTGGATGTCCCGACAATAGGTGTTAATCTTTTAATCCCCTTCCAACCTTTATATGAACATTTATTAATATCGCGAACTATTTTGCAATGGCGGAGCTATAAGAAATATTATTAACCTGACTTGGTCATTACGAGGACGATATCCCCTGGATTAGCCGTTATGAGAATAAGTATTGATTTTTGGCAACACCTGTTGAGGTCATATTCTGAATTAAGTTAGCTTATATTTTGTAACTCGTAGGTACAAGGGTGAAATCTGCTGCCTGTGTTTTTCATCAGCGGTGGGACTTGTGGCCGCGACGACACCCACACCCTGATGACTGGAAATCTTACCCACGACAAAGTTCCGAGATTCGAACCTGTCACTTCCACGGTGTCTGGGGTACCCCCTAAACATACTCCGCAACCAGCACAACACCTCTACTTTTCTAAACATAACCGGGTTAATAACAACCGAGCTCGAAAGCACAACTAAGTAACCAAATATTATCAATATTTCTTCTACCACTAGACCACCCCACTGGGATTCGAACCCGATGATAGTGTTCGGAAGCGTTTATCTAGTTACGCATCCACTCACCCCACCCCTTAACAACGAATATCACAAAGTCATACCCACTAAAACCATCGACCATCTTTACACTTTCAAAGTTTTCATTTGAAGAGCTGTAACCGGTATGCTGATAGTATTTAAGGCCCAACCACTATAGATAATATAACAAACAGTCGACCCCTTTACAATAGACATATAATGAAAATATCCTTGGTCTTCTGACGACCGACGCCGAAATTATGCGTTGAATGTGTCGGTGGTATACCTCCATGCCTATATTTACCCACTTCTCCACTCGATCACCCTGGCTCTTACCAAGGAACGGGCGTAATTATCCAACCAATCCGCCCCTCGCCCACCTCTTAACAAGGATCAGAAGCAGTTATTTAGCTATTTGCACACTCACCAACCCCTTGACAACGACCTGGAGCCTTTATCTAGCAACTCCTCTGTCTCTTAGCAAGGAACCGACGCATTTACTTAGCCACTTCGCCACTCGCCCATCCCTTTAAATTGTTCGGAAGCTGTTATATAGGTACATCACCACTCACCAACCCCTTAACAACGAATACCACGAAGCCACGCCTCCTTACAACCGTTACTACAGCCATCTTTACTTTTTTAAGGTTTTCATTTGAAGAGGTGTAATCTATATGATGATAGTTTTATAAGCCACTACGACCCACTACAGATCATATACATGCCATATATACCTTTTTACTTATTATAATTTTCATATGACACCCGGCGCGGTTCGAGACTTCGACCCACCTAACCCCACCACAGTACTCGTCAATAACCGGACTAGTGATCACTCAGCAATGACTGGCCACTTGGGTACTACAAGACACTGTTTTACTGGGGTCGACCGCTCCACGCGACCGATCGGCCGCGCTTGCTCCTGCGCTCGCTCGCCCGCCCCGCGCACCTCTGATTGTATTTTAATTTAATTTTTATTTTATTTTATTTTTTTAATTATTTATAATATTATACACACACACACACTCAGTTATCTGCTCTTAGAAAAACACGTCTTTTATTAGAATTATCGACCCTTACATGTGACCTAAATACCCTACCCTACCCTACCCTACCCAACACACCCCAGCTCCGAGACCGAAAAGGATTGGGGTCAATCCTTAGAGGTCAATCCTGAAATAATAATCAGATACAACGTAACCCACTACTAATATACGCTATGCAGATGACACAGTATTGGTAGCGGATAATTCAACATACTTACAACAATTGTTAGACATTGTTTAGTTTAGTTTAGTCGATGGATCAACATCACGGCACACGGGTGCAACCCATAAGTACTCCGTTCTCCTCCTAATTCAAATCTGAGTCTGGAGAAACTCAGCTCAGTGCACGAACTCCGTAGCACCGGCGAGGATCCTGAAAATACTAGGGTAGATTTTTAACTCTAAATTTTTGCCCGGGCAGCGCCGTTAGGGCTACTCTTTTTCGATTTCCAACTGCCAAGGGATTTTTTACGTGCGCAACAATACACACGGGCGTCCGATCTCACTACCCAGAGACCAGGGGAAATTTTATTACTAGAACCCGGGACCTCCAGCACTCTAGGCGGACACCATACCTCGAGACCACGCAGCCCCCGACCGAATATTGACATATTACAAGACAATGACATGGTTATGGTAATTTCTATCACACTTTTAAGTTTTTAGTTATTTGAATCCCCCACATATATTTTTTACGAAGTGACTATTCGCAATAGAATTGCGAATAGAGAAAAATTATATTCGCAGTAGAAGAGGGTCACGTGATTATTCCTATACGTGTGGCTATATTATAATATTTCGTTGTTGTATTAACGTGTCTTCAGTAGCAAAGTGGTAAGTGTCTCCGCCTGTCACGCGGGAGCTCGAGATTCGATTCCCCATCCGGGATGCAATATATGTTTTTTTTTTTTTTATTTTTAGCACCCAGGCAGCGACGGAGTGATCGAGTGTCGGAATCGACGGATCCAATAGATGTCTTTGTTTAACGTTAATTTTATTTGCCAACTGAAATATCCAACCAAGTGGATAATTTTAAATACCTAGGGGCACTTATAACATCGGATGGAAGATGTACAACAGAGATTAAGAGCAGAATAGGGCAGGCAAAAGCCGCATTTCAGAAAATGAAGGGTATCTTATGCAATAAGTCGCTATCAATGAATGTAAGAAAGAGAGTGCTAAAATGCTATATAGAACCAGTTTTGCTGTATGGCAGTGAATCTTGGAATGTAAATGAACAAATTAGGAAGAACTTACAAGCAACAGAGATGTGGTTTTTAAGACGAATGTTGCGAATTCCTTGGACTGCCAGAGTAACTAACAACGATTGCCTGAAAGAGGCTAATGAAACTAAAACACTACATACAACAATAAGAAAGAGACAAACAGCTTTCTTTGGTCATGTGATGAGAAGTGAGGCATTGGAGAACATCGTGACAACTGGAAAGATCGAGGGAAGAGAGGCAGAGGCAGACCAAGAGAAATGATGCTGGACAGTTTGAGACGGTGGCATGGAGGAATATCATCAGCAGAGTTGATCCAGAACACCAAAGACCGAGATCTGTGGAGAGCCATGAACGCCTACGCCAGCCGGCATGGCACTTGGTGATGAACTGAAATATCGCCACAAATTAACCACCCTCATACTGGCTCAAGCTAAAATTGACTAGTGAGCGGACGCTGTGACGCTTTCACTGTACATGGAAAAAAGATCTGGAGACATTACACATCCCTGTCTAACGCCTCTTTTAATAGTCTGATATTACCTACATCGTTATCAATTCTGATGACAGTTTGGTGTTTCCAATATATGTTTTTTTTTAAAACATTTTTATTTACACATGGATGCCTGGTATCAGTAAGTGTACAGAAACGAAAGTTAACCATTCTTGAATTCACCTGGGGACACAATTATTTGGAGGAATCGTTATTTGTATTGGGGATACATATTCTGGAAAATTATTTTTGATATTTCAACAGCACTAATGTAATGTAAAAATAAAGCGGCCGGGATGCCAGAAGAATGGGACAGAAGTAAGAAGAAGGGTGATTCATTAAAAATTACTGAGAATTCGGCAGAATTCTAATGCGAATATAATTTTCTCTATTCGCAATTCTATTGCGAATATAATTTTTCTCTATTCGCCAATTCTATTGCGAATATAATATTTCTCATTTCGCAATTCTATTGCGAATAGAGCCTCCCTATTTTTTAAGTGTTCAAACACCTAAGTTCAAAGCAACCATTTTCTTCTGCCTTACATCTCCCAACGAAGCCTAGGCCATCAACCAACTCAGGCCAAGCCATGCAATGTAGACTTGTTTGTGCTTGTTTGGGTTTCGCAGCTCAAGTGTTCTCCAGGCTGAGGGTTCTAAGCCTCACCCAAACCCTCTTTAGTCACCTCTAACAACACACTCGGTAGTTTACACTGTGATAATTCTTTGCATCCCTAAAGGGCTCCAGTAACTCAATCACTGCTCCGGGTGCATCTAAGATTCCAACATCCTTTTTGAAATACCCCATATAACATGCAGTAAACCAATTGGAGAATATGACATGTGCCATAGTTTGAAAACTATCGTCCAATATGACACGTGCCATAGCTTGAAAACTATCGTCTCTTGATCAGATATCAGAAAAATAACAGAGTTACCACACAAACAATTCTCATGCTTTAGTGTATAAAAATCAAACAAGACAAAAAATGCAACACTAAATGCTTATTTAAAAGGGAAACTGTATACATAGTTGAAGTATGAATAAAGTGATACTTTATACATAGTTGAAGTATGAATAAATGGATACTTTATACATAGTTGAACTGTGACATTACGTTAGTCCTTTCTGGCTGTTTAAATATCAAGAATAATTGTTTGTGTCCTTTCATCCGTTTCATTTCCGTCTTGTATCACAAGAGGCAGCATCAGACATAAAATCGAGTGTCCTTGAGGATTATATAAGCGGCCACCTACCCTGCTCTGTACTGATACCTAAGTCCAGTACAGTCAGCGCTGAAGAGGAAAGACTAACTAACTAACTTACACTCACTTTAAACAACACAATTATAAATATAAAAAGTTTGCATATAACCCCACAAACCCAAAGAGATAAAGGATACTAAGTTCCTCTTTCTCAATGTGATCCTGCCCGTTATAATTAATTTAGCTGTTACTGGCCCATTGGCTTGAGACCATAAATGTGTATGGGTTATGCTGAACATGTTCTCTTGTGATAGACATGACATTGCTCATCAAAGTTGCCTTTTATTATGAGATTGACATTTGACTTTCACCCAATTAATTGCTGAACAATTAAAAAAAAAATTGTCCTGCAAGGAAACGAGCCTCGAGCTCCCGCCCAGAAGGCGGAGACACTAACAACTATGCTACTGACGACACGATTTTGAATCAACATCATCAACACCATCATCATGATCTTCCACTTCTGCCGTTAAGCGTCGGGGGGAGGAATAATTTGCGTTCCAGCGCCCGGTGGGCGGCACTGGATAGTGTCATTCCGTTTGGTTGTATAATGTCTTTGATGTCGTCAATCCATTTTCTTCTTGGACGTCCTCGTGGTCTCGTCGCAGTTGATCTTTGATGTAAGGCCAGTGATGGTAGTTGCTGGTGTTGCATTCTAACGACATGACCAAACCACTTGATCTTCTGTCTTTCAATAAATGTGGCACAAGGTGTTGATCCCACAGTCTGTCTGATAATAGCATTTATTACTCGGTCTCGGATTGTTAAGTTGGCAGCTCTCCTCAGGCATCTCATTTCGCAGGTGTTGATTTTGCAAAGGTGTAATTTGGATAAAGTCCAGGTTTGAGATTTGTAGCATAGGGTTGGTGTGAATATGCTTTTTATTATCTGTCGTTTTGCAGACATAGGTGTTTGGATGTTTCAGTAAGGGTGATAGTTGATATGTAAGTGCACTAACTAGCTTTTTGACATCTGATTTCAATTTCTCTGTCCAATCTGCCATCTTCAGTGATCATACTTCCAAGGTATTTGAATTCTTTAACTTGTTTCAGAGTTGTGTTATTTATCTGTATACTTCGAATTAACGAAAATGTATAATATAGCCACACGCTTGCCCCGATGACATCACGTACGTTAAGTCATGTGACTTGGCAAATCACGTGACCAGCCGAGACATTTCAACTATATATAAAGGGATACTTTATACATAGCTGAAGTATGAATAGTCACTTTGTATTTAAAATTGAGTAAACAAATTTAGGATCGGGTTCAAGATGGCGGTGTAAACCGCGTCGCTCGATTCAGAGATTAATTATGTGTTCTGTGCGTGTTTCCTAACATCAATCTGTTCAAATAAGGATGAACCTACGACAGGTCCAGCAAACCGGTAGGGAATTTATTTGTTCAAGTACTATTGCTCGAGAATTATGGAGGAAATTGAAAGAAAAAGGCAACTCTATCTACGTTCACGCCGGAAACAACACACCCAAGCCGAACAACAACAAGCGACTAACAACAACTGCTAAGCTTCGAAATACTTCAAATAGAAAGGAGATTTTCTCGACTTGGAATGTTACTGGTCTAGGATATAAGGAACCAGCTGTCGTAGAGTTTATGAAAAAATCAAATATTCAATTATTAGGACTCGCAGACACTAGGAAAAAGGGGCAGAACACGAAACGAACACATGAAGGTTACGTTCTTATATGGAGTGGCGTCGACCAGCGAGCTACAGCTAAACATGGAGTGGGTTTTTTGTTACATCCAGACAAAGCGAAAGCCATTATCAACACTAAATTTATTTTGAATAACGAAGACACAAACAATAGATTGCACGATTTATTGCCTGGCATATTTCGCTGCATCTCGTCAGGTACATACTGCAGAAATCACACAACGTAAAGTGAATTAACTAGATAAATCCTTCAAACTGAAATATACACATGTTCGCACAGTAATGTCGATTGTCGTAGTAGGCAGAACTGTGTGTGCGCTTGAGGTTGGCCAGCTTAGACTGGGTTTCTTCTATCTGGTTTTTTGTCAGTCGTCTCAGGTTTTTTCTTGTTGGACATATTCTGTCCGCCCTGAGAGATCTGAAATACCGGTGAGGGAATATTCCCGTCTTTAGGCATTCCTCGAGAAATCTCAATCGACACTTCGGTACCGATATTTTACACTTCAGCTTGAGTAATCCATCCAATCGCTTCACAGTTGGTAATGGGAGGCAACGTTTCAGAAATTCAAAACAATGTTGTCCCGTAATGTCAAGGAGACAGATGAACTAATTGTGATGGGTGATTTTAACGGACGAATAGGCACACGAAGAACACCGTGGGATGATTGCATGGGGCCATTCATTCAGCGACAAAGAGACTGATTGTAACAGCAATGGTCAACATCTACTCAACATATGCTCCGAACATGGACTAATAATAGCAAATAGGTTTTTTCAACATCGTCGTAGCCGCACCAAAACCTGGTATAAATGGAATGACATAGACCAGAGGTTCCCAAACTTGTGGCCCGCCAGATGTTAGTAAGTGGCACGCGAGGCCTCGTTATTTAAAATAATATATTTTAATAATTTCAAAAAATGCACTCGGAGCTTCCCGTCCGCGTGCGATAATGTACTCTCCTCGTGGTTGTTATATTCGGATATTATCGAATGCGCCTGTTCAGTTCGCAACCTTCAGCTGATCATACGATTTCATTCTGGCGACTATTGTCTGTCGAACAATTTGAACACTTGTGTTCATTCGCTCAGAGATACATTTGTCGTTTTGGTTCGACTTACAGATCTCATCTCATCTCATCATGTTCCTCTTGTACCTTGCGGTGTCGAGGTGAAGTATAAACTTCGTGAGAGTGCCCGGTTATGGGCTTCGTATATCGACATTCCCATGGATTCTGTTATTCCCTCCGTCCAACGTTTACGTGGTCGGCCTCTTCCTCTGTTTCCATCTGGTCTGTACATCATTGCTTGTTGTGGCATGCTGTTGACTGGTAGCCTACTTGCATGGCCAAACCATTTGACTTGCTGCTTTCTAATAAAATCTAGAGCAGCTTTAACCCCCACTTTAGTCCTGATTTCTTCATTTCTGATCTTATCTCTTCTTGATACGTTGAGTATTCTTCTCAGGAACCTCATTTCTGTTGTTGTGATTTTTCTTTTCTCTTTTTCTGTCATTGTCCAGGTTTGGCATTGGTAGCACAGAGTTGGTAGGAAGATTGTGTTGTAAAGTGCTTTCTTAGTAGTTATTGATACATGTTTGTTCTTTAGTATTGGTGCCATTTGTCCAATGAGTTGATTTGCCTTATTGCACCTATTTTCGATCTCGTCTTCTGATCTGCCATTTGATGATATTATACTTCCTAGGTACTTGAAGCTCTTTACTTGTTTCAAGGTATGTTCGTTTAGGTGAATTGTTGCTGTTTGTTCTTCTTTAGTTATAGTCATTACCTCTGTTTTGCTTGTGCTAATTTTCATGTTATGTTCCCTACACATTTCGTTTAGACTATTCATGTGGTCTTGTAATTCAGCTTCTGATTTTGCTATTAGTGCTTGGTCGTCCGCAAACAGGAGTTCTCTAATGGTTAGATTTGCAGATGGTTCTTCTTCTGTGTTCTCGTCATGCGGTATTCTTGTTGTCTCTGCTTGGCTGATTTCTTTACATATGTTGTCTATATATGTTATGAACAAGAGAGGGGACAGGACACAACCTTGTCGTACTCCAGATCTTATGGTGAAGGGTTCTGAGTGTCCTCCAGTTGCTCTCACTATGCATTCACTGTTGTTGTATAAACTTCTACATAGGTTTGTTAGATGTGTACTCACTCCATATTGTCTAAGGATTTCCCACAGCTTGTTTCTATCTACCCTATCAAATGCCTTTTCTTGGTCGACAAAGGCTAAGTAGAGTGTTTCATTGAATTCGATTGATTTTTCTATAAGTTGTCTAAGAGCAAAAATGGCGTCTGTGCATCCTTTGTTTTTCCTAAATCCAAGCTGCGTTTCGCTTAGCTGGGGTTCTAAAGTAGTTCGTAATCTTTTTTCAAGAATTTTGCAAAATATTTTCCCAGTATGACTCAACAGTGAAATGCCTCTGTATTGTGTGCAATCTCTTTTGCTGCCTTTGTTTTTCCAAATTGGGATAATTATGGCGTTTCCCCAGTCTCGTGGTGTCTGTTGTTCTACCCAAACATGGTTGAATAGTCTATGTAGCCAAGCTGTTCCTACTTCTCTTGCTGCTTTAATTAGTTCATTTGGTATTTCATCCTGTCCTGGTGATTTGTTCAATGGGGCTAATCTGATGGCTTCTATAATTTCTTCTTTTAGTATGTCTGGTTCTAGTTCTTCGGTGACATCTGTGTAGGTCTCTTGAATTCCTGTGACATCTGATGGGATGCTGAGAAGTTGTTCGAAGTACTGCTTCCATCTTATTAGGATCTGTTTTTGTTCACTTATTGGTTCTCCATTTTCGCTGTTAATTATTTCAGTTGGGTCAAAGGGTTCTCCTCTGGTTCGCATTGCACTTATCTTTTTGTAGAAGTTTCTGGTTGCTTCCTTGTAGTTTTTATTTAGGGTTTCTCCATACTCTTCCCAGTCTTTTTGTTTTTCCCTCTTTACTATTCTACTCACATGTCTTCTCGCTATTCTGTATTCTCTATAATCACATTCCTGTTTGCTCTTCAACCACTTTTTATATTTTTCCTTTTTTTCTTTTACCGCTATCTTTACTTCTGCGTTCCACCAACTTGTTATTTTCTTTATCCGTGTTTTGCGTTTTTTCGTGGTTCCGCATGTTATTTTTGCAGTATTTAAAATGCTTGATTTGAACATCTCCCATTCTTCTTCCACTGTTTTTCTTTCCGTAGGTAATTTTTCAAAGAGTTCAGTTAGTTCTTTCTCATAGTTTTCCCTTACTGCCTCGTCTTTAAGGTTTTTTAAGTTTACTGATTCGCATGGCATGTATTTTCCTGCTCTTTGTTTTCTTCTTCTGATTGTTCTTATTGTGGCAACGACTGCTTTATGATCTGTGTTTATACTGAAATTGGGCACTGCTCTTGCATCTAATATATTTCTCTTTCTGTTATTTCTTGTTAATATAAAATCAATTTGGCTTTTAGTATCTAGATTGTTCCATTTATACCAGGTGTATACTTGCGAATCTTTATGTTTATAGAATGTGTTTGTTATATAGAGGTCGTGTTGGCTGCAAAGCTCTATCAGTCTACTTCCGTTATCATTCCTTTCATTTTGCTGATCTCCAAATGCTCCCAGGTGTTTTTCTATGCCCACTCTGTTATGTCCTAGTCTTGCATTAAAGTCTCCCATAACTATGATGTTGTCCTGCTTATCTATTTTATTTAGCACGTCATGTATGTCTTCGTAGAAGTCCTCGCATTCTTGCTCATTATTGTTTGCATTACATGGTGCGTATATCTGTACATATGTTGTGATTGTTTGTTCCTTTATTCTCACTGTTATGATTCTTTCTGATATATATTTTATTTCTAGTATTCCTCTTGCTAGCCGTGGTTCAATGACTATTCCCACACCGTGTCTTGCCCTTTCTTGCTGTTCTACTCCAGAGTAAACAAACGTGTAGCTGCGGTGGAGCTCCTTGCATCCTTTCCCCTTTGTTCTGGTGTCCGCTATTCCCATCAGTCCAATATTCCTCTCCTCCATTGTTTCTATAAGCTCTTCTTCTTTACTATTGAAACCACAAACGTTCATTGTGCCTATTTTTTGAATCGCTGATCTATCTCGTAGTCCATTAACATTGCCGGGTCGATATCCGTTTGGGTCAGTCCGTTTATACTTCTTAGTTTTTCTACGAGCAGTATGAAGATCCCCTGCCGGCTTGCTAGGCCAGTCGCAGGTTTAGGACACTAATCTGACCACAGGGAGTCCATCCCCTATGGCGAGCCATAGCCCCGTTAGCCCATGACCTCGCGGTCATGGTTGCCAGGTCTGCACCACGTGGAGGTGGGGGTTGGCTTGTGTAGTCTGCGGGTCGTCGGCAGGCTACTAATTTTCGCTCTTCACCCCTCCTGGGAGAGGCTAGCCGATCCTAACCCTGCTGGCTGCAGGGCCAGGCGCATTCCACACCTTACAGACTTACAGATGCGAGCAGTTATTTTCCGCAATGGCTGTTATAAAAAACAAGCTACGTTCTAGACTCACCAACAGTAACCTAGCTGCGCTTATGACTTTGGGCACAACAGATTTGTACCCAGACATTGATAAACTGACTTCTTAACTTAAGTAACTGATTATGAAGAACAGTTACAATTTTAAATTAATTATATTAATAGCGATTTTCGAAACTGATTTAAAATTTATTGTTAAATTAACTTTTGATTTTAAACCAAAACATGACCGCAGAGTAGTACTGACACTGACTGTATTTAAAGTTTTAGAATTTTGTTGACGAAAGTTAAGAAAGGTAAGAATGATATTGCACGAATTTTATAATTTTATAAAGTTGTGGCCCGCTTAACTACCGAAAATAGTAGAAATGGCCGTCAGCTTGAAAAGCCTGGGAACCACTGAGTCATAGACCATGAAATCTAATATCTTCTCATTTCTTTCTTAATGATATTAAAGTTTGGGGTCTCATCTCATCATGTTCCTCTTGTACCTTGCGGCGTCGAGGTGAAGTATAAACCGCGGGAGAGTGCCTGCTTATGGGCTTCATGTATCGATATTCCCATGGTCTCAGTTATTCATTGCGTCCATCGTTTACGTGGTCAGCCTCTTCCTCTGCTTCCGTCTGGTCTGTACATCATTTCTTGTTGTGGTATGCTGTTAGGTGGTAACCTTCTTGCATGGTTAAGTCATGTGACTTGCTGCCTTCTAATGAAATCTAGTGCAGCTATAACCTCCACTTTAGTCTCGATTTCTTCATTTCTGATCTGATCTCTTCTTGATACATTGAGTATTCTTCTCAGGAATCTCATTTCTGTTGTGATTTTTCTTTCCTCTTTTTCTGTCATTGCCTAGGTTTGGAATTGGTAACAGAGTTGGCAGGAAGATTGTGTTGTAAAGTGCTTTCTTAGTAGTTATTGATACATGTTTGTTCTTTAGTATTGGTACCTTTCGTCCAATGTGTTGGTTTGCCTTATTGCACCTATTTTCGATCTCGTCTTCTGATTTGCCATTTGATGATATTATACTTCCTAGGTATTTGAACCTCTTTACTTATTTCAAGGGAGGTTCGTTTAGGTGAATTGTTTTTTTTTCTTCTTTAGTTATAGTCATTACCTCTGTTTTACGTATACTAATTTTCATGTTATGTTCCCTAAACATTTCGTTTAGGTTATTCATGTGGTTTTGCAATTCGGCTTCTGATTTTTCTCTTAGTGCTTGGTCGTAAGCAAACAGGAGTTCTCTAATGGTGTAATTTGCAGAGGTTCTTCTTCTGTGGTCTCGGCTACCGTGTTCTTGCGGTCTCTGTTTGGCTGGTTCACCACTGTCATCAGTACTATTCAATGCGTATACGGTGCCGATCACTGAACAACAGTTGGACGGGAGTGTAACAGAGTGAACGGTTAAACGATAATATCAATAGATGACATTGAAGCCTTGGATGGTGTAAACGGCTTTTATTAACTGTAATTATAAAGTTGATACAACTTCTTGCAAAACACACCCGGACTGACTACAAGCTAAGATGGAACTGTTTATATTCTTGACGTCACCCGTGAGCTTCCCTAGAAATGGTGCTTTCCACAGTGCTCACGGGTGCGACATTTCCTAACCCTTCTCTATTTCCCCTTAACTAACTATAACAGAGATGGAGCTCTGTTATACTCTTCTCCTTCTTTAAAAAGACTTTTCACAAAAGTCTCACTTCCCTAACCTATATATTCCATAATCCCACTTAATTTTCTCTCACTACCAACTTACTAACCCAATCTTCCTACCTAAACCTTCTTATTTCGATTTCAATCTCTATAACATCTTTAATACTCTCTCTCTCTCTCTTATAGCTAACTGCTACTTTCGTTGTTACGTCTTCTTCTGTTCTGAGTACACAAGGGTTCATTTAAAAAAAAAACTCAGTTCATAAAGAAATCCACATATATTATTTACATATCATATCACAAAAACCCCTTCTTGTATAGGTATCTATTATACCTCATAATATTTAAATCTTAATTTTATACAACACATCATAACATATAGGTGTACCTTTTAGAAATACTTCTTCTTATCTTCATAAGCAATCTGCTTAAACCTTCTTATCACGATCTCAAAAATTCAACACGCCGTACTCTTCTGATACTACCTCAAACTCCCTATTGTCATCACTACCAGTATTACCTCAACATTACTACTTCTCCACTTTCAACCAACCTAAAATCACTCGCTCACGATAGGAAGACAAAGAATCAGTGCGCACCAGAGATTCAAAGAAGTAGAACTCTTCCTCACAAAAACCACACTCACCACACTCAACTTTACTCCCCTATGTCACCTGAGACTTTATGTAATAAAGTCTAAAACAATTATATATCTTCCACAGTTCACTTATACCACTTATTATGGCAACAGTTTACGCTGCTATCTACAGCATCAAGCACCAACCATCAAAAATTTTATTCACTCCCAAATGTCTATATATTACAGACAGTAGACAAATCAAAAAGGTCCATCATCCCTCAAGACCTCTTTCCCCATTATACACATCACCTCACATAACTAATCTTCTCCTATACCTCACTCAGAATTCCCTCTTAATCTCGCCGAAAACCCACTAATGTCCAACAATATACCGCCACTGAACTCATGTCTGTGACTGCTTGCAATCAACGTTATTCTTTCTCAGTCCATATATTACGGACCCCCCAAAACCTCATGGCATTTTATCTATGTTCGCTGTGATCACTCCACACTGACAATGTCCATTTTTCACTAACATACTTATTTCCGTTTACTATTGTATTTACAATATATAAAAAACATGGGATTTAATTCATGTTTTACTATATGTCTTCACACTGTCTGGCGTAGCACGTTACCCACTTCTTCTTCTATAAGCCAGCAATCTCGTGTCTTTTATGAAAGTACATCATGGCTCTAAATCCATGTTCACTTCCGACCCCATGGAAACCATGTTTTAAACTGTCCCCACATTTACCCCACTGCTATAGACATTAGTCACGTTAATCTTTTCTTCCCCAATATGGCATCCAATCCATATATATTCAATCAATGCTGACTTAATGCAGCTCCTATTTTTAACTCCCGCAGAACCCTTTTTCTTGAGTAGTAACCCCATTTAAGTATGGCATATGTTTCCACAACTTCGTAGCCACTATGTAATTAACCTCCCTATCTTAAAACATTAACGCTGATTATCACAGCAGCCTTCTTACTAACACAAGGTACTCATATTTACTTCAAGGCATTACTCATAAGGAGAATGTGTCTCTCTTTTAGTCCTCCGTTGTTTGTCAATCATTTTCTGAACGAAGGGTCCTAAATAAAGCCCCATGTATTGCCTTTATTCTAGACAAAACCATAACTGTTTGTGAACTAAACTTAACTTAAACAATTTATAAACAAGGTAATTACTATTCAACACACAAGACAATTCACTTAAATTATGAGTCAAGCAAAATAAAATCACAACAGGACATCATACCCCCCCCCCCCCCCCGAAGTTATTAAATATCATTTCTCTTTCCCCTCATATCAAACAAAGGCAATCAAGCAATTCAAAAATAATATAACATACATCCTATCCATTGTTAGTCACTTTTACGGACTAACAATAATTTATTTATCTATTTAAAAAACTCAACAAGTCAACTAAAAAATACTATAACATACCATATATAATGCATTGAAAGCTCAAATTCAATAAAAACAACTGTCTTCTCACTAAAGAGAAGGTTATCCCCAACCTTTTTCAAAACAATAATTCACGTAGAATTAACTACTTAAAGTAACCAAGCAAGATTGGTCTCCTCTACGAACCAATGTAATACATATCTATTTACTACAACGGCTAATCTTATAACCGTAACAAAAAAACACTCAATGCTAGGCTAATTACCCTGCATTAATCCCCAAAAAATAAATATATATATATATATATATATATATATATATATATATATATATATATATATATATATATATATATATATATATATATATATATATATATATATATATATCTGTTACCTACAGACTATATCATAACGCAGAACAATATCCGTTCCCTCAACAAAAGTCATTAATTAACAAATGACCGTACTTTTCTGGAAGTCAATCCTTAATTCTCTCCCCTCACAATATTCTATCTTTTACCAAACTAACTCCTAACACATCACAATATTTGTAATATAAATCTAAACAACCACTGTAAACTACAGGTCAAATCATTTTATCTAGTACCAGTGCGGCGACTATCTCAATGTACCGCCAGTCATCTATCTACTAATAGAACCTGTGGCTCGGCACATTAGTTGTTTCCCTTGAATTTGTACTAAGAATTACCACAACTACTTAATCATTACCGTTAACTACGGTATTTCCACCATGCTACATCCAACAAAATAAATGTCTATTTACTATCGACTCCACCAATACATCTACCTACTATATTTGTCAATAACTAATTCTAATTTTAAGTCTCTCGTCTACCCGACGCAACTAACCAACGTATCAGTACTTTCCAACATCTCACCACAACTACTCTAAGCTATCCTCAAGTCTCTCCTAGCGTTCTCACACCGTGATGATAGTCAAACCAGTCACAATTATTGGAACACAGTCTATAGTGCTCTATTTATAATGCTCCGACATTCATTTAGCTTATCTTGTTTACCTCAGTATCTTTCACTCCTCTTCCTATTTATCGGGACTCTTTCAGAAACAGCAAACCACACCACATATAACTGACAACAGACCTCACTTCTCTCATTTCTCAGTATCAGGCATTCATGCTTCGACATGTCCCTGTCAACAATACTAAACCTGTTTTATGAAACGTCATTCAAAATGTTAACTCTCTTTCTGTCAGCCTGTCATAAAATTTTCATTAATTCTGTCCAACACCACACATTCCAAACAAAAGACATCACTCCTTTCACTCATCAGCCACTCTTCGCATATTCACACGGCATTCGTATTTTATGTTTGCTCAGACAGTGATACACAACCTTGTTCTCATCTCACGATTATTCTCATATCACGACAACCTTACGTGCTTATACTATTACTTCAAAAAAAAATTAGACACCAATTCAACATCCTAGCAATTACTCACCACAGCCTAAGCGTATCGATCACTTCCAAACGCCTCGTACATGCATGCGTTACTAATCACCTGACATCATTCTATCCATACTCGACGCACATATGTTTGTCTACATTTTTACACATGCTAGAACAACGCATTACCAGACGAATTACTCAACAGGACTTTCACAATTCAACTGTTTTCTTATTTCTACTTTTCTCAATCATTTACTCGTTTTCAAAGGTCAGAACCTATACATTATCTCTCGCAACTTATATCTCTTTTACACACTAACCAGCACTATCAACGATCTCTCAGAACAAACCTCACTCCGACGAGCCACTAACCTCGTAACCATCATTCTATACTTCTCCACACAACAACTTTCTCAGATTTAATCACCTCTTCTTTCTCCGCAAGCATCATGTAATTACGTCATCCCCCTCACCAAGACCTCGTATTCTTCAAGCATCAGCTTCCACAGTCTTTTACTCTTAATACTCTTGCGCTCCACTGGCTATTTTACACAGGATACTCAATTCCTCCTCAATCTATATCTCCTCATCAGACACTCTCGGTTCATCTGCCAATGCTACTATACCTACTTCTCAAACTACCAAGCGAAACTATCTCAGACATCACATCATAGCGCTGAGTCGAATCAACTCTAGTACAAGCATTCATACTTAGTTTATCTCTCTCTCTGCTAATTCTGTGCTGAATCTACTCTAGTTTAATCACACCAGTTATACATCACTCAACGTGATCAACTCTCTCTATCTAGCCATTCCGGACAAGGGACATTTCAATTTCTACATTGTTTACTCTCCCCACACCAAAACCAAACACAAGATATTCTTTATAACGTATCCACGTAGAATATTCTATCAGTTGCCGTGACTCTCTATCCTCAACAACACTATTGCCTACCCTGTACCATGTGATGCTACACCAAAAAAATTCATCTGCCTATTTTAGACAGCCCATATGTATATGCTCAAACCGCAATTCCTCTCATAAGCTAAAACAATGCCAATTGTCATTCCTCACCCTTCGGAATTCTAACAGTTATAGAGTGCATCTAAGCCAAATATTTCATTGTCTCCTAGTACTAATGTGCGTCTCTCTTCAATTATGTCATCTTCACTATCCGTTGTTAATCCGTTGTTAAAGTACTCAGGTCTTAAGGTCATATATTCTTTGATTTTTCTTAAGTCACTTTCCGTAGTCGAATAAATTTCCGCTATCTGTCTATTACTATTCTTCTTCTTCAATACTTCTTTCTGTTCTTATTTTCCTTTATTTGCGTCGATCTGCTCACTGCCTTTCTGTATACCTTACATAACGCTTACTATTTCCCCATCTCGTCTTCAGATGATACACTGATGAATAGTTCCCTCATCAGACTCATAATAGTTTACTGCAGACACGTCGATCATATTCCCATAGTCGGCTTTAGAACGTCTGCCTTTCTTCTTACCTCTATTCCCCATGCTCCACTTCGGGACAACTTCAATATCTTTAGCTGAGGAAACTGACATCTCAGTTGTACCTTTATTGACTATCAGACTGTTTATATTTCTTTCCCCAATACTTTTCCTCTTTGGTCTCTTTTCGTCTTTGGTTCTCGTCTGTTTATCTTTCTTAATTTCAACCGTGTCTCCCTTAGTCAAGTGAGTTGGTTTTGACTGAATTTCTATTAAGTCAGTTTGACAACCCTTCGTTATCTTGCCGGTTGGTTGTACCTGGACTTTTTTTTCTATTGTATCAACCTGTGTCTGTGTGTTCTCTTCTACCACTTCAATCGCCTGCGTCTGGGTCTCTTGGTCTATTTTCTTTACTAATACCTGTCTAACGGTCTCATTCGCAATCAGCTTAGGAGTAGTCGAATTTCTACTTACGTTTCCTACTCTGTCTGTTCCTTGACCCTGACTTCAAATACTGTCTCTGTCTTTGCTCAAACCAATCGTCCCGTCTTTTTCTAGCAGTCTCACTATAAGAAGGCCAATTTCGTTGTTTACGGGAAAGGTCTCTCTCATGTCTATCTCTGTATCTTCGTCTATTATAACTGCTTCTGGACCTAGTCACATCTGGCTCAACATAACTGTCTCTATATACCAGCTTATGTTGTCTTCTGTTTTCATTGAATACTGTCTGTCTCCTATTATTCTTTACTATTTCATTGCACTCTACCTTAAATCTATAAGGCTCTTGTCTAGTCGTTCTTCTCTGAAACGTTTCCACAACATTCTCTACTTCACTAACTGCCACTTTTAACTCTCCTAACCATGCACTGATACGTTTTAATTCTGTATGTAGGTAGTTCATACTTATTTCTCTGTATTTTATCTCAAGCCAAAACAATATGCCTACTTCTTCTTCTATATATTTCTTGGTACCTGAAAAAAAAACTCGTCTTGAGCTTTGCTGAAATAATTCTCAATTATCCATGTTTCTCTACTGTGCTGTGTTGGGTCTGCCTGTTGCCATATCTACTCCAGTCAAAACCTGTGCTAACGAACTCTGTTCCTCTGCCATACTGAAGTATTTTGCTACACAACTTATATAAGCAAAAAACAATAATCAATAACCATTAATATACACTCTTAATTTAAGTAAAGGACGTAATCTAATAGTTCTTCTTCTTAACAAAATGAGTTCACATTAATCAATAATTTTCTAGTTAATAGAAAAAGTTATTTGGATTACCCCTTTTCTTGTTGAAACTAATTTTCCAATGGTTAAATCGAAAATCAACTCTAACATTTTCTTCTCGACGTCTAAGCTCTTGTATGCCGAGACTGAGAGGCACGGTATCTGGCACCCAAGTACTTGAACCAGGATCGACAAAGCGGCTTCAGTACCCCGTAAGGATCAATAAGGCACGAAAGGGCTCGATAAGGCTCGATAAGGCTCGACAAGGCTCGATAAGGCTCGATAAGGCTCGATAAGGCTCGATAAGGCTCGATAAGGCTCTCGACAAGGCTCGATAAGGCTCACCAAGGAAAGAGTTTCTTCATTCCATCATGACACTTTCAAATGTATGGCTGCTCTTTCCGCTCGAGGGAGTGCAGATCTGGACAAAAAACTTCTGGACGCCTTGAAACGGCTCGATCTGGCAATTAAAGCGACTTTAGTAGGGTCCTTTCTTCAACAGGACGGCAACTCAATTTGCTTACTCGCTTCCAAGAGTTCTACATCAACGTGATCGTTTAACATTCTAATAATTGCCAGAGTTCAAGACACCTATGATCCAGCGAAGTAATATTTCGTTAGAGGTTTTCTTGTTATTTGAGCTGCTGAACCAAACGATTTTTCGGTTTTGATTCCGTCAAGCGAGGTCAGATTCAACAATGATAACAGCTCCTGATCTCCTCTCAAGCGACGACCAAGGTCATAGGCTGGTTCAAGGGTAACGGCTCTTGTAAAACATATTGAGGCTCAAAGCAACGGTTATTCTGGAACATGATGGCAATCATTATTTTGATACACAGCTTATAATTCCCATATGTATGGCGGACTCAAAAAAAACACCAGCCAGGTCAACGCAGTATTTGATCAGAAACGCACTGTGTAGCGAAGATTTGATCAGAGACGCGATGCTTTGATATTACTGTGTAGCGAAGATTTGATCAGAGACGCCGCCTTGTTGAATTTCTCTGCAAGCGACAATTTTCAGCTGCCATCGTGCCGTAGTATTGACGAAAACAAAGACACAGCCATGTTTCTGTTCTGAAGTCAACTTACTTTCCGCGACAATTCATGACCCGCATCCTGGTCACGGCACCATTTTCACTCATGTAACAGAGTGAACGGTTAAACGATAATATCAATAGATGACATTGAAGCCTTGGATGGTGTAAACGGCTTTTATTAACTGTAATTATAAAGTTGATACAGCTTCTTGCAAAACACACCCGGACTGACTACAAGCTAAGATGGAACTGTTTATATTTTTGACGTCACCCGTGAGCTTCCCTAGAAATGGTGCTTTCCACAGTGCTCACGGGTGCGACATTTCCTAACCCTTCTCTATTTCCCCTTAACTAACTATAACAGAGATGGAGCTCTGTTATACATGTCTGATCTTTTCCAGGTTCTTTTCCTCTGGGACAATGTGTCCTGGAGTGATGGTGTTACCCAGAAATTCAAGAGTCTGGTAACCATTCATGCACTTGGTTGGACGAGCTGTAAGCCCTGCTTCCTTGAGCCTATTGAAAACTCTCTCCAAGGATTGTAAATGGTCATCCAAGCTATCACTGGAAATCAGTATATCATCCATGAATGATATAATGGACGGATCCTGTAAGGGATCTAGTAAGGTCCTCATCATGCGAGTAAACACTCTAGGTGCATTGCTGAGTCCAAAAGGCATGACCTTGAATTCGTAATTTCCACTGGGTGTAGGGGTCGAACCTCTGGACTAACAATAATTTATTTATCTATTTTAAAAAACTCAACAAGTCCATTCTTAAAATCAAGTCAACTAAAAAATACTATAACATACCATATATGATGCCTTGAAAGCTCAAATTCAATAAAACAAGTGTCTTCTCGCTAAAGAGAAGTTTATCCCCAACCTTTATCAAAACAATAATTCACAAAGAATTGACTACTTAAAGTAACCAAGCAAGATTGGTCCCCTCTACGAACCAATGTAATACATATCTATTTACTACAACGGCTACTCTTATAACCGTAACAATAAACACTCAATGCTAGGCTAATTACCCTGCATTAATCCCCCCCCCCCCCCAAAAAAAAATATATATATATATATATATATATATATATATATATATATATATATATATATATATATATATATATATATATGTGTGTGTGTGTGTTACCTACAGACTATATCATAACGCAGAACAATATCCGTTCCCTCAACAAAAGTCAGTAATTAACAATTGACCGTACTTTTCTGGAAGTCAATCCTAAATTCGCTCCCCTCACAATATTCTATCTTTTACCAAACTAACTCCTAACACATCACAATATTTGTAATATAAACCTAAACAACCGCTGTAAACTATATCTTAAATCACTTCACCTAGTACTAGTGTGGCGACTATCTCAATGTACCACCAGTCATCTATCTACTAATAGAACCTGTGGCTCGGCACATTAGTTGTTTCCCTTGAATGTGTACTAAGAATTACTACAACTTCGTAATCATTACCGTTAACTGCGGTATTTCCACCATGCCACATCCAACAAAATAAATGTCTATTTACTATCGTCTCCACCAATACATCTACCTACTATATTTGTCAATAACTAATTCTAATTTTAAGTCTCTCGTCTACCCGACGCAACTAACCAACGTATCAGTACTTTCTAACATCTCACCACAACTACTCTAAGCTATCCTCAAGTCTCTCCTAGCGTTCTCACACCGTGATGATAGTCAAACCAGTCACAATTATTGGAACACAGTCTATAGTGCTCTATTTATAATGCTCCGACATTCATTTAGCTTATCTTGTTTACCTCAGTATCTTTCACTCCTCTTCCTATTTATCGGGACTCTTTCAGAAACAGCAAACCACACCACATATAACTGACAACAGACCTCACTTCTCTCATTTCTCAGTATCAGGCATTCATGCTTCGACATGTCCCTGTCAACAATACTAAACCTGTTTTATGAAACGTCATTCAGAATGTTAACTCTCTTTCTGTCAGCCTGTCATAAAATTTTCATTAATTCTATCCAACACCACACATTCCAAACAAAAGACATCACTCCTTTCACTCATCAGCCACTCTTCGCATATTCACACGGCATTCGTATTTTATGTTTTCTCAGACAGTGATACACAACCTTGTTCTCATCTCACGATTATTCTCATATCACGACAACCTTACGTGCTTATACTATTACTTCAAAAAAGATTAGACACCAATTCAACATCCTAGCAATTACTCATCATAGCCTAAGCGTATCGATCACTTCCAAACGCCTCGTACATGCATGCGTTAATAATCACCTGACATCATTCTATCCATACTCAACGGACATATGTTTGTCTACATTTTTACACATGCTAGAACAACGCATTACCAGACGAATTACTCCACAGGACTTTCACAATTCAACTGTTTTCTTATTTCTACTTTTCTCAATCATTTACTCGTTTTCAAAGGTCAGAACCTATACATTATCTCTCGCAACTTATATCTCTTTTACACACTAACCAGCACTATCAACGATCTCTCAGAACAAACCTCACTCCGACGAGTCACTAACCTCGTAACTATCATTCTAAACTTCTCCACACAACAACTTTCTCAGATTTAATCACCTCTTCTTTCTCCGCAAGCATCATGTAATTACGTCATCCCCCTCACCAAGACCTCGTATTCTTCAAACATCAGCTTCCACAGTCTTTTACTCTTAATACTCTTGCGCTCCACTGGCTATTTTATACAGGATACTCAATTCCTCCTCAATCTATATCTCCTCATCAGACACTATCTGCCAATTGGTTCATCTGCCAATGCTACTATACCTACTTCTCAAACCAAACTACCAAGCGAAACTATCTTAGACATCACGTCATAGCCCTGAGTCGAATCAACTCTAGTACAAGCATTCATACTTAGTTTATCTCTCTCTCTGCTAATTCTGTGCTGAATCTACTCTAGTTTAATCACACCAGTTATACATCACTCAACGTGATCAACTCTCTCTATCTAGCCATTCCGGACAAGGGACATTTCAATTTCTCCATTGTTTACTCTCCTCACACCAAAACCAAACACAAGATATTCTTTATAACGTATCCACGTAGAATATTCTATCAGTTGCCGTGACTCTCTATCCTCAACAACACTATTGCCTACCCTGTACCATGTGATGCTACACCAAAATAAATTCATCTGCCTATTTTAGACAACCCATATGTATATGCTCAAACCGAAATTCCTCTCATAAGCTAAAACAATGCCAATTGTCATTCCTCACCCTCGGAATTCTAACAGTTATAGAGTGCATCTAAGCCAAATATTTCATTGTCTCCTAGTACTAATGTGCGTCTCTCTTCAATTATGTCATCTTCACTATCCGTTGTTAATCCGTTGTTAAAGTACTCAGGTCTTAAGGTCATATATTCTTTGATTTTTCTTAAGTCACTTTCCGTAGTCGAATAAATTTCCGCTATCTGTCTATTACTATTCTTCCTCTTCAATACCTTCTTTCTGTTCCCTTTATTTGTTATTCTCGTCTTTACTGCGTCGATCTTTTCACTGCCTTCTGTATATCTTACATAACGCTTACATTTCCCCATCTCGTCTTCAGATGATACACTGATGATAGTTCCCTCATCAGACTCATAATAGTTTACTGCAGACACGTCGATCATATTCCCATAGTCGGCTTTAGAACGTCTGCCTTTCTTCTTACCTCTATTCCCCATGCTCCACTTCGGGACAACTTCAATATCTTTAGCTGAGGAAACTGACATCTCAGTTGTACCTTTATTGACTATCAGACTGTTTATATTTCTTTCCCCAATACTTTTCCTCTTTGGTCTCTTTTCATCTTTGGTTCTCGTCTGTTTATCTTTCTTAATTTCAGCCGTGTCTCCCTTAGTCAAGTGAGTTGGTTTTGACTGAATTTCTATTAAGTCAGTTTGACAACCCTTCGTTATCTTGCCGGTTGGTTGTACCTGGACTTTTTTCTCTATTGTATCAACCTGTGTCTGTGTGTTCTCTTCTACCACTTCAATCGCCTGCGTCTGGATCTCTTGGTCTATTTTCTTTACTAATACCTGTCTAACGGTCTCATTCGCAATGAGCTTAGGAGTAGTCGAATTTATACTTACGTTTTCTATTCTGATCCTTGACCCTGACTTCAAATACTGTCTCTGTCTTTGCTCAAACCAATCGTCCCTTCTTTTTCTAGCAGTCTCACTATAAGAAGGCCAATTTCGTTGTTTACGGGAAAGGTCTCTCTCATGTCTATCTCTGTATCTTCGTCTATTATAACTGCTTCTGGACCTAGCACATCTGGCTCAACATAACTGTCTCTATGTACCAGCTTATGTTGTCTTCTGTTTTCATTGAATACTGTCTGTCTCCTATTATTCTTTACTATTTCATTGCACTCTACCTTAAATCTATAAGGCTCTTGTCTAGTCGTTCTTCTCTGTAACGTTTCCACAAAATTCTCTACTTCACTAACTGCCACTTTTAACTCTCCTAACCATGCACTGATACGTTTTAATTCTGTATGTAGGTAGTTCATCCTAATTTCTCTATAATTTATATCAAGCCCAAAACAATATACCTACTTCTTCCTCTATATATTTCTTGGTACCTGTAGAAAAAAAAAAAAAAAAAAACTCGTCTTGAGCTTTGCTGAAATAATTTTCAATTATGCATGTTTCTCTCCTGTGCTGTGTTGAGTCTGCCTGTTGTCATATCTACTCCAGTCAAAACCTGTGCTAACGAACTCTGTTCCTCTGCCATATTGCAGTATTTTGCTACACAACTTATATAAGCAAAAAACAATAATCAATAACCATTAATATACACTCTTAATTTAAGTAAAGGACGTAATCTAATAGTTCTTCTTCTTAACAAAATGAGTTCACATTAATCAATAATTTTTCTAGTTAATAGAAAAAGTTATTTGGATTACCCCTTTTCTTGTTGAAACTAATTTTCCAATGGTTAAATCGAAAATCAACTCTAACATTTTCTTCTCGACGTCTAAGCTCTTGTATGCCGAGACTGAGAGGCACGGTATCTGGCACCCAAGTACTTGAACCAGAATCGACAAAGCGGCTTCAGTACCCCGTAAGGATCAATAAGGCACGATAAGGCTCGATAAGGCTCGATAAGGCTCTCGACAAGGCTCGATAAGGCACGATAAGGCTCGATAAGGCTCGATAAGGCTCGATAAGGCTCTCGACAAGGCTCGATAAGGCTCACCAAGGAAAGAGTTTCTTCATTCCATCATGACACTTTCAAATGTATGGCTGCTCTTTCCGCTCGAGGGAGTGTAGATCTGGACACAAACATTGGCATTTCTAGACGCCTTAAAACGGCTCGATCTGGCAATTAAAGCGACTTTAGTAGGGTCCATTCTTCAACAGGACGGCAACCCAATTTGCTTACTCGCTTCCAAGAGTTCTACATCAACGTGATCGCTTAACATTCTAATAATTGCCAGAGTTCAAGACACCTATGATCCAGCGAAGTAATATTTCGTTAGAGGTTTTCTTGTTATTTGAGCTGCTGATCCAAACGATTTTTCGGTTTTGATTCCGTCAAGCGAGGTCAGATTCAACAATGATAACAGCTCCTGATCTCCTCTCAATCGACGACCAAGGTCATAAGCTGATTCAAGGGTAACGGCTCTTGTAAAACATATTGAAGCTCAAAGCAACGGTTATTCTGGAACATGATGACAATCATTATTTTGATACACAGCTTATAATTCCCATATGTATGGCGGACTCAAAAAAAAACACCAGCCAGGTCAACGCAGTATTTGATCAGAGACGCACTGTGTAGCGAAGATTTGACCAGAGACGCTTTGATATTACTGTATAGCGAAGATTTGATCAGAGACGCCGTCTTGTTGAATTTCTCTGCAAGCGACAATTTTCAGCTGCCATCGTGCCGTGGTATTGACGAAAACAAAGACACAGCCATGTTTCTGTTCTGGAGGCAACTTACATTCCGCGACAATTCATGACCCGCATCCTGGTCACTGGCTCCATTTTCACTCATGTAACAGAGTGAACGGTTAAACGATAATATCAATAGATGACATTGAAGCCTTGGATGGTGTAAACGGCTTTTATTAACTGTAATTATAAAGTTGATACAGCTTCTTGCAAAACACACCCGGACTGACTACAAGCTAGGCTGGAACTGTTTATATTTTTGACGTCACCCGTGAGCTTCCCTAGAAATGGTGCTTTCAACAGTGCTCACGGGTGCGACATTTCCTAACCCTTCTCTATTTCCCCTTAACTAACTATAACAGAGATGGAGCTCTGTTATACATGTCTGATCTTTTCCAGGTTCTTTTCCTCTGGGACAATGTGTCCTGGAGTGATGGTGTTACCCAGAAATTCAAGAGTCTGGTAACCATTCATGCACTTGGTTGGACGAGCTGTAAGCCCTGCTTCCTTGAGCCTATTGAAAACTCTCTCCAAGGATTGTAAATGGTCATCCAAGCTATCACTGGAAATCAGTATATCATCCATGAATGATATAATGGACGGATCCTGTAAGGGATCTAGTAAGGTCCTCATCATGCGAGTAAACACTCTAGGTGCATTGCTGAGTCCAAAAGGCATGACCTTGAATTCGTAATTTCCACTGGGTGTAGGGGTCGAACCTCTGGTTTGACCGGAATCTGATAATACCCGCGACTAAGATCCACTTTTGAGAAGTACCTAGCCTTATGGAGCCTAGCGAATAACTGAGTTGGATTCGGCAAAGGTTCCACCTGAAATTGCGTATGACTATTCAAGAGTCTATAGTCTAAACACAACCGGTGTTCTCCACTTGATTTGCGTAACAAAACCACCCCCGCATAGTATGGGGATGTGGATGGCGCAATAACTGTCATATGGCAAATGACAGTGATGCAACATTCAATTGATGAGTTAACGCATCAAAGAAGAAGATACAGAGCGTCACAAATATTGAACATAGTGACACCAATATTGAAAGCAATTCAGACGTCATGGAAAGACGTCACCTAACGCCGTAACGGCTCAAGGGTTAGTTATGTTCCAGCTTGGGAAGCCAGAGGATGCGTTTTACCGCCAGTCACAGAATTCCAGCCGTTACAATGCTGCCAGCCCTTGGTATATACAGGGAATAGTCCTGGTTGGAGTCTCACCAGTGAATGCAGGTAGTCCGGGCTTTACTGAAGCCACGATCGCTGACATTTGTTGGAGTCGCATGTTGATGCATGCGGGTCTCATCATGATCAGGCCATAGACGTTGGCTGATAGACATTGGGTAGCCAGTAGTGCTGCAAGTGAAGGTAGGCGTTGATCATAAGTGCATTAGTATGATAGCAGACAGCCAGCTAGGTTCCTAACACTCTCCTTGGGTTGGGGAGACAATCAGTGACGGAAGGACAGGAGTGCTTGTGATGCGCGAGAGACTCAAGACTGGATGCGCATACACACTCGTAGCTGTTAGCTGATGTCACCTGTGTGTAATTATACCACAGTTCGCTCTACCTCACATTTGTTGAGTTGTTCTTGGAATACTTAGTGATGCTGTTCTATGTATGGTGCAGTAATGTCGGCGCATGCCACTCATGTTCACAGAGAGTCATTTTACCCTAGAGCCACAATAGATCTGGAGTTAAACATTGGGTCGATATCCAGCCTGAACTATGAGAATGTTTAACCCATGTCATGGGGACATCGTCCGAGGAAATATGAATCAGAGAAGTGGTCAGTGAGTCAAGGACAATAGTTGATTGTACAGATACCGGTACAGAGACACAATCAGTGGATTTACCTTGTTTGACTGGATAAAACTAGTTTGAGATGGCGGTTGCAAATCTGTGAATGACATTGGGGCGGATCATATTCTCAGCCAATAAATAAACACATTCATGAACACGCAACTTATCTGTATATGTGAGGATCATGCCGAACAATTGCTGGTGATCAAGTGGCGCATCCTCGTTTGTTCAATTGTCTTGTCATTTTGTCAATGATTAACCGCACTGTCAGTGTCAGTTTGAGACCGTTTTCTTGATACGGGAGAGAACACCTGTGCTATACTCGATTATCTGAGGCCGCATATTGACATTATCGCTCTGATTGTTGGCCCAGATGGAGAACATTTGCTCGCATGGTATAATACTCATTCTAGGAACGAGATTGAAAGTCTAATTATAATATATTTGAAAAAACTAGCAATCACCATTTTGGATCAAAGTATATGCCACTATACATAGGAGACACACTTGCTACGAGAGATGATCGATAACTGATTTATATCGAGATTTGCAAATTCAGTGGTGGTCGGATCTTCAATATGTCACCTTCTCTGTATGATTTTGTCGTGGAAATCAACTACATTTCGTCACAGTGACATATGGTCCACTGAAATTGAATTTTTTTCAGTGCTGTTCAGGTTTACGAGATAGTCAACACCTCGCTGAGGTTGTATCAACGCACAGTGGTTATCCTTGGTGCATATCGACAGAGCATTACAAGATATTGCTCAACCTGATAGCTACATTCAGTAGCAAATAACACTCACATCAGTCAGGCTCCTTCTAAGGCTGATCACAGGCAACATGCCTAGAGTGTTATTCTCGTAATTTCAAATATCTAGGAAAGGTTTGTTTAACCTCCGACAGTTCAACATTTGAAAACACAACGGAAACTTGATGGATTAACGCCTCAGTACAACGAAATCGACGCAATATTATCAGGAGTGTACTTGTAAAGAAACCGTTCTACACATTAACTCATCAGATTGGTGTTCGCTGAGTAACATCGAACAGAATTATTTGTCAAATCGATTGGATTGGACAACTATTGAATACTAGTTCTACACCATTATTACGAACAGAATTGTTTATCAAATCGATTGGATTGGTCTACTATCAAACTATTGGAAAATGTTTGCTGATTCTTGAGCTGAGTATTATATTTGTTTGTGGTTTGTCAGTAATTAGTTACGGTCAAAATACTGTGATTTTGCACACATTTTATTTGTCTTTTCTTTATTTGCTCTTATCTTTTGTGACGTCATAGGCGCGTTACACAATATTGTGCTATTTTGCGCTGTACATTCTTATTTTAGGTGCGCATTATTTATTTGTTGATATAATAATATTATTTTGTTTGCTAATTTCATTAAGCTAAGGAACTCTAACTCTGTTTATACTTTGATTGCTGAGTTATAGGTCTTGTCTATTATAAAATTATTTGTTATTTTCTTTCTTTCATTATTAATTTCTCTAGTGATAATTTTTAATTATTTATTTCTACTTTCTTGGACGTTATCTGTCGATTTTATACTTATAAGCTCTGTCTCTGGTGTAGTAAACTTCTTTTTCAATTTCTCACTTTTGAATATTATTATTGAATATTGTGGAAACATAACAACATGTCATCTTTACAGGATTTTGTTGCAATATGGTTTGCGCCAGAAACTGAGCCATATTAAATGTATCTATGATCATACTATACAGCATATTCGAACAGTCTGCCTGACGGCACGGCATAGCACATCTGAAATCCCCTTGCAGGAATCACATTCGAAGGTCAGTTCTCAGATCATTCTCAGATCACATAGTTGTGTTGTGGTGGATGATACCTGTTTACTGTCTTTTGTATACATTCTTCCACAAGGGTATAGGAAATTATTACATCTTGTCTTGTACTCTGGGAGAAAGGTATATGAATCACACAAGCGGTATAAAATTACTCTATCAATGGTAAATTCTGTTTAGAAATTGGCTAAATATCTTTTAGGAAGAAAATTCTTGGTCATTTCAGAATAAATTTTAATAGCCTTAAATAAAACATGGAGCGATGTTGTGGTCGTATTGTCATCATTAATATTGTTATAAGTGTCGTATACCATATTCATATCATTGTCTTGTTCATATTAACAATCATATTTTTTTTTTTGATTTGTATGAGCGATGATCTTTATCTAAAACCTATGCTCTTTATCTAAAACCTATGCTCAAATAGACTTAGTAATAGCGAGCATGGTGAAATTTATATAGTTTTATAAATCATATCTGCCGATAACAAATAACCCCGATGGCGGAGGATTCTGTACACATAACCGCGCCTGTAGCGCCTTTGTGTTTATATAATTCTTATACCTTCTTTTTGGTCTTCAGAACTCTCCTTTATCATTCTACATTTACTATTTAGGGACATCACAAACATAGCATCATACATCGAGGACATCGATATCTATAAAACTGAAACAGTACATCATCGTACATTCCTAAACAGCCGAGCAAAACTGAAGCTATTTTTCAGGAAAGTCAATTTCTGGAACACAAAATAATTTAGGTAATCTACTCAGTAGACTATAAAAAAAAAAAAAAATTAAAAAGTGTTATGTATATATACATATTTATTTTTCTGATTTTTTTTAGTGTAACATTACAGTAGGATGACTGTGGCTACATTCTGAAATGCCACATATTTTTTTAAAGAGAATATAGTTGTAAGTTAGTCACTTGTTATTAATATTGTTTCCGAAAGACAGGTGAAAAAGTGTCACGGGATTAAAGAGATGTAATGCAAACGCGGCATGAACAATTAAGATTGCTGCATTCTTGGACAGACCAGAGTGGTAGTATCGTTAGTATTGTGATTGATTCTTCGAGACACTAGTTATATACACGTCTAATGACTGTGTATGGATTATAGATTTCCAGTGATAGATAGATATGTGATAATTAATTAGGCAGTTATATTTTAAATTTAGATATGAAAATGGTTATTGTTTTTAATTTTATATTGTATTTATATATAATTCGTTGGTATTTATTATTTTAATTATCCAGAAATTGAGTTATTTGATGTGTATAGTTCGTAATATCATTAATATGTTTGGTGTTGAATATTGATCATCATACATATCATTTTCATGATGGACGAATGAAGAGAAAGGTATGAAGTAAATTAATCAATACAAACGTACATACATAGGAATAACACATACAGTTATGAAACAATACAAATACATATATTTATAGACATAGAAGAAACTACACATTACATAGAGAATAGTTTTCCCTATCGACATGATGTAGCGAAAAGAAATGATGGTGTACCAGGTCGACTTGGAGTTGTGTGGATATATGTATTCACGTCAAGGACGATCAGTTGTTGACTACGGATCATGTGATCGTTGGGTATGCAACATTGGACGGTGTTTTTATTTAACTGACGGCACTCGGGGTTATAGAGACCGTTAGTAGTTTTAAGGTGTCAACATATATACGCGATAACAGGTCTTAGTATATGAACTGGCGGTGTTTGAGCCTGATTTAGTTTCAAGTAGCCGGGCATGTAACGCGATAACATCTCAAGGATCATTTATAGAATGTAGAGGTGGCGGTGTTCGGGACTTGTATTTTAGTCCGGTGTTCAATATCCCACGATCTAGATTGGTTCAATGTTGACAAACTGAGTTCCAAGGACGGTGAATTCGTGTCTATCACAATATAATGTAATTTACGTCGCAGACATCATTTGCTTGCATGTCAAGATAACATGGAAAATGGTCTAACGAACATATTCATTGTAGAGGGGGCAAAGCTGTCATATGGCAAATGACAGTGATGCAACTTTCAATTGATGAGTTATCGCATCAAAGAAGAAGATACAGAGTGTCACACATATTGAACATAGTGACACCTATATTGAACGCAATTCAGACGTCATGGAAAGACGTCACCTAACGCCATAACGGCTCAAGGGTTAGTTATGTTCCAGCTTGGGAAGCCAGAGGATGTGTTTTACCGCCAGTCACAGAATTCCAGCCGTTACAATGCTGCCAGCCCTTGGTATATACAGGGAATAGTCCTGGTTGGAGTCTCACCAGTGAATGCAGGTAGTCCGGGCTTTACTGAAGCCACGATTGCTGACATTTGTTGGAGTCGCATGTTGATGCGTGCGGGTCTCATCATGATAGGGCCATAGACGTTGGCTGATAGACATTGGGTGCCAGTAGTCTGCAAGTGAAGGTAGGCGTTGATCATAAGTGCATTAGTATAATAGCAGACAGCCAGCTAGGTTCCTAACACTCTCCTTGGGTTGGGGAGACGATCAGTGACGGAAGGACAGGAGTGCTTGTGATGCGCGAAAGACTCAAGACTGGATGCGCATACACACTCGTAGCTGTTAGCTGATGTCACCTGTGTGTATTTATACCACAGTTCGCTCTACCTCACATTTGTTGAGTTGTTCTTGGAATCCTTAGTGATGCTGTTCTATGTATGGTGCAATAATGTCGCCGCATACCACTCATGTTCGCAGAGAGGCATTTTACCCTAGAACCACAATAGATCTGGAGTTAAACATTGGGTCGATATCCAGCCTGAACTATGAGAATGTTTAACCCATGTCATGGGGACATCGTCCGAGGAAATATGAATCAGAGAAGTGGTCAGTGAGTCAAGGACAATAATTGATTGTACAGATACCGTACAGAGACACAATCAGTGGATTCTACCTTGTTTGACTGGATAAAACTGTTTGAGATGGTGGTTGAAAATCTGTGAATGACATTGGGGCGGTCATATTCTCAGCCCAACAAATAAACACATTCATGAACACGCAACTTATCTATATATGTGAGTATCATGCCGATCAATTGCTGGTGATCAAGTGGCGCATCCTCGTGTGTTCAATTGTCTTGTCATCTTGTCAATGATTAACCGCACTGTCAGTGTCAGTTGGAGACCGTTTTCTTGATGCGGTAGAGAACATCTGTGCTATACTCGATTATCTGAGGCCGCATATTGACATTATCGCTCTGATTGTTGGCCCAGAGGGAGAACATTTGCTCGCATGGTATTATACTCATTCTAGGAGCGAGATTGAAAGTCTAATTATAATATATTTGAAAAAACTAGCAATCACCATTTTGGATCAAAGTATATGCCACTATACATAGGAGACACACTTGCTACGAGAGATGATCGATGACTGATTTATATCGAGATTTGCAAATTCAGTGGTGGTCGGATCTTCAATATGTCACCTTCTGGATGATTTTGTCGTGGAAATCAACTACATTTCGTCACAGTGACATATGGTCCACTGAAATTGAATTTTTTTTCAGTGCTGTTCAGGTTTACGAGATAGTCAACACCTCGCTGAGGTTGTATCAACGCACAGTGGTTATCTTGGTGCATATCGACAGAGCATTACAAGATATTGCTCAACCTGATAGCTACATTCAGTAGCAAATAACACTCACATCAGTCAGGCTCCTTCTAAGGCTGATCACAGGCAACATGCCTAGAGTGTTATTCTCGTAATTTCAAATATCTAGGAAAGGTTTGTTTAACCTCGGACAGTTCAACATTTGAAAACACAACGGAAACTTGATGGATTAACGCCTCAGTACAACGAAATCGACGCAATATTATCAGGAGTGTACTTGTAAAGAAACCGTTCTACACATTAACTCATCAGATTGGTGTTCGCTGAGTAACATCGAACAAAATTGTTTGTCAAATCGACTGGATTTGACAACTATTGAATACTAATTCTACACCATTATTACGAACATAATGGTTTATCAAATCGATTGGATTGGTCTACTATCAAACTATTGGAAAATGTTTGCTGATTCTTGAGCTGAGTATTATATTTGTTTGTGGTTTGTCAGTAATTAGTTACGGTCAAAATACTGTGATTTTGCACACATTTTATTTGTCCTTTCTTTATTTGCTCTTATCTTTTGTGACGTCATAGGCGCGTTACACAATATTGTGCTATTTTGCGCTGTACATTCTTATTTTAGGTGCGCATTATTTATTTGTTGATATAATAATATTATTTTGTTTGCTAATTTCATTAAGCTAAGGAACTCTAACTCTGTTTATACTTTGATTGCTGAGTTATAGGTCTTGTCTATTATAAAATTATTTCTTATTTTCTTTCTTTCATTATTAGTTTCTCTAGTGATAATTTGTAATTATTTATTTCTACTTTCTTGGACGTTATCTGTCGATTTTATACTTATAAGCTCTGTCTCTGGTGTAGTAAACTTCTTTTTCAATTTCTCACTTTTGAGTATTATTATTGAATATTGTGGAAACATAACAACATGTCATCTTTACAGGATTTTGTTGCAATATGGTTTGCGCCAGAAACTGAGCCATATTAAATGTATCTATGATCATACTATACAGCATATTCGAACAGTCTGCCTGACGGCACGGCATAGCACATCTGAAATCCCCTTGCAGGAATCACATTCGATGGTCAGTTCTCAGATCATTCTCAGATCACATAGTTGTGTTGTGGTGGATGATACCTGTTTACTGTCTTTTGTATACATTCTTCCACAAGGGTATAGGAAATTATTACATCTTGTCTTGTACTCTGGGAGAAAGGTATATGAATCACACAAGCGGTATAAAATTACTCTATCAATGGTAAATTCTGTTTAGAAATTGGCTAAATATCTTTTAGGAAGAAAATTCTTGGTCATCTCAGAATAAATTTTAATAGCCTTAAATAAAACATGGAGCGATGTTGTGGTCGTATTGTCATCATTAATATTGTTATAAGTGTCGTATACCATATTCATATCATTGTCTTGTTCATATTAACAATCATATTTTTTTTTTTGATTTGTATGAGCGATGATCTTTATCTAACACCTATGCTCTTTATCTAAAACCTATGCTCAAATAGACTTAGTAATAGCGAGCATGGTGAAATTTATATAGTTTTATAGATCATATCTGACAGTAACAAATAACTCCGATGGCGGAGGTTTCTGTACACATAACCGCGCCTGTAGCGCCTTTGTGTTTATATAATTCTTATACCTTCTTTTTGGTCTTCAGAACTCTCCTTCATCATTCTACATTTACTATTTAGGGACATCACAAACATAGCATCATACATCGAGGACATCGATATCTATAAAACTGAAACAGTACATCATCGTACATTCCTAAACAGCCGAGCAAAATTGAAACTACTTTTCAGGAAAGTCAATTTCTGGAACACAAAATAATTTAGCTAATCTACTCAGTAGACTATTAAGAAAAAAATTATAAAAGTGTTATGTATATATACATATTTATTTTTCTGATTTTTTTTAGTGTAACATTACAGTAGGATGACTGTGGCTACATTCTGAAATGCCATATATTTTTTTTTTTAAAGAGAATATAGATGTAAGTTAGTCACTTGTTATTATTATTGTTGCAGAAAGACAGGTGAAAAAGTGTCACGGGATTAAAGAGATGTAATGCAAACGCGGCATGAACAATTAAGATTGCTGCATTCTTGGACAGACCAGAGTGGTAGTATCGTTAGTATTGTGATTGATTCTTCGAGACACTAGTTATATACACGTCTAATGACTGTGTATGGATTATAGATTTCCAGTGATAGATAGATATGTGATAATTAATTAGGCAGTTATATTTTAAATTTAGATATGAAAATGGTTATTGTTTTTAATGTTATATTGTATTTATATATAATTGGTTGGTATTTATTATTTTAATTATCCAGAAATTGAGTTATTTGATGTGTATAGTTCGTAATATCATTAATATGTTTGGTGTTGAATATTGATCATCATACATATCATTTTCATGATGGACGAATGAAGAGAAAGGTATGAAAGTAAATTAATCAATACAAACGTACATACATAGGAATAACACATACAGTTATGAAACAATACAAATACATATATTTATAGACATAGAAGAAACTACACATTACATAGAGAATAGTTTTCCCTATCGACATGATGTAGCGAAAAGAAATGATGGTGTACCACAGTGTTTACCAACCATTTTTGTGCCATGCCCCACTTAAGCCTTTCTAAAATTCATATTGCCCCCATCCCCCGAACCACCCCCCCCCCCCCCTTCAACATATACATTATTTTTAATATTCAAAAATTGAAATGTTCACTAAAGAAACTTGAATGATAGGTTTTAGGAAGAAATCACTAATTAATTATTGAGCAAACACAGTAAGTAAATTTTCAAAACATATAATGGAGAACTTTTCAAGTACAAAATAATTTTAATGAAAGATTTTTCTATATTATTTTAATTATTAGTAATTATTTATTCTTTAAATTTAGTGAGATCCTTGCGCTTGATGCTTGCTGCAAAGAGATCTTATGTCAGGTTCCAATTTAGTTAACTTCAGTCTCAAGTCTCCCCGTTCTGTTATATTCAGCCGATTTCTTCCATTTTCGAATTGCCCCCCTTAACAATCGAATTGCCCCTCTGTGGGGCGTGGGACCCACGTTGGGAAACATTGGTGTACCAGGTCGACTTGGAGTTGTGTGGATATATGTATTCACGTCAAGGACGATCAGTTGTTGACTACGGATCATGTGATCGTTGGGTATGCAACATTGGACGGTGTTTTTATTTAACTGACGGCACTCGGGGTTATAGAGACCGTTAGTAGTTTTAAGGTGTCAACATATATACGCGATAACAGGTCTTAGTATATGAACTGGCGGTGTTTGAGCCTGATTTAGTTTCAAGTAGCCGGGCATGTAACGCGATAACATCTCAAGGATCATTTATAGAATGTAGAGGTGGCGGTGTTCGGGACTTGTATTTTAGTCCGGTGTTCAATATCCCACGATCTAGATTGGTTCATGTTGACAAACTGAGTTCCAAGGACGGTCAATTCGTGTTCTATCACAATATAATGTAATTTACGTCGCAGACATCATTTGCTTGCATGTCAAGATAACATGGAAAATGGTCTAACGAACATATTCATTGTAGAGGGGGCAAAGCTGTCATATGGCAAATGGCAGTGATGCAACATTCAATTGATGAGTTAGCGCATCAAAGAAGAAGATACAGAGTGTCACAAATATTGAACATAGTGACACCTATATTGAACGCAATTCAGACGTCATGGAAAGACGTCACCTAACGCCGTAACGGCTCAAGAGTTAGTTATGTTCCAGCTTGGGAAGCCAGAGGATGTGTTTTACCGCCAGTCACAGAAATCCAGCCGTTACAATGCTGCCAGCCCTTGGTATATACAGGGAATAGCCCTGGTTGGAGTCTCACCAGTGAATGCAGGTAGTCCGGGCTTTACTGACGCCACGATCGCTGACATTTGTTGGAGTCGCATGTTGATGCGTGCGGGTCTCATCATGATACCCACATTATATTTAATCCCATATTATTATTCTGGAGAATCCACCAGATTCCGTCCACAATACTCCTTCAGTCAATGGACACCTCTTTCTTTCTCTCACTCACCGCTGGATCATGCCCCCTCTCATTCTCTCCCCCCCCCCCCCCCCAAATAAAAAAAAAAAAAAAAAACACACAACATACTGAACAACTCTAGCTTCTAAAAATTAACAACAAATAATTTATTGAAGCAAAGTGTATGTATGTGAGAAGTGTATGTGTAGAATGTGTGTCGTATACTATAGTGTATCTGTAGAATCAGACCGAACAGCTCAGGAGTACAGTCCGATCATCATGGTAAGGACTACACATCATTATAGTCATCACGAAATTATAAACCAAGATAAGACAGAATATATGGTAATTTCAAGAGACGGAATGGCTAAAAATTCTGGCCACATACAAATAGATAATATGACCATTAAAAGAACGGAAACATACAAATACCTGGGTACAATCTTCAACTGCTCCAACATCATAAGGGAAGAAATACAAACTAGAATCAACTCTGGAAATAAGATATACTATGCACTACAACATCTACTAAAATCGAATGCGCTATCTCGTAACACCAAAATCACAATATACAAAACACTGATAAGACCAGTTGTGCTGTATGGCTCTGAAACCTGGAGTACAACGAAAGGAGACGAAGCCTTGTTACAAACCTTTGAGAACAAAATTTTAAGACGCATCTTTGGACCCATTAGGGATACACAAAGTGGAGAGTGGAAAAGAAGAAGTAACAAAGACATTTATGATCTGTTTAAGTCCCCGCTAATCACTGGTATCATGAAGGCTAATAGACTACAATGGCTGGGGCATATAGAAAGAATGGAAGATAATAGGGAAACAAAACTCGCTTACACCCAGGAAATAAATGACCGTATACCCCGAGGTAGACCAAGAAGGCGGTGGAGAGATAATACATGTACAGACCTACAAGCACTTGGAATCAACGACTGGCAAGAGAAGGTCCACCAGAGAGACGAATGGAGACGGATTGTATCTGCAGCAAAGAACCTCAATGGCTCGGAACGCTGAAGAAGAAGAAGAAGAAGAAGAAGAAGAAGAAGAAGAAGAAGAAGAAGAAGAAGAAGAAGAAGAAGAAGAAGAAGAAGAAGAAGAAGAATGTAACGTATTCCTGTTACACAACTAAAGGCCCATTATTCGTATGGTGCTAGACCCATATATTTATAAACCATTCGACGTACAGTGGGTGATGTGGTCAGTGTCACGTCTACCGTCTTTACGTTCCAGGATATTTCTGGTACTCATTTAAGGCTGGGTCTGCCTACGAACCCTTGCCATTGTAAAAAAATTGCTTCCTCCCCATGACCATCGGATAGGCAGTCGCGTGCCTAGCCACTTTGCTGCCACGGCTCACCCCCCCCCCCCCCCCCCCCCCCCCACCTCCAACCTTTTGTTTTAAATTTCACCTATTGCTAATGTTTATGCTGAACTTAATGCGTAAGGCGGGGACATGTAATGTTTCCACCACGAGCAGAGAGGGTACATTTCTGAATATCCAACATAAATAAACACTACACGTCTGATAAGGGTGTTTAAGATTACACGGAAAGGAACAGATGTGATGATATATGAAAAGATTGAAATCGACCATTATTGTGATAAATCGGGAGTGAGTCAAAGTTAAGCTTGCAAAGGTTACTCAAAACTAACAGCTGTGAAAAACAAAACTAACTAACATGACATATTCGACTGGATTTAAATGTGTTTTAATCCTGTTATGCGGTTTTGGATCAATATCTCAGAGTACGCTATGCCATTGCGATACATAGAATATGAAAACATATTTGTTTTCCTAATTTATTCGTGCCAATAAAAAATGATCCTCATGAAATCAGTCTATTTAACACCAATGCCGTATACCATAAAAAACGAGAATGTCAAGGTTTGTCCTGATCAGCAGGCTGCATGTTAGCTAGATCCGTATAGTTGTTAAACAACACATACAACATTGCATATTAAAGTGTGGCAATTGTGCAGACGTAAGTTCAGCATGCCCTTTACCAGTTAACATTTCACAAGACCTCGGGAGCAGATAACAACTGACATGGTCCATAGCTTTTAAGAATGTGAAGCAAATCAGGTGGCTTGGCTGCTGAATACAATGTATGACACTTCAGATATGCGTACCTCCCGACTTATGCACATTCATGTTCTTTTTACTATTCCGAAAAAGATATCAGAAGGCTTAAAGTGTTATCCACATCGATGATTTCGAACGATCCGTCAAGCCACAATGATTTTGCTAAGATTTTGCATGTCTTTTGTAGAAGCTAAGGGTACAAAAATAGCCGTGTTTTTGCCGAGAACATTAATACAATATTGCATAAAAGTAAACACAAATCTACATCTTTGCTTCACTGACTACGCAAAGGTTTTCAATAGAGTAAGATATTTCGACATGATCAAGATGCCGGCAGTCGCCATATTGACCTTAGGCAGATATACTGGAAACAACATGCTGACAGACGCAACAAAATGATAGCAAAGAAGGCAATAAGCACCAACACGAAATGTGTAACACGGATGTGCATGATTTGAAACCTGTATTCCCCTATAAAAAAAAGGCATTTGAAAGAGTAGTTAGAAACAAGCTGTGGGAAATACTTAAACAATAAGGAGTGAGTACACATCTAATGAACCTATGTAGAAGCTTATACAACAACAGTGAATGCATAGTGAGAGCAATTGGAGGACACTCAGAACCCTTCACCATAAGATCCGGAGTACGACAAGTTTGTGTCCTGTCCCCTCTCTTGTTTATAACATACTAGCTGACCTGGCCCGGCTTCGCCCAGTCCCTGGGGGGGGGGGGAATTTATATGTCTGTCTGTCTGTCTGTCTGTCTGTCTGTATGTCTGTCTGTCTGTCTGTCTCTCTGTCTGTCTGACCCGACCCGGCTTCGCCCACACCTGGTGGGGAGCATCTCATTTAAATCATATAAGTAGTCATATAAGCTCCCGTTTCCGACTGTCTGTCTGTCTGTCTGTCTGTCTGTCTGTCTGTCTGTCTGTCTGTCTGTCTGTCTGTCTGACCCGGCCCGGCTTCGCCCACAGCTGGTTGGGAGCATCTCATTTAAATCATATAAGTAGTCATATAAGCTCCCGTTCCCGACTATCTGTCTGTCTGTCTGTCTGTCTGTCTGACCCTGCCCGGCTACCCCCAGCCCCTGGCGGGGAGCATCTTATTTAATTCATATTCGGCCTCTGCTCCCGTTCCCATTCCCAAAGCGGGGAGCGTCTCATTTAATTCATATTCGGTCCCTGCTCCCATTCCCGTTCCCAAAAAAAAAGACGACCCGGCCCGACTTCGCCCAGTCCCTGGCGGGGAGCGTCTCATTTAATTCATATTCGGCCCCTGCTCCCGTTCCCGTTCCCAAATAAGAAGCCTGGCCCGGCTTCGCCCATCCCCTGGCAAGGGGCGACTCATTTAATCCATAATCGGACCCTGCTCCCGTTCACGTTCCCAGAAAAGGCGACCCGGCCCGACTTCGCCCAGTCCTGGTGGGGAGCGTTTCATTTAATTCATATAAGTAGTCATATAAACTCCAGTTCCCGAAATATGGCGAACAGATTGGAAGAGAACAATCTTCATCCCAATAAATAAATAGGGCAATTTGAAACTAATGAACTTACCAAAATATCACGAAAGCGCAAATAAATGCTGGGATGACTGTCTAGATGTCAAAGAGAAATAAAAAAATGAGTTAGAAAATTTTCAGTTATTTAAAATAGATGCATTATTTTTATGAAGACTTTGAAAATGCCTTAAAGATTTTATCATTATATATTATAACGCAGCAGAAGAAAAAGAAGGAGAAGGGGGAGGAGGAGGAGGAGGAGGAGGGGGAGGTGGAGGACGGGAGGAGGGTGGAGGAGGGGAGGAGGAGGTGAGGAGTGGGAGGAGGGGAGGAGGAGGGGGAGGAGAAGAGGGAGAATGAGGTTAGGAGGAGGAGGGGAGGAGGAGGAGAGTTAGGAGGAGGACGGAGGAAGAGGAGGAGGAGGGGAGGAGGAGGGGAGGAGGAGGGGAGGAGGAGGACGGGAGGAGGAGGGGGAGTAGAAGGGGAGGAGGAGGAGGGAGGAGGAGGAGGATAGGAGGGGGAATAGGAGGAAATGGAGGAGGAGGGGGAGGAGGAGGGAGGAAGAGGGGGAGGAGGAGGAGGAGGGGATGAGGAGGGGAGGAGGTAGAGGATTAGTGGGAGGCGCAGGAGGTGGGGAGGAGGAGGGGAGAAGAGGGAGGAGGAGGGGAGGATGAGGAGGAGGAGGGGTGAGGAGGAAGAGGAGGGGTGAGGAAGAGGGGGAGGAGGAGGAGGATTATGACGCATATGCCTGTAGATAACTGTAGCGAAAAGGTCCACCTATTTGAGAAATATGCAGCAATTTTACATATATAGCAATGCTATTGGAAGTTATGTCTCCTCGCTATAAATACATTATAATGTAAATTAAAATATTAAATAATATGAAGTAAATAACTGTACACTAACAAACTATGACAGTTGGCAGCACGGGAATGAGAGGAAGACGTGTAGAAAATGTCATCTCAATCGGATGGACCGTTCGCGAACGCATACAGGACATACAGACATACATACATACAGACATTCTATTTATATATATATATATATATATATATATATATAGACAACATATGTAAAGAAACCAGCCACACAGAGACCGCAAGAACACCGCATGACAAGAACACAGAAGAAGAACCATCTGCAAATCTAACCATTAGAGAACTACTGTTTGCGGACGACCGAGCACTAATAGCAAAATCAGAAGCTGAATTACAAGACCACATGAATAGTCTAAACGAAATGTATAGGGAACATAACATGAAAATTAGCACAAGTAAAACACCGGTACTGACTATAACTAAAGAAGAAAAAGCAACAACTATTTACCTAAACGAACATCCCTTGAAACAAGAAAAGAGTTTCAAGTACCTAGGAAGTATAATATCATCAAATGGCAAATTAGAAGACGAGATCGAAAATAGATGCAAACCAACTCATTGGACAAATGGCACCAATACTAAAGAACAAGCATGTATCAATAACTACTAAGAAAGCACTTTACAATACAATCTTCATACCAACTGTATGTTACCAATGCCAAACCTGGACGATGAGAGAAAAAGAGAAAAGAAAAACCACAATAACAGAAATTAGATTCCTGAGAAGAATACTCAATGTATCAAAAAGAGGTAAGATCAGAAATGAAGAAATCAGGACTAAAGTGGGGGTTACAGCTGTACTAGATTTTATTAGAAGGCAGGAAGATAAATGGTTTGACCATGCAAGTAGGTTACCAATTAACAGTATACCACAACAATCAATGACGTACAGACCCGAGGGAAACAGAGGAAGAGGCCGACCACGTAAACGATGGATGCAGGGAATAACAGAGTCCATAGGAATATCGATACATGAAGCCCATAAGCGGGCACTCTTCCGCTGTTTATACTTCACCTCGACACCGCAAGGTTAAGAGGAACATGATGAGATGAGATGAGATTCCCCTATAAAGTGAAGATACTATGTTAGAAGTATTGGGAGAATTTGGGGTAGATATATTAACCAAAATGTTGAATGATATTTACAACAGTGGATATTTACCGAGCGATATGATGAAATCTGTATTTATAGCAATACCAAAGAGACCAGGAGCACTTGAATGCGAAGATTTTCGTACAATTAACCTCATAAACCATGTCACTAAGCTTCTACTCAGAATTATAATGAGAAGAACAAGAAAGAAAATAAAAATGGAAATTAGTGAAGAACAGTATGGTTTTATGGAAGGAAAGGGTACAAACAATGCAATATATATATATTACGAACACTAATAGAAAGATCAATAGAGAAACAGAGAGACATATATGTATGCTTCATAGATTATACTAAGGCATTTGATAAAGTAAAACATGATGAGCTGATTAAAATGTTGGAAGATATCAACATTGATGGGAAAGATTTAAGAATAATAAAGAATATATACTGGAACCAAGTAGCAGCAATTAAAATGGGAAATAAAGAGGGTAGTTACGAACAGATTAAGCTAGGAGTACGACAGGGGTGTGTCTTGTCACCAGATCTCTTCTCCCTGTATAGCGAAGTATTAATCAGAGAGATCAAAGAGAAGCCAGGATTACTAATCGGAGGATATAATATAAACAATATACGCTATGCAGATGACACAGTATTGGTAGCGGATAATGCAACAGACCTACAACAATTGTTGGACAGTGTAGTAACAGAGAGTGCAAAGAAAGGACTGTCCTTGAATATCAAGAAAACAGTAACAATGGTGATATCAAAGAAAATGGGGACACCAAAATGTGACATAGAAATAGAAGGGGAAATTCTCAACCAAGTGGATAATTTTAAATACCTAGGGGCACTTATAACATCAGATGGAAGATGTACAAAAGAGATTAAGAGCAGAATAGGGCAGGCAAAGACAGCATTTCAGAAAATGAAGAGTATCTTGTGCAATAAGTCGCTATCAATGAATGTAAAGAGAGTACTAAAATGCTATATAGAACCAGTTTTGCTGTATGGCAGCGAATCTTGGAATGTAAATGAAAAAATTAGGAAGAACTTAGAAGCAACAGAGATGTGGTTTTTAAGACGAATGTTGCGAATTCCTTGGACTGCCAGAGTAACTAACGACGATTGCCTGAAAGAGGCTAATGAAACTAGAACACTATATACAACAATAAGAAAGAGACAAACATCTTTCTTTGGTCATGTGATGAGAAGAGAGGCATTAGAGAACAACATGACAACTGGAAAGATTGAGGGGAAGAGAGGCAGTGGCAGACCAAGAGAAATGGTGCTGGACGGACTGAGACGGTGGCATGGAGGAATATCATCAGCAGAGTTGATCCAGAACACCAAAGACCGAGATCTGTGGAGAGCCATGAACGCCTACGCCAGCCGGCACGGCACTTGATGATGATGACTATGTTAAATTTAATTGAAAATATATGAAGATTGGATATCGGTGGTTATAACATCAACAAACCAAGATATGTAGATGATACATTATCGAAATAATGTAGTGGAAGTTTTTATGTTGGATTGAGTAACCATGGTTAGGAGTAATTTCTAAAAAAAATAGATTATGGTCATCTCCAAGAAGAAAGAAATATCACAATGTAACAAGTAAACAGGGATACATTCTTAGTTTAGGCAAGTAAATAGTTAATTAGTTAGTTAGTTAGTCGACATATCATCCTCATTGCACATCGAACGATTCAGTCCATAAGTGCTCGGATCCCCTCCTCAACAAATCCCGCAGCGTGTAGCGGCTAACGACACCAGTTCTGTGTTGGTTTATCAATCTTCTTTGGCTTCCTGCGTATTGTTCTTGTTTGGGCACCCCTCTTTTAATTTGCTGTTCTCGCAGTCTGGCCATGGTTGTAGATTCACAGTCATCACTTGGTTCTCGCAAAAGTCTTACTTCTCGTAGAGTATCTGCCTTGACAATCCCATTATCCAGGGAGTACCACACAACCGATGCCTTGTCTGGGTTTATAACGGCCCCTGAGTCACTGCACCACCCTTTTACCCTGTTTACTGCCACATGTAAGTCTTCCGCCAAACTGACCCTGTCTCTGCCCTATCTGTACACCAGCACGTCATCTGCAAAAGTCAAGATTCTACCCACACCTCTTGTATCAATAGCTGCGATTTTGATGGTGTAGACATTAAAGAGCACTGGGGACATGGCAGATCCCGGTGGCAACCCAGGTGTAATATTACAGGGGTCAGACGTCCAGAAGCCCAATCGCAGTGAACCTTACGCTTATAGAGGACCGTGCAACCCATCTGACAAGGCAAGGGTAGACATCCATGTAATGTATGCAATCAATACATGGTAAAGATGCTTGCAAATCTCGACATTGATTCTTCCAATCAATACATGTTGATTGTATGCAGTCAGAACTGTGTTTTCCGCATATATAATGTTACTGATGTTACGTCCCCCAGTGATGATTTCTTTCATATCTTCTACGTGTCTGAAAATATATTCACTGTATAGGGACAGAAATATGGAGAAATTACACATTCATGTCTCACACCTCTCTTAATGGGCTAATATTGACCTACTTCATTATCAATCTTTAAGGGAGATTGTTGTTTTCAATATATGTTTTTGATAAGCCTAAGGTCCTTCCCATCAATTTGTAGATAGATCTGCAAGCATCTTCATCATGTTGACATATCTTTCTTTATCGAAAACCTTTGTGTAGTCAATAAAGCAAAGATGTAGGTAGGTATTTGTTTACTTCTATAGAACGTTAAATTAATGTTCTTAGCATATACAGTCCTCTAAAAAGTACTGGAGAGTTTTGGTCATAGACCATAACTTTAGGAAGGGAAAATCCCAACTGCACCTCCCCGCGGTAGAGGATGGAAACACACCACGGTGTGGCTAACACAGCTCTGGGGACCGAGTATCCACCGGAATAAGTGGACAACTCTGCAGCTGAGCAGAGCAGGGCACTCACTTGTCCTTGCAGTCGGAAATGGCTGTCAAAGGCAGAGTTAAAAGACCACCGTAAAGAAATGTGGAAGGCAAGGGGAAACCACCACATTATCTTCCCAAGATTTCATGGCGACACACATTTCAGAAATAGTGAACGACGTTAATGGCTGTCTTAGGACATCCTCGTCCGGTAGGGACAGTCATGAGCCACAGGTGACACCAGACCGTCATCAAGCTACTGATGGCAAAACTAAAACAATAACTAAACTAAATAAATTTAGAGTAGGAACGTGGAATGTTAGGACATTAAATGAGCTAGGAAAGTTAAACAATGTTCTAAGAGAAATGGAAAACATGACAATGAATATACTAGGCATAAGTGAGATGAGATGGAAGGGATCTGACAAAATTATAACCGACAAACACACAATAATTTATTCTGGAGGGGACACACATGAAAAAGGTGTAGGAATAATATTTGATGAAAATACAGACAAATCTATGACTGGATACTGGTGCATTTCAGATAGAGTTATAATGGTCAAAATCAAAGGCAAACCAATAGATATAAATATTATACAAGTATATGCACCAACAACAAACAGTAGTGATGAAGATATACAAAACTTTTACGATGAAGTTGAAATGGCAATAGCCCAAATTGGATCACAAGAAATAAAAATAATACTGGGGGATTTTAATGCAAAAGTAGGAAAGGGAAAAATAGAGGATATAGTGGGGAATTACGGTTTAGGTACAAGAAATGAAAGAGGAGAGAAACTAATAGAATGGGCAAATATTAATGATATGATAATTGGAAACACATGGTTTAAACACCATAAAAGACGACTATACACATGGAAAAGCCCTGATATGAAAATACGCAACCAAATTGACTACATACTTATTAATAAAAGATTTAGAAATGCATTAATTAATGTAAAGACAATGCCTGGTGCTGACGGTAACAGTGATCATGTACCACTATGTGGACAAATAAAAGTAAGATTAAAGAGAGGGGAACAAATGGTTAAAAACTTGAGACTTAATAAAGAGGTTCTGAAAGTAGATAAAGAAATTCAAGAACAATACAGAGTGACTGTGAAAAATAGGTACAATGCAATAGCTAACATACAGAGTATAGATGAACAATGGGAAATGTTAAGGGACTCCATTCATCAAACTAGCAAAGAAATATTACCGGAGAGAAGCCAAAAAGCTAAGAGAAAATGGATGAATGAAGAAATCTTAAGGTTGATGGACAAAAGGAAACAAAATTAAAATGACAAACAAGAGTATGCTAAGGTAAATAAAGAAATAAGAGATAAATGTGTGAAGGCAAAAGAAAGTTGGTTAAATGAGCAATGCAGAAAAATTGAATTAAATTCCATTAAAGATCAAAAAAGTATGTACAGACAAATCAGCGAGCTCACAGGAAGAAAAATAAGAATAAATACAGGGTGTTTGAAATCAAAAACAGGACAGACTTTATTGGAGGAAGGTGCTATAATGAAGAGGTGGAATGAGTATATAAGAGAATTATATAATGGAGAAAGGGAAGAATTAACAGAAGAAAGTAACTTAGAAGGCCCACCTATTCTAAAAGAAGAAGTCGCTGATGCTATGAAACATATGAAGAAAGGAAAAACAGCTGGGCCAGATGAAATCACAGTAGAAGAATTAGAAGTATTGGGAGAATTTGGGGTAGATATATTAACCAAAATGCTGAATGATATTTACAACAGTGGATATTTACCGAGCGATATGCTGAAATCTGTATTTATAGCAATACCAAAGAGACAAGGAGCACTTGAATGCGAAGATTTTCGTACAATTAACCTCATAAACCATGTCACTAAGCTTCTACTCAGAATTATAATGAGAAGAACAAGAAAGAAAATAAAAATGGAAATTAGTGAAGAACAGTATGGTTTTATGGAAGGAAAGGGTACAAACAATGCAATATATATATTACGAACACTAATAGAAAGATCAATAGAGAAACAAAGAGACATATATTTATGCTTCATAGATTATACTAAGGCATTTGATAAAGTAAAACATGATGAGCTGATTAAAATGTTGGAAGATATCAACATTGATGGGAAAGATTTAAGAATAATAAAGAATATATACTGGAACCAAGTAGCAGCAATTAAAATGGGAAATAAAGAGGGTAGTTACTGAACAGATAAAGCTAGGAGTACGACAGGGGTGTGTCTTGTCACCCGATCTCTTCTCCCTGTATAGCGAAGTAATAATGAGAGAGATCAAAGAGAAGCCAGGAATACTAATCGGAGGATATAATATAAACAATATACGCTATGCAGATGACACAGTATTGGTAGCGGATAATGCAACAGACCTACAACAATTGTTGGACAGTGTAGTAACAGAGAGTGCACAGAAAGGACTGTCCTTGAATATCAAGAAAACAGTAACAATGGTGATATCAAAGAAAATGGGGACGCCAAAATGTGACATAGAAATAGAAGGGGAAATTCTCAACCAAGTGGATAATTTTAAATACCTAGGGGCACTTATAACATCAGATGGAAGATGTACAAAAGAGATTAAGAGCAGAATAGGGCAGGCAAAGACAGCATTTCAGAAAATGAAGAGTATCTTATGCAATAAGTCGCTATCAATGAATGTAAGAAAGAGAGTACTAAAATGCTATATAGAACCAGTTTTTCTGTATGGCAGCGAATCTTGGAATGTAAATGAACAAATTAGGAAGAACTTAGAAGCAACAGAGATGTGGTTTTTAAGACGAATGTTGCGAATTCCTTGGACTGCCAGAGTAACTAACAACGATTGCCTGAAAGAGGCTAATGAAACTAGAACACTATATACAACAATAAGAAAGAGACAAACATCTTTCTTTGGTCATGTGATGAGAAGAGAGGCATTGGAGAACATCGTGACAACTGGAAAGATCGAGGGGAAGAGAGGCAGAGGCAGACCAAGAGAAATGATGCTGGACGGACTGAGACGGTGGCATGGAGGAATATCATCAGCAGAGTTGATCCAGAACACCAAAGACCGAGATCTGTGGAGAGCCATGAACGCCTACGCCAGCCGGCACGGCACTTGATGATGATGATGAGCATATACACAGCATTTACTGTACTTTTGCCTTCTACGAACCCAAGTTGTTCTTCGCATATTTCAGGTTGTATTTTCTTCCTAATTCCTTGCATGGTGATCCTTTGCAAAATCTTCGTGATATGGCTCATTATAATAATTGTTCGATGTTGATCACATTCCAAGGCTCCTGATTTCTTCGGGATTGCATTTAATACAATCAATAAATCATGTGCCATGCCGGAAAGCGTGGGTGGTCATGACTCGCAATTTCACTCGATCACCAGAGTTGTGGATCAGGTCAGTGTTCCTGTCTCGTCCATGCCATGTGGCCAAGCCATTCAGGTATTTCCTCTCTGTCTTCCTCTTGGTCTGTTCCCTTCGATCTTACCAGTTGTCACCAAGTTCTCCAATTCATTCTTTCTCATAACATGTCCAAAAACATTGTGACTGTCTACATATAATTTCTCTAATCAATTTATGAGTTTCATTTGTCTCCTGTAGTACTTGGTCATTAGTTTTTCTATCTATCCATGGTATTCTTTGCATTTTCCTCAGATACCACATTTCTGCAGTCATCAGATGTTTTTCAGCATTTAATACAGCATTACATAATTCATGAGGTATATAACCAGTATCATCTATTGTGTCCAACAGACTGGTGACTTGGTTTCGAAGTTCTTTGTTTGGCTCGTTGTATAGAACATGACATCTTTCATGACAAATCGAAATGATCATAGAATAAGCGCAGACATTGACGTCCTAAGAGGATTCACCATTTTATTGACATTGCATCATTACAGTCGAACCCTTCTCACAATCATCGGTACATTCGGTCGAAGGAATGACTGTCTCTATATTTATGGGACGACTGGTGTGCTTCATTGTGTGTTCTTCAATATCGTTTCTAGCGACGCTATCTTATATTATGCGTCGTAGTAGTAGAAAAATTGAAACATGTTTGACTTACGCCCGTGTTATGGCCATCTTGATGTAAACACCAAGCAGCTCGTGGCGGTTGAACTTCATTGTAGCAGAGCTGTTGTCACATCGCAACATCTTTTACATAATGGCTTGATGTTCTAATCGTTTGGGTACACTATGCGGACAACCTGGAGCAACTTCTTAGCTGACTCATCTTCCACCGTTCCCTCTGAAGTCACTTCAGCCCTGTCACGTGTTGTTTTTCTATTTAGTTACGTGAGTCGTTTCCCTTTCGTTGGGCCGTATGTGTTTCTCGTTAGTCTCCTACGGTTACTCTTAACTGTTCTATCGCGCTACGCTTTCATGATGATTATTGTTTCTCTAAGACGTTAACTCTTTCGTGGTCTAGTCTTGTCTACTGTCAATGTGTACCGAGTGACTCTTTCCTGAGTCGTTTTCGATACATGACATTCCATATTATTCTAAGTCGTTGATCATATTTGTTGTGATGTTGTATGGAACAATTGTCTTGCCAGTTTTCATATGGTTAAGAGCATTCTGAAACTCAATCTTCAAAATTGTTTGGTCATTCAATATTATTCCGAATATTATTCTGTTCTTCTCTTATATCATCATAAAGGTTTTTCACATAATATGTCCATGCTTCTAAAATCTGATCTTATTCTATTATGATTTTCTAATCTTTTCTTTTCGGGCAGCCTGTTGATGTTGTTGTTCTGTTATTAGAAAAATCTTGAATACGTATGTGAATTAATATGGTATTTTTTACTGTTGTGTTGTTTTTCAATGTATATGCAATTTTCCTCACGCCACGATTCTTTTGCCTCTTGACATAATGTTCTGACTTTTCCATAATCTATTCATATTTGTTAGGATTATATTATTTGTGTCTTCTTGTTTCCATCGTGTTTCCACAAAGCAGAAATTTGAACAGGATGTCACATGAATGGCTGCAATAAAGGCCGAGACTGAGGAGACAATTAAACAGATCCAAGACGAAAGAGAACAGATAGAACTCAGGAAAAAGAACGAGACATCAGAAGGCACCAAGTCCCAGACAGAAAAGACAGTAAAGAAAATTGAAGAGAAAGAAAACCAGAACGACAGCGACCACGAATAGACCGGGAAGAGATCACGCTACAATAAGATTAAGCTACCAAACCGTCCACAATACATGCTACAGGGAAGACCAAGAAGATACGAAAACAGACTAAGACGGTAACTTGTATAGAGGAAGGATGACGACTAGTAAGCAACTTCCTGAAGAAGAAAAAAACACAACGAGGCGGGCGGAAAAACAAATACATATGCCCATAAAGTTAGTGACTTTTTTCAGACATGTGAAACGAAACAAAAAGATTAAATGAACACAAAGACAGCTAATCAGACAATCTCAAGGAAGCAAAATACACAGCCTTATCTACTCAAGAGAAATATATACACCATAAAGGCCCCAACTATAACCAATTCAGAATTCGACGGATGAAAGTGGCCGAAACATCTTCTTTTTTTTTTTTAAATGGAACTTTTATCCTTTCCATTAGTCGTATAATTTCTTCAGTAATTCATTTCTTACGACCTACTTTCTTTAATTGTGGGATAGTTGTTTCTGCTGCCAAATTGATTAAATTATTCAGCATTCCCCATTGATCATCCACGTCTTGAAATAAGATCTCTAGGTCAGACAATATATCAAATCTGTTCTTCTCTTCTATATTAAACTTGTCTTGTATTTCCTTGTTAGTTTTCAATGCACACAGATCATATTTAATGTTTCCTGGTGTATACTTTATTTTCTTTAACTTTACTTTCGATGTGTCTGTAATCAATCTGAGATCAATGTAACAGTCTTCATGTAGAACTGTTTTTGCGACTGTTAACGCATTTCGGAAACCTTCTGCTAATCAGTATGTAATCAGTCTGATCTCTGCTGTCAGGACTCCTCCTTGTCCACAATCTTCTTGGAGGCTGCTTAAACCAGGTGTTTCCGACAATAAGTTCATGTTATTTGTGTCCATTCTACAACCCTGTAGCTTCTCTTGTTTCGTTCCTGGGTGTGTGGGTGAGGATCTGTGTGTGGTGGATGTGTGTATGTGTTGGGAGATGTGTATAGGGGTGGGGTGTGTGTTGTTGGGGGATGTGCGGTTAAGGGGTGTGTGGTTGTGGCAAGAGTGGAGGCTGTGTGGGTGGGTAAGTATGTGTAGGAGATGTGTGTGGGTGACTGCAGGATGTGTGGGTGGGTAGGGGAGATTGTGTGGGTGGTGGAATGTGTATTAAGTGGTGATATGTGGGTGGGTGCGGCAATTGTATGTGTGTATACGTACGGATGTATGGGTTGGGGGGAGATGTGGGTGTATGGGGGTGGGGATGTGTGCTTGGCTGGGTGGTAGAGGATATGTGGGTGGGAGAGAGTGGGTGTGGGATGGGTTGGGAGATGTGTGTAGGTGGGGAGATGTCTATAGGTCGGGTGACATGTGTGGGTGGGGGATGGGTGGGTTGACGCATGTATGGGTGCCTAGGTTGTGTGTGTGGCTGGGTGGGGGATGTGGGTGGTTAGATATGTGTGGGTGGTGGATGGGTGGATGGGTGGGGTCATGTATGTCTGGCCTGGGTGTGTGTGGGTGGGTAGGGGATGTGTGTGTGGGGCATTTGTATTGGGTTGGAGATGTGTGGATAGGTGGGGGATGTGTGTCATAACATGGTAAAATGCATTGTTTATGTTTACAACATTCATTTGACAATGGTTGTTTTTTCTTTCTATGTGAATGTATCATGCACTATTGATGAACGAAAGGTGAGTGATTGGTAGGGCCGAATGTAAGACGGGCCTGCGTGCCCAGTTTGTTTGTTTGTTTAATTCGCATATCCTTTTACAGGACATCGCTGTCAACAGCAGCATCTTTCAGCTGTCTGTTGATGTCTTGGCAAGATTACGCTCATTAGTTTGCCATTGCTTTCTGAGCGGCCGGCTCAGTTATCCCGCAAGTCACCAGCGGGGAACGAACCGCTCCCAGTTCTCGCCCGCTACGAGACTGCGTGATAAACGGGATTACGGAGAAAGTGTTGTAGCCCCTCGGTCAGAGAGACCGGTGACCAGTTTGTTACCCTTTGAAAATAAAGTTTGTTCGTTCGTTCGCTCGTTCGTTCTCCCAAACAATGTTTACCTACTGTGGTTTAACCGTGTATGTAGCAGATGCCTCGGCATAACTCCGTAACTGTAAAGCGGCTTCGTGGATTATTGAAATATGTTGAACAGTGTTTCTATAGTATGCACCTCACGAGATACAGCCAATCTGGTGTTTGTTTCTTCTTTATTCACATTCACTTCGGGAAAACATTGCTTCCATTGTCTTATTGCAATGTCAGATAGAAGAACGCCATATCCAAGTTATGGTCTGGACCACCACTGGTCACATCTGTATTTACCAACGAAGCACACACTAACATCGGCACTGATTGCAAACATTAACATTTTATTATCCACCATGACGACCAAATTAAAAACAAAAACGACGGCCTCGCAACGGAGATTGAGTACTTGACTTGCAAAAGTAAACATCACCATACGTATGTTGCAAGATAATTATCTTCAACAGTCATGGGTACATTTAAAGCTGGAGGTTAAATGGGGTTATATTTGAATTGCATTCATCCAACTCATATCCAGACAACGATCATGAAACAAGATATATACTCCGCGTAAATTATATTTCAACTGTGTAGCGGAGATTAAATTCCTGGAGCAGCTGCCACCATGATTAACGACACTAGCTCGGCCTGTCATTGTCACTATGCTGCCTTATAAACCGATGCTCTTTCAGTGCTGCAGGTGCTCAAGAATGGCAAACTCCCAAATCTGAGAAGTGAACCCAGCAAGATTGCTGCTAAAAACGAACTATAATTCAATGGGTACCGTCCTACTGTGGTGTACCCGGAAATAAGATAAACATGACACAGAAAGTGAAAGATTTGAACAGGAAGAGAGCGGAATCATATACTATGAGAAAAAATATTCGGACTACCAGAAAATTACAGAACCAGACCAACAACCACTATCATTCTCTTGACCTGCAAGGACAGGACATCTTTTTAAGGCTTCGGATGGGGCATATCAGACTGGAAAAAACAAACATATGTCCAGGATTTGTCTGAACGACTCAGCACTATGCTCATTCGGGCAGTGTAATCAAACTGCAAGTCATGTTCTCCAGGATTTTCCACAGTTCAAGCAGCTAAGAAGGGAATTTTCCCCTCCCACCAGCCCCCTCCCCCCACCAAAACAAACATCATTTCCACACCACCACAAGAACTCGTCTATCGGTGCGAATGACAATGCATTCAGACTATATGGAAGAAAGAAGGAACCCCACCCCCCAGCCCTCCCCTTTCCACCATACCCACCAGCCTTCAACCCAGAAAACAACATATCACTTCATCGGTGGCATCAAAGAATTAAGTGACACAAACATTTTCAGTTATATGTTTAAATATGTTATAGTTAGTAGAGGACATAAAGAACTCAGCCTTTCACAGTTATGAATGAACATAGATGATTCATTTCATGCATTTATAATGGGAGCAAATTATCAATAATAAAGAGAATGCGCATTATATGTAAAGAGTACGCTTTCATGTTGCACATTTATTTTTGTTACTACTGCCTCCAAGACTGATTCACCTCCATCTATATTTTATGTCAACAGGAAATAAATACAAAGCTCATGAAACTAGACAACAATACTAAAACATCTTAAAAGTGTCTCACACTGTTCTGCATTGCTCTCTAAGATTCGAAAAAAAGCTCGTAAACTCTATTGATTATGACTGGACAATTTTCTAATAGATATGCAGATGATACAGCATTGATTGCAGACAATGCACAAGATCTACAACAATTAGTAAACGCAGTTGTGGTACACAGTGAGCAGCTGGGGTTGGAATTAAATTGCAAGAAGACACAGGTTATGGTTGTCACTAGGAAGAACGAAGTACCACAATGTAATATATAAGTAAATGGGAATATTCTTCAACAAGTGAATCGGTACAATTATCTCGGAACAGCCATAACATCTGATGGGAGATGCCTTGAAGAGATTAGAACAGGAATCGCCATGGCGAAAGTAGCCTTTAGCAAGATTAAAAACATTCTGATCAATAAAAAGATGTCAACTTGAAACGAGAAAAGAGTGTTGAGGGGATACATAGAGCCTGTTCTTTTGTATGGATGTGAAACTTGGACAATGTGTAGTCAAGCTGAAAAACATCTGGTGGCTGCAGAAATGTGGTTTCTGAGAAAAATGCAAAGAATACCATGGACAGACAGAAAAACCAATGACCAAGTACTACAGGAGACAATGAAAATCGTAAATTGATTTGAGAAATTAGACGTAGACAGTCAAAAACTGGCAAGATCGAAGGGAACAAACCAGAGGAAGACCCGAGAGGAAAATACCTGGATGGCTTGGCCGAATGGCATGGACGAGACCGGAACACTGAGATGATCCACGACACTGGGGATCGAGGTGAAATGGCGAGTCATGACCGCCCACACTATCCGGCATGGCACATGATTGATTGATTGAATTTTCTAGATATATTCAATACCTTGACACCCATGGTCACAACCTTGTTCTCCTTGTTATCTCCCAATGCAGGATATGCTCCCAACGACCTCACGTCATGCTCTGCTATCCGCTGCTGTTTCCTTCTATGATTCTCGCATAATATTTATCTATGTCTCTAATTGTGTCTCCCTCTGCTTTAGGTCTTATTTATTTATGTTGCCTTTGTAGTTCCAGAAGATGGATTTCTAGTTATAGTAATAATGAAGGTCTTAGTGTGCATGATATTTTGGGTCCCCAACGTCTCTTCTGTACCATTCACAGCGATTTGTTTAGTTTGTTTCATCACTCCACAATGATGATTCTTCCTCGCAATTGTAGTCTTTCTATTTTTCTCTGGGGACAAATTGATGAACGATTGTAGTTTATAGTAATTGTTTCCAGGAGCTACAAGGCGTTTCTGTCATGCAGAATGTAAGACATCAACATGTCATTGCCACGCCCTAGACAGTAATAATCTTGCCAGTGTATGTTTAGTAAAGATATTGCCTTTCTGGTACACTTCCGACACTTAGGAGGAATAAACATCGCCTCTCATAAATCTGTCTATTTCCCCCGACTATATATCTTACAAAGTCTAGAAAGACTCATTGAGTAATGCCTAATACTATTCCAGTTGTACAGGGTGTAAGCTATCGACATGTGATGTTTCTGGCACATGTAGAGTACCGTCACAGCGAACTGTTTTCATAAATGACACGCCTTTTAAAAATAATTGTGGAAGGACGTAATATCTAGTTAACCAGTCTACCTATTTATCACGCGTGTAATTAGTGCTGATAAAATCTAGAAAGACTTCCTTAGGCACTGCACAGTCTAAAGAGTTAATACAATTGGAAATCTCCTGGTAGCTGCTCTCTTCATACTGTCTGTAGATATCTTCCAGTTTCAGATCTCTGTAGATAGCTTTAACTTTCTCAACTGCCTCTTTGACGCACTTTCCATAATTCCGCCTGAGAACAGAAATATCAAGAAAACAACTATATAATATATATATATATATCATATATATATATATATATATATATATATATATATATATATATATATATATATATATATATATATATATGTGTGTGTGCGTGCGTGCGTGCGTGCAGTGTGTGTCTGTGTGTGTTCAGAATAACAACCAAGTGATATTATCTACTTCTGATCTAATGACACATATTTTAAAAGAAATCATTTTTGTATTTCTTACCGTGAGGATAACATATGTTCCACACTGAAACAATACCGGGGACCTGTTTTAAATGTTTTCAAGCTTGAATAGTATGCATTTATTTCATTTCCGATATAAATAACTCTGCAGTATGTACCTGACGAGATGCAGCAATATTTCTCATTGCCGTCCGTGTGTCTCAGAATAAACGTCATACAGCTGGCAAGCCCCATTATGTAGACATGGGTTAACAAGGTTAGTACTTGCATATCCCTATATAGGATGTCGCAGTGAACAAGGTAGGCTACAGAAAATTGAAGAAGTGGAGCACGTCCAAAATTAAATAATCCCGGGAAGGTTAACCCGGTTAACAAATGCCCGCAGAAATCGAATGTGTCGGCCTAACGGCGCAAGCACGCAGCTCTGCTATAATCAGCACAACGCAGTCACGTCTAAAAAAGAAAACAAAAATCCGGATGAACGCAGAAGAAGAAGAAGAAGAAGAAGAAAGAAGAAGAAGAAGAAGAGAAGAGAAGAAGAAGAAGAAGAAGAAGAAGAAGAATAGAAGAAAGAAGAAGAAGAAGAAGAAGAAGAAGAAGAGAGGAAATTAAATAATGCGCAGAAAAGGAATGTTTGACTGGCTACAGGAACTTTATCAAATAACTTCACAGTAAAGGGGCAGAAAACAGAAGCAGTTACTATATTGGAAACTGAGTATACTGGAGAGAAGGTTATGTTCTTTACAGACTCATAATTAATGGTCACAACTTGGAGAAGCATCACCAGTAATAAAATGACCTGACAGAAGCTTTATAACAACAACAATCAAAGCAATACAATTACAGTGGATTGTTGTTCATTTATTTCTTCTAATGGAAATAGAAGGACATAAATTTTATAAAGTAAGAGCAAAGACGTCTCATCCTGTAAACAGAACAACATACCAGAAGATAATATCAATAGTAAACAATAATTTCAGACTGCAGAACCACACTACTTGCTGCCAGGATGAAATGCAGTGATGTGTCAGACCTAGGTGTCATACTGACCAAAACCTCGCTTCACCTCCCTGTAAGGCACCCTGGAAACATTCAGTCTGCCTTACTAAGGAAGAACAAGCACGGTCTCCAATGACGAGGAAACATGTTAAAGACTATGCACGCTGTGAGACTGCAACGGAGTAACATATGCATGCAAAGATCTTCCTGTAAATAGTAGCCTCAATAACCAGTGGAGTATTGAGCCAGATCCCCATTGTGGGTCACTTCTTCTGGGAGCTATACTATAAACGGCGAGCTGACAGATTTCAAATGTGTAAAGTTAGTTAGTTAGTTAGTTAGTTAGTTAGTTAGTTAATTAGTTAGTTAGTCAGTCAGTCAGTCGACAGATCATCCTCTTGCACATCGAACCATTCAGTCCACAAGTGCTCGGATCCCCTCCTCTGCAAATCCCGCAGCGTGTAGCGGCTAATGACACCAGTTCTGTGTTGGTTTATCAATCTTCTTTGGCTTCCTGAGTAGTGTTCTTGTTTGGCCAACCCTCTTTTAATTTGCTGTTCTTGCTGTCTGGCCATGGTTGTAAATTCACAGTCATCACTTGGTTCTCGCAAAAGTCTTACTTTTCGTAGAGCATTCAGAATGTCAGCCTGGTCCATGGCGCATCCGCCCTCCACTGCAGCCTTACCTGGGAGCTTGTCAGCAGGCTCATTTCCTTGTACTCCCGCATGCCCTGGCACGTAGATGAAACTAATCTTTCACAGCCGAGACAGCTCTAGAGACAGCAACCATTCTCTTCGGATCCACACAACCTCTATTCTCTTGAGATTGCTCATTGAGTCGCTAAGGAAACATGCCCTAGTGAATGACTGTGTCTCGAGACATTTTATTACTTTACTTACTGCCATGACTTCCATAGTAAGACTATTTGTGGTCTCAGCAAAAGCACCAGTTTCCTCCTTCACAAGTCTCATTCCGGCCTGAGCCCTAAAGGCCCATGAGCTTCTCACATGTCGGACGAACGACCCATCTTTGTAAATGACAGCATCACCGTCTAGCGAATTCTCGAAAATCAACGCTTGTACTTCCGCCTCCACAGCAGCCGGATTTTCTTGTCTGTATTTTCTGTCTAGTTGGATGCAAACTGAAAAGGATGTACAGAAATCTGTTGGCACTTTTAACCACTCCTCGCCAGGTTCAATGTCTTCGAGTGAACATACCTGTTGAAGAATGTCTTCGGCTTGACCTATCCACGACCGTCCACTTTTTAACCTGCTGCCCTTCACCTTCATAATTTCACCATACAAAAGATTGTGTGTGTTTGCGTTAACTCTGAGGTAGGCGCGTGCTCTGCAAATTTGTATTCTGTCTTCAATGGTTGGAAAATCAAGAAGGTAGCGCATCACCATGCATACTGTATCTCTTGAACATATAAGAATAATGCGCGTAGCTTCATTCAGTATCCTTTCCATCCTTTCTATCTGCTTATCTTTCTATCTGGCTGAGAGTCAGGATTGCCATTGCATGCTCAAAAACAGACATGACCAGCCCCTCGTATAGAAGACATAGATGGCGCTGCTCACAGTTTGCTGCCGCTATCACCCGCATTGCAGCCAATCCCCGCTTGGCCTTTCTTATCACCTGGTCTATGTGCTCATTATAAGCAAGGCTTCGATCAAAACCTATCCCCAGGTAATTCATTGCCTGCGTTCTTTCCACAGTCTCTGAACACAGGTTAACAGTTGGTCTTGGAGTGTGACAATATGATTATTCAAAGAGAACCATGCCACTGTTGCCTTGTTGGGTTGACCATTGCCCCAGCTTCAGCACACCAAGTACTTATGCGATTGAGTTCAGTTTGTAGTTTCACATCAACCCGATTCTTATCATTCCCCTGACGATACACTAAAACATCGTCGGCATATGACAGTGACCTCCCCGGTCCATTGATCTTCTCGCTGGTGATTCTCATAGTGTAGGCGTTGAACAGTACCAAAGATAATGGTGATCCCTGTGGTAGGCCAGGATATATTGTTGTTGGTTCTGAAGTCCAACTGCCACATCTAAAAACTACTTTCCGTTGGAAGAGGGCTGCAGCGATTCAACTAAGGAGGAATTGACGACTTATATTGAGTTCAAGAAGATGAAGCATTAAAATACCCAATGCTACTCTATTGTATGCGTCCTCAAGTTCAATCGCTGCAGCAAAGGTTTCAATGCCCTAGTGGAATCCTTCATAGACATCATGGGCAAAAACTGCTGCGTTGGTCCAGGTTTCTCTTTTTTGGACGATACCTACCCAGGGTAGGTGGGAAAACCTCTAGCTGGCTTGATATTTTTCTGGCAATAAACTTCTCCAGCAGCTTGCCTATTCTGCATGGTTATAATTCGATATCCCTGAATTTTTGTGGGATCTTTGCCAGGCTTCAGCAAGTGAATCAGATAGCTGTGTAACCACTCCTCCTTGATGCTAGCACTCCTTATACATTTGTTGTACATGTCTGCTAGTTTCTCTAGCTCGTTGTCGGTACACCTATTGATGTCGTCATATCTGTGAAGGAGCTGAATGAGAGGACAGAAGTAATAGAAGAATAGAAGTTAGGGATAAGACTAAGACAGGATAGAGATAGCATCCCTTAACAGGGAATAGAGAATAAAGGGACAAAAGTAGAAGGTAGAACTTTTAAGCAGTTCTCCGACAGGACATGCACGTGTCATATGTAGGACATTGTAGGACATGACAGGGATTTACTCCCAGGTTAGAGTAGAAGACGCTGTTCACGGGAAGTACCCGTAAACAGCACTAACTCGAACACAGTAACAGTGATAGGCTACTGAGCTGCGTGCTAGGTAACAGAGCACGCAACCTTGCTGACGCACGAGTATTCACAGGTCCGCAGCTGGACAACGCTGAAAGGTTAGCCAGACGGGACTGGACAGTTGAGGAGACAAGTTCGATGTATTCTCCCTGACCATTGTGTGGTTTGCAGGGCACAGTAGTGTAGTGACTTAAGCTAGAATTAGGACAGATAGAGATTGTGCTTAGTATTGTTATGATTATATTGATTGTGATAATGTGCATATATGAATGTTCATGTGAGCTCGTGCAGCCGAATGTATTCTGTACGCAATAAAGCGACTTTACCCTTTGTACACCTACGAGTTGATATTCGTGCGGTACAAATGAAGAATCCCTGTATGCCTGTATAAACTAGGTTGCTGACAATATCCTATGCCATCTGGCCCTGGAGCGCTGATTTTTGATCGTCGAAGCACAGCCTTGATTTCTTTCACTGTCACTGTGTCTTCATCCGAAAGGTTCTGGGCCTTGTATCTGTCTGAGATGACCTCCTTATCATGATTTCGGCCTCCCATGTCTGTCTGGTTGATCTGCTCTACATAGCGTTCAAAGAGGGCTTTGCCCTTGTCCTCGTCAGTCCTCTGCCACATGAGGTGAGCACCTTGGAAGTCAGAAATGCTCTTATTCTTGACTACCCCACTCATGCTTTTATGTAGTCACCAGAACAATTTCAGTGACTTGTCTGTGCTTACTCTCTGACATACATCTGCCTATTTTTCACGTTTAACCACCTTGACCAGTTTTTTTTTAAATAGCTTACTTTTGTGTACTTTCTAAGTGCATGCAGAGACTAGGATAGACAGCTCTGTTCTTCTTGGCATTTTGCCATCTCCTTACAGCACTGCGCTTATCCACCCAGGCCTTATCCACCTCGAAATTCTACCAAGGTGGCTGATCCCAGCTTTTCTTCCTGCCCTGAAGCTTTCTGTGCTTGTCACGTCTTATTTTACTCACCATATCTTTCCCTGTACTGTCATACTGGAAAGTCTTGACAGTTATCTTGTGCTGCCTGCTTCTGCCTGCTTCTGCCTTTCTCCACCAATATGCTGCAAGGGTGGTGCCTAGGACACCCCATCTACACACTGTAGCAAGTGAAGGAAAAACCAGCGCCAGGTCAATAGCACTGTCCTCATCACCTGGACGGCTTGCTATGTAAAAGGCACACCAGACAATGCATGGAAACTGTTTCTTTTGTCATCTTCGAATTCCCTTCCAATATTAAAGTATGTTTCAAATTCTGTTATCAGTTAGCAGTTATTAGTTGGTGTATCTTCGTTGCACTCCGGACATATTTTCAAATTCTTTCTTTCATCAATTTAAATTTGGCCTTTATTTTATTTTAAAATTAATTATTACCTGTTATCACAGTTCTGAGTTTAGTTAGTTAGTTAGCTAGTTAGTTAGTTAGTTAGTTAATTAGTTAGCTAGTTAGTTGGTTAGTTAGTTAGTTAGTTATTTAGTTGGTTGGTTGGTTGGTTAGTTGGTTAGTTGGTTGGTTAGTTAGTTAGTTAGTTAGTTAGTTAGTTAGTTAGTTAGTTAGTTAGTAAGTTAGTTAGTTAGTTAGTCGCTGTTCCAACTTCACGGCAACGGTTTTCTCATTATGTTCCGTTCCTGAGCCAGCGAAATCACACGAAATGCTCCTCACTGCCCTATGTGAAAAAGTAGAATAGACAGTTGTATCGGCAAGTCAACAGCCCGCACAGGTACATTGTGCACAATGCCGCCGTCAGAATGCCAACACAAAAGTCCTCTACGGAAAATACAGTTCATCGTCGAAGGAAGCGGCAGTCACTAGACAACCAGCAGCCACACACTCATCATCATCATCAAGTGCCGTGCCGGCTGGCGTAGGCGTTCATGGCTCTCCATAGATCTCGGTCTTTGGTTTTCTGGATCAACTCTGGTGCTGATATTCCTCCATGCCACCGTCTCAATCCATCCAGCATCACTTCTCTTGGTCTACCTCTGCCTCTCTTCCCCTCGATCTTTCCAGTTGTTACGATGTTCTCCAATGCCTCTCTTCTCATCACGTGACCGAAGAAAGATGTTTGTCTCTGTCTTATTGTTGTATATAATGTTCTAGTTTCATTAGCCTGTTTCAGGCAGTCGTCGTTAGTTACTCTGGCAGTCCAAGGAATTCGCAACATTCGTCTCAGGAACCACATCTCTGTTGCTTCTAATTTCTTCTTAATTTGTTCATTTACGTTCCAAGATTCACTGCCATACAGCAAAACTGGTTCTACATAGCATTTCAGCACTCTCTTTCTTACATTCAGTGATAGTGACTTATTGCATAAGATACTCTTCATTTTCTGAAAAGCGGCTTTTGTCTGCCCTATTCTACTCCTAATCTCTGTTGTACATCTTCCATCTGATGTTATAAATGCCCCTAGGTATCTAAAATTATCAACTTGGTTAAGGATTTTCCCTTCTATTTCTATGTCACATTTTGGTGTCACCATTTTCTTTGATATTACCATTGTTACTGTTTTCTTGATATTCAAGGAGAGTCCTTTCCTTGCACTCTCTGTTACTACAACGTCTAATAATTGTTGTAGGTCTGTTGAATTATCCGCCACCAATACTGTGTCATCTGCATAGCGTATATTATTTATATTATAACCTCCAACTAGTATTCCTGGCATCTCTTTGATCTCTCTCATTATTACTTCGCTATACAGGGAGAAAAGATCTGGTGACAAGACACACCCTTGTCGTACTCCTAGCTTTATCTGTTCGTAACTACCCTCTTTATTTCCCATTTTAATTGCTGCTACTTGGTTCCAGTAAACATTCTTTATTATTCTTAAATCTTTTCCATCAATGTTGATATCTTCCAACATTTTAATCAGTTCATCATGTTTTACTTTATCAAATGCCTTAGTATAATCTATGAAGCACAAATATATGTCTCTCTGTTTCTCTATTGACCTTTCTATTAGTGTCCGTAATGATATAAATTGCATTGTTTGTGCCCTTTCCTTCCACAAATCCATACTGTTCTTCACTAATTTCCGATTTTATTTTCTTTTGATTCTTCTCATTATGATTCTGAGTAGAAACTTAGTGATATGGTTTATAAGGTTAATTGTACGAATATCTTCACAATCAATTGCTCCTGGTCTTTTTGGTATAGCTATAAATAAAGATTTCAGCATATCACTGGGTAAATATCCACTGCTGTAAATATCATTCAACATTTTGGTTAATATATCTACTCCAAATTCTCCCAATACTTCTAATTCTTCTATTGTGATTTCATCTGGCCCAGGTGTTTTTCCTTTCTTCATACGTTTCATAGCGTCAGCGACTTCTTCTTTCAGAATAGGTGGACCTTCTAAGTTACTATCTTCTGTTAATTCTCCCCTTTCTCCTTCATATAATTCTCTTATATACTCATTCCACCTCTTCATTATAGCATCTTCCTCTAATATTATCTTTCCTGTTTTTGATTTCAAACACCCTGTATTTATTCTTATTTTTCTTCCTGTAAGCTCACTGATTTGTCTGTGCATATTTTTTGTATCTTTAATGAAATTTAATTCAATTTTTTTGCATTGCTCGTTTAACCAACTTTCTTTAGCCTTCCCACATTTATCTTTTATTTCTTTATTTATCTTAGCGTATTCTTGTTTGTCATTTTTACTCTGTTGTCTTTTGTAGCCACACATTACTGCATTAAAAGTATAAAACGTCGAGAGGATCGACTTCATTGCGCCGGGATCTATCACATATGGCTCGGTTCCTTTCGGCAGGGCGGTGCGCCGAAAGCATCGCACAAAGCACGAACACCGTAGCTCCAGCGACGACCCCAAGGAATCTCCGAGAAAAATGCACTCGTGAACCGAAAAGGCAATCCAGTCGATTCCAAGCGATAGGCCTGACCGCCATCGTTCCGAACATGCAGTTCACGCTACATCAACGCGGACAGATGTAAACACTTTTCCAAATCAAACCACAGCTCACACTGTCGCGCCACGCACTCAGCTCAATATAAAATAACACAAAAGTGATGCAGCCTTACCTCAACTCAGCAGCAGGGCGACGGAACCAAGCACCTACCAGTCCAACATTAGGAAAATGCGACTGCAAACCGTAGCCAAAAGCATAAACACTCCAGAGGCTTAACGGTTCAAATGCCTATTCGACATATTGGGGAGAGGAAATGAAAATAAATAATCAAAATAAGATCAAATGAAAAATCAAATGTTCTGAGTTTGTACTTCTAGTGTTTATTTAACTCTGTGAGCTGTAGCACAAGCTTCTATCACATGTAATTAAGTAGTTTGCTCAACAGCTATGACAACCAGCAACTTCATTCGCTGCCTGTTACATTGAAATATAGTCAGTTCTTTGACCACTTCCAACTTAGTGACCATAGAATTTCTTCTGTGAATATCTGTTTACATTATAATATAGTAATAAAGTGTGAAGATTAGATACAAACATGTAAAGTTAAATTATACCCTCAGTTCTTCCTTCTGTTCATCTGAGGCAATCTCCAGAGCTTTCACAATTAGCCAGCTACACTTGTTCTCTTCAATTATCGTTTCCAATTTTCTTGTGACATCAAAGGCACCATAACAGTCAAGGTTAATTCATTCTGAGGACAACATGGCATTTTATCATATGGCCCTATAGAAAAGTTCATCAGACATGGTGACATAGCTGGATTTGATTTCTGGTGGTGTAATGCGTATGGTGTCACCGATTCACGCGTGGCACTAGACACCTATAGAAGTTAATGATGGCAAACCAAAACGAAGAAGTGTAAAGTATTAATGTCAGTACATTAGCTGAGTTAAGAAAGGCAAATAAGAAAGAAAATACATGAAACGTATGAACAACAACATAGCCATGCGAGAGATGAGCTGGACGAGGTTGTTAAAGACATAACGGACACACTAACAATAATGTATTCAGGAGGTAAACACGACAAAAGTAGTAGAACTGCAAAAAGAAAGAAGGAGAAGAAGAAGAAGAAGAAGAAGAAGAAGAAGACAGAAGAGGAAGAAGAAGAAGAAGAAGAAGAGGAAGAAGAAGAAGAAGAAGGAGAAGAAGAAGACGAAGAAGAAGAAGAAGAAGAAGAAGAAGAGAAGGAGTTGGAGGAGGAGGAGGAGGATTAGAAAGAGGAGGATTAGGAAGAGGAGGACGAGGAGGAGGAGAAGGAGGAGAAGAAGAAAAAGAAGAAGAAGAAGAAGAAGAAGAAGAAGAAGAAGAAGAAGAAGAAGAAGAAGAACAAGAACAGAAGAAGAATAAGAAGAAGAGGAGTTGGAGGAGGAGGAGGATGAGGAGGAGGAAGAGGAGGAGGAGCAGGAGGAGGAGGAGGAAGAGAAGAAGAAGAAGAAGAAGAAGAAGAAGAAGAGGAAGAAGAAGAAGAAGAAGAAGAAGAAGAAGAAGAAGAATAGTCAGTTGTCACTTTAGAATCAATATTGAGATTTGCTTACACGCGCTTGGTGAAATTGACCAATCTGTATTAATATTGCCTTGGCTTGTTTGAGTGTTTCTTCATCTGAGATCCCAGCCTATAATTACAGTGGCATCAATGCATGGTTAATATAAATAGTCCGTGTTGTTCCATTTTCGTTTCTGTGTATAGGCGATAAAGTATATGTAATCACATAGTAATGCAGCAAAATTATATATATATATATATAACAATGTATGTATGTATGTATGTATGTATGTATGTATGTATGTATGTATGTATGTATGTATGTATGTATGTATGTATGTATGTATGTATGTATGTATGTATGTATGTATTTATTTATGTATGTATGTATGTATGTATGTATGTATGTATGTATGTATGTATGTATTATGTATTATGTATGTATGTATGTATGTATGTTATGTATGTATGTATGTATGTATGTATGTATGTATGTATGTATGTATGTATGTATGTATGTATGTATGTATGTATGTATGTAGTATGTATGTATGTAGTATGCATGCATGCATGCATGCATGCATGTATGTATGTACGTACGTACGTACGTACGTACGTACGTATGTATGTATGTATGTATGTATGTATGTATGTATGTATGTATGTATGTATGTATGTATGTATGTAGTGTATGTATGTATGCATGCATGCATGTAATTTTATGTGAGAGAAAGTTAGTTACCTTGCAGTACTCTGCAGTCAACCCACCGCCCACCATTTATTGGCTGTTTGTGATATCTTGGTAAGTTTACTTAAGATAGATCTCTTCCAATCATATTTTCTACTATCACTCTATCTATTCTTTTATTCTATCTATATTTTTAACGGGAACGGGCCGAACATAGATAGATAGATAGATAGATAGATAGATAGATAGATAGATAGATAGATAGATAGATAGATAGATAGATAGATAGATAGATAGATAGATAGATAGATAGATAGATAGATAGATAGACAGACAGACAGACAGACAGAAAGGTCGACGTGCGCCAATGGCAGAGTTTGTTCGATATGGATGAAAGGCATATCATCTAGTGTGGCGACTTCAATGCCAGAGGCAGTCAATGGGGGAATTGCATCACCAATAGACAGGGAGAAGATCTGGAGGACGCCCTGGCATCTGCTGCCCTAATCTGTCTGAATGATGGGAAGGTCACTAGAATAGCCACTCGACCAGGTGACTCTGACAGCGTCATTGACTTGGCTCTGGTGTCGCCCACGATCGCACCAAGGTGCCGGTGGAGCACACTGGGATACCACGATAGTGACCACTACCCTTGTGTCATCCTGATCAAGAAAGATGGGACATGAGTCAAAGAAACAAGACAAATGCCTTCCCTTACGACAACACTGGTCAAGACGCCATAAGCAAGATCAGAAGAAGAAAACTAGCTTCCTCCCGCAGGAGACAAGAAGATGGTTGCAGCCACCATGGTGGAATGGAGAGGTCGAAAGGCATGGCTGGGAAAGAGGCAGGCTGTCAAAGACTGGCAAAAGGCCAGAAAGGCTAACATGCCACAGGTTGAGTTGGCGAACCTGAAGACTGAGGTCGATAGGACGACGACTTTATTTAAATCTGCGCCAAACAGGCCAAGGCCGAGAAATGGGACGAGTTCTGCAGGAAGGTGTGCTCCGAGCGATCTCTTACGACATTCTGGCGCCTCCACAAGAGCATGAACGGTGCTGCACAACGTAGGGGTATTCCAGACTTTCAAGGCACATACCTCGCATGGAAAAAGTCAGATGCGGATAAAGGTAAGGCCCTTCTTGCACGCTACATAGAACAGACTGACCAGAAAGACGAGCCCGCCAGACAGAGGACCACAACGACACTCTCTCAGTTGTGCGAGGGGGTCGGGACAGACGAAGAATGGACAATCACAGCTGAGTTATTGCGTGCGATGCTCAAGAAATCACCTAACACCGCCCCAGGCCCAGACGGCATCCGATATGGTGACCTACTGGTGATATCAGATAATGACATGGAAGAACTGGCCAGAGAATTCAACACCAGTATCCAGAGGGGTCAGGTCAAAGAAGAATGGCTACACAGCTACTTGCTGCCGCTGCCAAAACAGAACAAAGACCATTCCAAGATAAGCGGCTACAGAATCATTACGATGCAGAATACTGTTGGCAAGCTACTGTAGAAATTTGTAGCCCACAGACTTGCTTAGGACTTGGAACAACTCGGCTGCTTCCCGCCCACACTTGGAGGATACAGACGCAACAAAGAGTCATGACTGAATGCGGCGGTCTTTGCTCAAGATGTTTACGAAGGATTTCAGGTCAGAGAAGAGACATGTGTGGCCGCCTTAGACCTAGAGGACGCATATAACAGAGTATCTTTCGAGCACTTGATGCAAACCCTCCTCAGACTGAAAGTGCACCCTCACCTAGTACGATGGATAGCTGCAGTTCTACTCCAAAGGAAGGTGGTGCTAAGATGCGGGAGTTGGTCTTCTGAGCCGATAACGATATGTCCAGTATTGCCGCAGGGTTCACCACTGTCACCAGTACTATTCAACGTGTATACGGTGCCGATCACTGAACAACAGTTGGACGGGAGGGGTAGGACTCTGTCATTCGTTGTATCGACAGGGTCGAGATAGACAAGCGGTTGCTAATGATATGCAGGGCGAACTAGATCGAATTTCCTCATGGTGTGCTGATGCCGTTGCCCTTGTCAACCCTGCAAAGGCAACGGTTTCATGGTTCTCACTAAACAACCATATTGTGAAAACAGACCTGCCGGCGGTAAGAATGGATGGGAGCATTTTGAGTGGAACTCAGTCAATGACATATCTTGGCGTGAGGCTTGATCGTAGCCTATCCTTCAGAGATAATGTCGATTATGTCATAACGAAGGCTCGAAAAGGTTTGTCAGCAATGAGAGTCATGGCGAATGCCAATATCGAGCAAAGACAGCTAATACTTCTGTTCCAAGGACTTGTGCTTTCACGCATCGAGGATGCCCTGGCCATCCTCACTGTCAGCCCTACACAGATTGGAAGACTTCAAAGGTACAAAACGAAGCCATGCGCATTATTTTGGGCTGCACGAGAGACACCAGCTGTGTATCAATGAGATACCTCCTTGACTTCCCGACAATGGAACACAGGATCAAGATCTGGAGAGCTCGTGCATACTTAAAAATAAGTGCAGATGAGCAGCACCCTCTGCATGACACTATATTCAGAGAAAAGGGTGACAGGCTAAAGAGGGGCAAATCATGGATGGGTCGGGCGGAAGATGTCGTCAGACAGGTCTGCAGTCTTACCAGTATCAACCCCGGCAAGGAATGGGTGCCGGTGCCTCCAGCTTTTAAGTGCACTTTCTCCTGCATTATCACACTCGACAGACGGTGCAGAGAGCAGAACCCTGCCGCTGTCAATGCAGAGGTTAACGCGCTCATCTATGAACACTCAGATAGCCCCGAAGTGCTCATCTATACAGATGGATCTGTTGTAAAGCAGCAGAGAAGTGCGTGGGCATTTACAGCCCGTTCAGCGGGCCGAACCGTTCAAGAATCCAGTGGTGCCCACTCTATGACCACGAGCAGCATGACGATGGAGGTGATGGCAGTTACACAGGCCTTTATATGGCTGGAATCACAGCATTATACCAACGTGTGTGTACTAAGTGATTCAATTAGCATGATTCAGAAGGTCGAAGCTGGATCTGTACGTAGACAGTGGACTGAATCGCTGCGGAAGTCTATTGTCTGTAAAGTCACCTTCATCTTCGTCCCGGGACATGCGGGAGTCAAGGGAAATGAACGAGCTGACAAACTGGCTGGCTCTCCACCCCCTGTAGATGGCCAGCCCATGGATCGTGCCGATGTTATTGACGTCCTTAAAGATATGGCGAGAACAGAGGACTTTGACGTCAGTGATTCCACATCGCTGTCCAGGATGAAAGACCTGGGAGTAAGAATCGGCACAGCCAGACGCGAGAGGTACATCGGGAAAACAAAGCGCCTCGTCAACCAACACAGAACTGGCACTATTAGCCACCGGACTCTGATGCATATGTTGGGGGGAGGATCTGAGCACCTATGGACATGTCCAGAGTGCAATGAAGATACCCCCAACAGATAACTGATAACTGATAACCTATTTTCAATCTCGTCTACTGATCTGCCATTTGATGATATTATACTTCCTAAGTACGTGAAACTCTTTTCATGTTTAAAAGGGTGTTCTTTTAGGTGAATCGTTGTTGCTTTATCTTCTTTAGTTACAGTCATTACCTCTGTTTTACTTGTACTAATTTTCATGTTATGTTCCCTACACATTTCGTTTAGACTATTTATGTGGTCTTGTAATTCAGTTTTTGATTTTGCTATTAGTGCTTAGTGCTGGAAATAAGATATACTAGAGCACTACAACATCTACTAAAATCAAAGGCTCTATCTCGTAACACCAAAATCACAATATACAAAACACTGATCATACCAGTTGTGCTGTATGGCTCTGAAACCTGGAGTACAACGAAGGAGACGAAGCCTTGTTACAAACCTTTGAGAACAAAATTTTAAGACGCATCTTTGGACCCATTAGGGATACACAAAGTGGAGAGTGGAAAAGAAGAAGTAACAAAGACATTTATGATCTGTTTAAGTCCCGCTAATCACCATGAAGGCTAATAGACTACAATGGCTGGGGCATATAGAAAGAATGGAAGATAATAGGGAAACAAAACTCGCTTACACTCAGGAAATAAATGACCGTAGACCCCGAGGTAGACCAAGAAGGCGGTGGAGAGATAATACATGTACAGACCTACAAGCACTTGGAATCAACGACTAGCAAGAGAAGGTCCACCAGAGAGACGAATGGAGACGGATTCTATTTGCAGCAAAGAACCTCAATGGCTCGGAAAGCTGAAGAAGAAGAAGAATTAGTGCTTAGTCGTACGCAAAAAGGAGTTCTCTAATGGTTAGATTTGCAGATGGTTCTTCTTCTGTGTCCTCGTCATGCGCTTTCTTGCGGCTTCGGTGTGTATATGTTATGTACAAGAGAGGGGACAGGACGCAGCCTTGTAGAACTCTGGATCTTCTGGTGAAGGGTTCTGAGTGTTCTCCAGGTGCTCTCACTGTGCATTTACTGTTGTTTTATATGCTTCTACATAGTTTTGCTAGATGTGTATTCACGCATTATTGTTTAAGGATTTCCCACAGCTTGTTTCTATCTACTCCATCAAATACCTTTCTTGGTCGAAAAAAGGCTAAGTAGAGTGTTTCAATGAATTCGATAGATTTTCTATAAGTTGTCTAAGAGCAAAAATGGCTTCTGTCCATCCTTTGTTTTTCCTAAATCCAAGTTGTGTTTCGCTTTGCTGGGGTTTTATAGTAGTTACCTAGAAATGTCATACGTTAACACGATTTCCTTTGGGTGTTTCACAGTCTCTAACATTTTGAACTTGCTGTTATACTTAGATGTCAATTAGTTAGTTAGTTAGTTAGTCGACAGATCATCCTGATTGCACATCGAACCATTCAGTCCATAAGTGCTCGGATACCCTCCTCAGCAATCCCGCAGCGTGCAAATGCTAAAGACACCAGTTCTGTGTTGGTTTATCAATCTTCTATGGCTTCCTTCGTAATACTCCTATTTGGCCACACCTCGTTTAATTTGCTGTTCTCGCAGTCTGACCATGATTGTAGAATCACAGGCATCATTTGGTTCTCGCAAAAGTCTTTCTTCTCGTAGCGCATTCAGAATGTCAGCCTGGTCCATGGCGCGTCTGCCCTCCACAGTAGCCTTACCTGCGAGCTTGTCAGCTCGCTCATTTCCTTGTATTCCCGCATACCCTGGCACGAAGATAAAACTAATCTTTGCCAGCCGAGACAGCCCCAGATACAGCAATGACTCTCTTCAAATCCACCCCATCTCTATCCTCTTGAGCATGCTCATTGAGTCGCTAAGGAAACACGCCCTAATGAATGTCTGTGTCTCGAGCCATGTAATTGCTTTACTTACTGCCGTGACTTCCATAGTCAGGCTACTTGTGGTCTCAACAAAAGCACCAGAGTCCTCCTTCACAATTCTCCCTGTGGCCCGAGCCGTAAAGGCACGTGAGCTTCTCACACGTCGGACGAACGACCCATCTGTGTAAATGACAGCATCACCGTCTAACGAATTCTCGAAAATCAACGCTTGTACTTCCACCTCCACAGCAGCCGGATTTTATTGTCTGCATTTTCTGTCTAGTTGGATGCAATCTGAAAAGGACTTACAGAAATGTGTTGGCACTTGTACCTACTCCTCGTCAGGTTCTAAGCCCTCACGTGAACACAACTTTTGAAGATTGTCTTCGGCTTGACCCATACACGACCTACCTATTTTAACCTGTTGCCCTTCATCTTCATAATTTCACAATGCAGTGGATGTTGTGTGATGCGTTAACTCTGAGGTAGGCACATGCTCTGCAAATGTGTATTCTGTCTTCAATAGTTGGAAAGTTAAGAAGGTAGCGCATCGCCCTGCATGCTGTATCTCTTGTACATCCAAGAATAATGCCCGTAGCTTCGTTCTGTATCCTTACCATCCTTTCTATCTGCTTACGGCTGAGAGTCAGAATCGCCATCGCATACTCAAAAACAGATATGACCAGCCCTTCGTATATAAGACATAGGTGGCGCTGCGCACAGTTTGCTGCCTAAATCACCCGCATCGCAGCCAAACACCGCTTGGCCTTTGTTATCACCTGGTTTATATGCTCATTATCAGCAAGGCTTCGATCAAAACGTATCCTCTGGTAATTCATTGCCTGCGTTCTTTCCACCGTCTCTGAGCAGATTTACAGTTGGTTTGGAGTGTTGAAAATATGATTATTCAAAGAGAACCATGCCACTGTTGCCTTTGTTGGGTTGACCATTGTCCCAGCTTCAACACACCAAGTACTTATACGATTGAGTTCGGTTTGTAGTTCCACAGCAACCTGATCTGTATCCTTACCCTGACGATACACAAAAACATCATGGGCATGTGACAATGTCCTGCCCGGTCTAGTGATCTGCTCGCTGATGATTCTCACTGTGTAGGCGTTGATCAGCACCGGAGATAATAGTGATCCCTGTGGTAGGCCAGGATGTATTGTTGTTGGTTATGACTGCCTCATCTAAAAACTACTTTCCGTTGGAAGAGGGCTGCAGCGATCCAACTAAGGAGGAACGGACTTATATCTTGAGTTCAAGAAGCTGAAGCATTAGAAAAGCCAATGGTACTCTGTTGTACGCGTCCTCAAGATCAATCGCTGCAGCAAAGGTTTCAATGCCTGAGTGGAAACCTTCATAAACATCATGGGCAAAAACAGCTGCATTGGTCCAGGTTTCTCTTTTGGGACGGTACCCTCCCAGGGTAGGTGTGAAAACACCTTGATTCTCTAGCTGGCTTGAAATTTTTCTGGCAATTAACTTCTCCAGCAGCTTGCCTATTGTATTCTGCATGGTTATAACTCGATATCCCTGAATTTTTGTGTGGTCTTTGCCCGGCTTCGGTAAGGGACTCAGATAGCTGTATAACCACTCCTCCTTGATGCTAGAACTCCCTATAATGTTTTTGTACATTTCTGTTAGTTTCTCTAGCTCGTTGTCGGTACACCTATTGATGTCGTCATATCGTATGCCATCTAGCCCTGGAGCGCTGTTTTTTTTTTTATCGTCGAAGCATAGCCTTGATTTCTTTCATTGTGCTGTTGTGAGGACGGGTGTATGTGAGGATGGGGGATGTGTGTTTGGCTGGGTGGTTGGGATGTGTGTGGGTGGGAGGGTAATGAGAAATGCATGTGTTGATGGGCTGGTGGGTGATGTGTGAGTGTGAGTGATTGATGGATGAGTACGTGAGTGGCTTGATGTGTGTGTGAGATGAGTGTATGGTTGGCGGATGTGTGTGTGTTTGTGGGAAGATGTGCGTGAGCGGCGGATGTGTGTGGGTGGGGTATATGGGGGTGGTGGGGTGTGTGTGGGTGGGAGGTGTGGGTTTTTTGGGTGTTTATGGGTGGGGGATATGTGTGGACAGGTGGGGAGATGTGTGTGTGGGTGGGGATGTGTGTGTAGGTGGGGGATGTGTAGTTGAGAGGTGGTTGATATTGGGTGGGTGAGTGGGTGTAGGTTGGCTGATGTGTGTGTGGGTGGGTGAGGAAAATTGTGAGGGTGCGGGATGCATGTAAGGATAGGTGCGGGATGTGTGGGTTGACAGGGGTATGTGTGTGTGTGGTTTTGTGATGTGTGTTTTGCTGGGTGGTTGCGGGTGTGTGGGTGGGTGGGGAGAATATGTGGGTGGATGTGTGCGTGTCGGTTATGGGATGGGTGGGGGATGTATGTGTGGGTTGGAAAATGTGTGTGGGTGGGGGATCAGTGGGTTTGTGGCGGCATGTATGTTTGCCTGAGTCTGTGTGAGTGCGTGGAGGTATGTTTGGGTGGGTGGGCGTGTGGTGGGTGGGGCGTGTGGGTGGCTGAGTAATGTATGGGTGGCTGCGGGGTATGATGGTGGATGGGGGATGTGTCCCACAACATTGCAATATACACTGTTTATGTTTACAACTTTATTTGACAATGTGTCCCCCCCCCCCCCCCCATGTGAATGTACCATGCGTAATATGCAATATTTAGGCTTACACAATCCATTTGACAATGTTTTTTTTTCCTTATGTAAATGTAACATGCAAATTTGATGAATGAAAGATGAGTGATCGAAAGGGCCGAATGTAAGACGGGCCTGCGTGCCCAATTTGTTACCCTTTTAAAATAAAGTTTGTTTGTTCGTTCGTTCGTGCGTTCACTGTCACATTGTCTTCATCCGAAATGTTCTGGTCCTTGTGCCTTTCTGAGGTGACCTCCTTGGCAAGATTTCGGCCTCTCATGTCTGTCTGGTTACTCTGCTCTAGATAGCGTTCGAAAATGACTTTGCCCTTGTTCTCGTCAGTCCTCTGCCAGATGAGGTCAGCACCTTGGAAGTCAGAAATGCTCTTATTCTTGACTACGCCACTCATCGTTTTATGTAGTCGCCAGAACAATTTCAGTGACTTGTCTGAGCTTACTCTTTGACACACCTCTGCCAATTTTTCACCTTTAACCACCTTAACCAGTTTATATTTTGAATAGCTTACTTTTGTGTGTATCTCTCTTTCTAAGTGTATGCAGGGACCAGGATGGGCAACTCTGTTCTTCTTGACATTTTGCCATTTCTTTACAGCACTACGCTTATCCATCCAGGACTTCTCCACCTCAAAATTCCACTTAGCAGTCAACAGTTTGTCAATAGTGCGGCGGAAGGTAGCTTACATTCAGCATTTTGCAGTGCTGTGCGTTATACTTGTTGAAGGCCGTCGTCATATACTATTGATATAGCTCTGCCACTACTAGCAATCCAGTTTGCAAGTGATACTTGAATATCATGTTGTAATGCAACACTCACTGGACGATCAGACGAACGACAACATATAATCAAAGTAGCCTGCTTCGAAGTAGGTGACGATGCTGCAATAGACCGTCTCAGCTGAAGTTGCTGATACTGTAGTGGGAGCACTGTCCGGTAGATTCTAGACCCAGAGGATAGACATGTACACCCTTTTTCAGAAGATACTAGATCCAAAGGATAAGGATGAATGCCCGTTCCGGTAGAGACTAGGTCCGGAAGATAAATAGTGAAACCTATGACAGTGTATGAAATCATCAGCCATTCCAAAGGAAAGTCTGCTCAGATCGGATTTACAATACGGTTTTATATTCATCGTGAAATCTTTGATAACAGTATACACAACAGACATCAGCGTCGTACCAGACATGGACGTCATTTTATAAAGGAATTGCATACATAGCTATCGCCAAGTATTTCAAGACGTGAATGGAGCCTACAGTCGCCAAAACACCACGTAAGATTATGGCAACCGTTTTCTGGTGAATTAACATATAATGATATTCAGTAACGCTTTACCGAACACTATTATAAAGTGTACAGTCATTGTCCATTCCAGAAAGGAGAGTGTACTACTTGTCAGCATCTTTCCTTCGGCGAACTGTGATCTGCAACCTAGTGAACCAGATCGAAGCCAATATCTGAGGGAGCGTTCCTTGCAGCTGACGAACGACACTAACGTTACAGGGACCAGATACACAAGACCGAGGCCAATATCTGAGGGAACAAGTCCTAGGATCTTGAGAACGTTACGAGCAGCACCAGGACCAGATACACAAAGTTGTATTCCTTTTGGTTGTGTGTGTAATTTGATAATCACTACAGAGTCTCAGGCACCCATACATCGATCTGTGTCACGCATCCTCATTGTATTATCTGTTATATTGATAATATTATTGTTTACGGTTCGTATCACAGCTGGTTTATATTTTACTGTGCACCAATTATGTCTATATTGGGAGAATTCATCACCTTGGAGAAAAGTGCGGCTTGACATTCCCCGAATTAATGGTCTGGGCTGAGACCAAGGTATCTGAATTTCAGGCACAACAGAGAGAAGAAAGAGCAACTGAAAGGGAGGCCAGAGAAGCACAGGAAGCAACAGCTAGGGAGGCCTGAGAAGCACAAGAAGCAGTAGCTAGAGAGGCAAGAATAGCACAAGAAGCAGCAGCCAAGGAAGCTAAGGAGGCTAGAGAATTGGAAAAAGAAAGGATAGCGATTCTAGAAAAACAGAAAGAAAAAGTGTTAGAACTAGAGAAAGAAAGGATCGCGACTCTAGAAAAACAGAAAGAAAAAGAGTTGGAACTAGAAAAAGAAAGGATGGCGACTCTAGACAAACAGAGAGAGAGAGAGAGAGAGAAAGAAAGAGAGAGAGAGAGAGAGAGAGAGAGAGAGAGAGAGAGAGAGAGAGAGAGAGAGAGAGAGAGAGAGAGAGAGAAATAGAATTAGAGAAACAGAAGATAGCGAAAGAAATAGAACTGGAAAGAGAAAAATTAGGTCTCCAGAAAAAAAATAACTTGTGTTTGAAATAGACAAATTAGCAGCCGATCAACTGTTAAAAGACAAAGAGGTTGAGGGAAATATCAAAGTAAAGATGTTGGAAATGGAGAAAGAGGCAGAGATATCTAGGAATAAGTTAGCATGCAAATCACTAGACCCAATCAAAAGATATCATGGAATAATACGAAATTTTTCTCAAGGGGACTCCATATCCGCATGCGTGACTAATTTTGAGGTCCTCTTAACTCATTAAGGAGTACCGACCACAGAGTGGGCCGTGCTATTTCATAGGCACTTGTCAGGGGAGCCTTTAAAAGTAATCGAAGCCTTAGCAGAACAACGACGAACGGACTATCAATATGTGAAACAAAGAGTCCTTGCACATTTTGCGTTAGATACTGCAGGTCTTCGTACAGCATACAAGTCACTGGGACCCAAGTCAAACCAAACATTTCTAGATTTTGTTTCAGAAACAACATCACTATTTGACTGGTGGTTGAGGTAGGAAACGATTTCGACAAACTAAGAGACCTCATGCTCAGGGATAAACTTATTTCAGCTGTGCCATACACAATGGCAACATTCCTTATAGAAAACAAATGTGCTTCAGTAGCTGAAATGGAAGCAAAGGGAGAATAATTTATAACGCACATAAGGACGTTTTTGCAGAAAGTGCTCAACCAGAACTTGTAATAGGAGCATCCGCCAGAGTACCAACATCAGAACAAATACAGACATGGTTAACGACCATCTAACACATCATAAAAGGGTAGTATGGTCCAGTCTAGATATTGTCGACGTCTACCCGGATCGCGGGAAATGTGTGATGCCAACCCGGAATATGATTCTTACATTAAATAACTATCTTTGAAACGCAACTATAAATACACAGATTACAAAAACAATCTAAAATGCTTCGCGTGTTACAGCTTTGGACATTTGGTTAAATTTTGTAAACTATGACAGATGACTAAACATGCAGATTTAGCCTATGCTATGTCAAGTAGTGACGAAGACGACCAGCACTACGAAAACACCACTGACAAGTATAAAAGACAGGAGGACAATCAAAATAGAGCGTATGTACAGGGGGCAAATTCCGCATATATAACGAGCGGAAGAATGACCATCGGACGTGCAGTGGTCAACGGATTATCAGTCAAAATGGTCAGGGACACCGGCACCTCGATTATTGGAATCGACCGAAAACTAGTAAAAGATGAGGTTTACACCGATGAGAAAGTAACATGCAGAACATTTGGTGGATCCTTAGAAGAATTCAAAGTGGCATGTACAGACATTAATTGCCCGTACTACCAAGGACGTGTAACAGCGGCAGTACTACCACAGCCAACAACTGAACTAATTGTAGGAAATATTCCAAGAGTAAAAGAATGTACCGCCCAAGAAGTAGAACAATGGGAAAAAGAGAACATGGAAATACAGGAATGAAATTACGCAGCAGTAATTTTCCCGACAGAAGACAAAAAGATACCCGTCGCAAGCGATGATTCAGAAATAGAGACCAACATTTATGAAATAGAAGAAGACGTCATAGGAAACCAAAAACAATCAGGTCAATCAATAACCACTAAGATGACAGATGGTATTAATGACAATACACAAAAGACACGACATAACAGTTTACAATATTTGACACAGACAGATATTACATGGGATTCATTACCGATAAGATCAGACTTATCTCAAGAAGACCTCGACAAGGTAACATTTGGTATTGAAAATTTTAGACGTATAAGTCCTTCATTTAGCGATAGCACACCAATAATCAAACAATTCTTCGCACCATACTTAGACAGTAGCAGTTTAGACTTAGATCACATACACGGTTGTGCAGGTAGAAGATATGAGTCAAGCTCGGATGAGATGTTTTCGGAGAATGATACATAGAAAAAGAAGAGCAAACAACAGTGACGTGTTAAAAAAGACAACCAAAATACAACAAACAGATAAGGTTGACTACACAAAATTAAACTGGCATTACGAAACTCCGCCAACTTTACCACAAGTACATTATACAAACCCAGACGCATTAATAACAGATTGGCAACAACAAGGCGTTCCCAAAACTCAAATATACAAAAGAACACGGGATGTGAAGATCAGAAACTGGAATCGATACTGGAAATATATGGGCATATCCGACGAAGAACGGAAAGAAAGAACACGTCAGGTAGACAAATGTAAACCAATAACAACATATGTCACACAAAAAGATGCTAACCATTGTGCTGTTTTACACATTAAGGAAACGTAGCTTAGCAAAACAATTTAAGATAGATACATCCATTATGTTCACATATATTAATTACAGCGACAAAAGAACATTGTTACTTCTGAATATTAAAGCCTTCCTTATAAACTTGTTAAATTCGTTCTGTCTATACATTTCCTTATATTAAACGACACACAGTGCATATACAGTTGGTTACATACACTATTTATGAAGTACAATTCTTTACAATCAGGTATTACATCACACACACATGTAACATAACAGACAAGTACATACATCACAATACTTCAGTAATATTGATTATACAATACAACAATCTACATGGTCGATCGCAGTGGAGATATAAATCATCCACATTGTAACATCTCACGAAGGGTGCTTGAACAACTAAGAATACTCTGAACTGATGGTCAGGACACTTCAGGCCATCGGGAAACAGTTTATAGTTAATTGATGTTATCAATTGTGTTATAATTATGCTATTATTGATATGTTCGGATACATACTGTCATATATTTTTGAAGGGAGTGGGAGATCACTGTAGTGCATGCCCCATCTCTAACAAAAGATGTAGAGCCCCATCCTCTTCTATCTTCAATAACCCCAGAATATGAACCTTGAGTTATCTGCAGGCCTCGTTTTGTTAAGTATTGTCTAGGAGATATAGATTATGGCCCTGGTAAGAATGGTAATTTACTAATTGGGAATCTGCCCCTTCTCCAATGATTCTTTAGCTCTGGAGCCCCCTTTTAGTTTATCAAATCTGAGGAAAGTCAGGAGAATTTTCTCAGCCTGATTTAGATGAAGAAAACATGGATGTTGAGCAGTTGATAGGTATAGAGTCTTTTTATTTCCCCATTTTAGTAAGTCATTATGAGTTAATTTATCTTTTAACAATCAAAACACATAATCAATCACATTAGATTTTGACAACATGATGTACAAAGAAGTTGTTGACAGATAGGTTTGAACTTGACAAATTAACAGAAGGTCAATTCATGTTAATCATTTATTGACTGGCCTGAGCCTTCTGGTCAGTACATACATCTCTATTGTGATTTACACAAAGTAATAGAACAGTTGCACATTGGACCATTGTCCCAGACAATCAATAACAAGCATCAATATATGAGATGTCAACAAGTGTTAAAACATAGTAAACATTGTGATGTTGTACATAATAAGTATGATGATGTTGCATCAACATTTAACTATTAGTTTCCTGAGATTGGGTGTGGGGTTTACCGATGATAAAAGTAACCTGGTGACTGGAGGATTAGGTAAGCCAGGGTCCATTGACTGATGGATCCACGTCAGGTCTGCCCGTATAGCTCCACTGAAGGCCTCCCCATGCTCTGCTCATAGCGAAGTCATCCTCCCTCTCACTTGTGGTTCATCTCCTTCTCTCGGCTTCCCTCTCTCAGGTCTGATTTAGGTGGTTAGTTTGCTGATGTGTTGGGTGGTTGTTGGTATGTAGCCACCAAGATCACTGATGAGTATTCACATAAATATATACATTCCTACCAATACAATCTTTTAAAAGTAGGTAAAAGAACCTAAATTCCTGAAGTAGGAACTAGTTCCCCTCCCCCTCTTTTTTCTCTCTAAGCTAGTGTTGGGTTAATTTGGGGTGGTCAGAGTTTATTACACTGTGTACGCCTTGTATCAGCTTGTTCTTGCTGTATGTAAGTCTTCATTTGACCTGGGTCAGTGAACGTGTACAGTGAGACAATGACAAGAGTGAGAAGGTGTCAAGATGCATGTAAATAAATGACATACATTTATAACATTTCTTCTACTGAATGGTGTTTATACTGTGTATAAATAATTCTCTGTGTTTTCCCAATTAACTACTTCTTCTTCTTGTGTCTAATAACTCTCTTCCATTACCTGTTGTTGTTGTGATGTTGAGTGTTGTGTTGTGTGGTGATGAGTGGTGTTGAGTGGTGTTGTGTTTTAAGTTATGTTGAGTAATGAGTTAAGTTCACTTCGCGTGATGGTGTTCCGCGAAGCACAACTTTCTCATGTATTGCAGTTCCTAAGTGCTCTTATCTAATTAAATTGACATAAATATAAATATTTATTTCGCCAAACCCTATTAATTCTATAGACAAAGGAGAAAGGAAAGATTGATTTCACTTTCAGCTTTCTAGATCGTACATAGGCATAGATAAGTCTGTTTTAGAACAAGGCACTTGTTCTAGTACACGAACTGTCATTTCAGCTGTAGACAGTGATAGCATCTTTTACAATGTTTCTGGTGAAATGCACAAGATTGCTTTCGAATCATCACTTCTCACAGTTGTTTAGAATAGAATGTAATAGTGTAATGCACTTCCCAAAGTAAATAATTATCTTTAAGAATATCAGAGATGGCAGTTTCATCGAAGAGAATATTCTGGCCGGGAATGGCTTTGCGTCATTAGAATCTACAGTCGAGCATTTTTACATTTCTGAGGTTTTAATTAATAATCATACATTTCAATTGACATCACAAACATGGGTTTACGTTACTTGATACTTGATACATCGGGTTCTTAGTCTAATCAAGGGCTAACAAACGTACCTCGGATCCAGACTTTTGCTTTGTCCATTGAATTTTTGGTCACACAATCTTCTCACACTGTCCATGGAGCGAGTTCAGACAAAAGTGCGGGCTGATTAACATTTCTGATGAAATAGGGATATATGTTAATTATGCACTGGCGCGAAGGCGGGTCAGGTGGTTTTCTCATCCAATGATTTTCCGAGCTTGGTCTGATGAAATCCTTCTAAGAATCCACGTCATTTGTCACTTGTTCAGTTCCAGTTTCGATGTTAAGTTTTAAGTCCCAATCTCCAATTGCGTTTGCGAAGTCAATTTCTTTTAATGTTGTTTCCTCTTTTTGCGGCATTTGTTGATGAAATGAATAATGTTGGCTGCGTTATGCCACACATACATATGTGAGTATTATTATTATTACAGATTTTTATAATATGTCAGTATCAGAGTGGAAAGGATGGTTATTAGTACGTATCAGTAAAAGTCTCGTCATCAAAAGGGGATCTGTAGACTTTCAAGAAGACGAAATGTAATCCCACTTAGCAAGTTATCTGCTAGCGAAATCGTCGTACTACAGATAAGTTATGATAATTATTAACATATATTCATGATATTTTCACTACGTTTGAGAACAGAAAAAATTAATTCATGAAAACAAAACTGAAGAAAAAAAATTAATTCATGGAAAAAAATGAAATCATGACAACAAAACTGAAGAAAAAAATTAATTCATGAAAAACATTAAATTATGAAAACAAAACTGAAGAGAAAAAATGAATTCATGAAAAAATAAAATCATGAAAATGAAAATAAGAATACACATGAAAAAAAAAAGACATGACAAAACAATTGAAAAAGACAAACAAAAGAAAAGAACAATTCAATACAAGATTTTGTAATTATTTCGTTTTTTTTTCAATATTGAGTTGTCACATGCAATGATTATTTTTTGTTTTGTGATGACACTACACATATTATGCTCACATCAGGTACAAAATTCTACAGGTTCATTACGACAAGTCATTATATGCAGGCTATTATCTGGATATCTAGACAGGATAGAACATTATAGGTAGGCTATTGTCTGGATAACAAGACAGAATAGAACATTGAGACCACATAGTACAGGATTACTTGAAATGATAATTTGGGTTATGATTTGCTTAATGTACATATTCATTGATTTCATTTCAATGATATTATTGCATAAGTTATTGTATTATTATGCATGGCTTTAACATGTATATCTTCTACATTGTTTGATGAACAGGATGAGTGGGAATGAAAGGAATATTAGCTATTTAAGTACATGAGTTAGTAATTCTATTATTATGTTGATAGAGTAGGAAAGAATATTACAGGTGCATATTAGGCAGCCATATTCATGAGCCACAGATGTCAACGAAGAATATACATAAACAAAGTTATAAAGAGCCGCAAGAATATGCACATATGTTATGGTGGCAGACCCCAAATGAAGACACTACACTGAAACAGTCGAAGCATAGGGTTCTTTACGACAACTGTAGTCAGGTCAAAAGCACAGTGGAGTATAGGAAGGTCGACTATGAAGATGCACAGTCTAAGGGAAGGAAAGAGCGATTCAATTACCAATGATGTCAGTGGAAGCTGGATGTGGTGAACACACACATTTGAGGAGCTACTGGGGATGTCGGGAGAGACATTGGATCTCAGTGATGCTGGACTTCATTTCTCTGAAATACAAAGGAGTTTGGAGTCACACATTGTCTACGGGGTAGATGGAAAATGTGTCCGATTTATAAACTTTTTTTGTGTGTGATGATGTTCTGGCAATTCAACTGTTCACAAGGGAATCATCTATAAAGATAGTGGATAAGCTCTAGTAAAGCCAAACATAGACGGAAATGTGCGACCAAGTCTATAGACGGATATGTGCGACCTTTAGTGTACAATGTAGACAGAGATGTGCGACCATAGACCCAATATGACAGATGTGTTCGACTACTGCGACTCTTGTCAAAGACTAGAAGACTGAGATAGTAGGGTAAATGTTTACAACATTTTCAATTTGCGGGGGCATATGCCATGCGGTGCACACTGACAACAAGGATTGGAAAGTTGAAAACAACAACAAGTGCAGCGCGGACAGTGAACGCACACGGGGGAACTTGGAAACAAGACGTCAGAGATAGACAGACGGACGACAACAGAGATAAAGGAAAGACGGCACGAATATCATCAGAGAACGATCTTGAGAATCGAACTGTGAAAATGATTAACATCTGGAAGACATAATTCAAAGATAGAATGAAAAACTAATCGAAGATCTACATTGAGAACTAACAGAGAGAGAGAGAGAGAGAGAGAGAGAGAGAGAGAGAGAGAGAGAGAGAGAGAGAGAGAGAGAGAGAGAGAGAGAGAGAGAGAGAGAGATTAGGCACGAAACACAGATCAACAGCAGAAGAATGAAATATGGTTTGATGGGCCGGTATCCAAGTCAAATGATCACGGAGAGGTCACCCAACGAATAATGCAACAAGCTTCTGTGGCGTGAGTAGGTTAATTAGGAATATGTTATTTAAGTGTGAACTGTAGGTATATGAGACAGAGCAACGACATGCTTGACCATAATTTTGTCTGGTTAAAGAGCAGCTGAACGAAAAACAATGAAAATGCGAGGAAGGATAAATCATTTGGATTTCCTGCATGTTGTAATTAGTCCAGATACTGACTCTAGAATTAATACAGACATTAAACTGGGCCTACTTGTCGGCGTTGTGTATGACCATTTTACCAGTTCAATGATTCAGTTCACATTGTTATACTGAGGAATCTAAACCTAGATAGAGCGAGTCAAACCTGCAATAATGGAAGTAAAGAGCTCTATGGCAGTTTGCAAGTGATACTTGAATATCATGTTGTAATGTAACACTCACTGGACTATTAGACGAACGACAAAATATAATTAAAGTAGCCTGCTTCGAAGTAGGTGACGATGCTGCAACAGACCGTTTCAGCTGAAGTTGCTGATACTGTGCTGGATGCTTATTGTGAAGGTGGTAAGTAAGCGAGGTGTCAGAATCATGGTAGGCAAACGATTTATCACAATGAACGCAATAAACCGTTTCAGCAACTTCAATATTTCCATCAGCCAATACTTTAAAACCAAAATGTTCATGTAATCGTCCGGACATTTGTTTATATTTCTCCGCTGTCATGTTATTACTTTTAGACTTCCGGTTCATTTGTATAAGTGATAGGAGAAAATTTTTCGATTAAAAGTTAAACTAAATTAATCGTTAATAAAAATTTACGATTACACGTTACGCAGCCCTTATATATATATATATATTGTATTATATATTGTAATAGACTACAATGGCTGGGGCATATAGAAAGAATGGAAGATAATAGGGAAACAAAACTCGCTTACACTCAGGAAATAAATGACCGTAGACCCCGAGGTAGACCAAGAAGGCGGTGGAGAGATAATATACATACAGACCTACAAGCACTTGGAATCAACGACTGGCAAGAGAAGGTCCACCAGAGAGACGAATGGAGACAGATTGTATTTGCAGCAAAGAACCTCAATGGCTCGGAATGCTGAAGAAGAAGAAGATATATATATATATATATATATATATGCATATGAGATATATATACACACGTGTGTGTGTGTATGTGTGTGTGTGTGTAGTTGGACACACATGTCTGTAATTACACAGCACAAGCTATCAGGATAGTTAAGTGCGACAGGCAACAATAATTGTACACTTTGTCTAATACTTTACTGTTACTTTGTCTAATAATTCAACTTCTCTCTTAACACAGATCACTCAAGCGGGCTATCTTAGCTAGTTGACCTTTTGCATTAATTTTGTCAGTTTTGATGATTATCATTCTTATCAATGTCTGTCCTGTTGTCCAAAGCCTTCCCCCATGTCCACCTATTTGCTATATGACATACTTCACTTCATGATATCTTGTGACAGGTATAAATGGAATCAGAATAAAAGACACGTGGAATCAAATCAAACGTTTGAGACAAAACCTTACGGGTATGCTTTATTTTCTCCCCAGGAACCCCTCACAATCCACCCCACCCAACCACCCACCCCAACACCTGGAGGCGTCAGTATCATCAACACATTCTGTGAAAATAATCCCAAAACAGAAACCTTACATGAGTCTCTAATTTGCTAGAACCATCTCATGTTGTAGAACTTAGTTCATGGAGGAATAGTCCGTCGGTCTTCCCCTCCCTTAGCGAGCGGTGTGTTCAGAAATCGAACCCTCGTCTGAAGGTGCTCATGCAATTGTCACAACATCATAACCGTTACACAAACGCACCCGCTAACACAGTCTGTGAAATCAAATCAGAGTGAGTTCTACGTCAGCCAACCCACCCTAAGCAAACAAAAAGGTAGCCGAACGATGCCAACACACGGAGTTCAGTCGTGGCTCCAAGAGAAGAAACAAGGTGATCTGTAGCTGTTCCTAAAGCAACGTATCTAATATAAACCTTAAGAACAGGCAGTGGCTAGCCGAGTGATGAACATTAACAAATATATTTAACAATTCCATAATCTAATACAGTGGTTCTAAAATTTTTTTGACCCGTGTCCCCCTCCACCATATTTTCAGAACGTCATCCCCCCGCAATTTCGTTTTCCTCCCTAAACATTCCCCCACCCCTACACAGTATACGTCATAATGGAAGCTAAATTTAATAGCACATACTAAAACAAGTCTAGACGTCTTCATAAAACGTGATTTGCGGGTCTACTTACGTTATAAAACGAATTTCAAAAGGGTGAGACGTACAGAACCGTAAAGTATGAAGGGAAAAACAATATCAAGTAATCGGTTCTTGTATAAATGCGATCTTGAAATAATCTTAATCTCCCCCCCCCCTCTGGAAACTCTAAAATCCCCCCCCCCCCCCGGGAGGGGGGGGGGCGTAAATTCCCAACCGGTTAAGAACCACTGATCTAATAGCTTACTTAAAGTTGGTAAAAACAACTTTAATATTTAAAGCATTGTATTAGTTTATTTTAAACTTACTACCTGTCGTAGCTTCCCTGGGGTGAAGGGAACCTGCTATCACACTTTAACAACGGGATGTCTTTAGTCCTGTGACATAGGTGACCTCAGTCCACAAAACCCCTTCAGCCCTTGGATCACTATCTCCCTCGCTATCAACCAAGGGACGTTACCCCTTTCAAACCTCGTCCTGAATTCACGACACAACTCTGGTATCTAATTATGATAACAATATAGTGTATTATACAAATGAATGAGGATGATGATGAGGATGATTCCGTGATAGGCCTCACTATATATAGGTGAGACAAGACATGGCAAGGTTTGAGTAGCCTCCAGGAGGAGGTGTCATCATCGTCACGGGTTCAAGAATCTCAGTCTGTGGTAAGTCGGACACGCTCACCGAGTATATCCGGCCTCCGGCCAGGTATAGGCTTCTCCACTTGGACAGGATGGCTGGCGAGTCGGACCACTGGTACTTGGGACCTCCGGTGGATACGTCACTGAAGTCTGGACAACACTAGGGTAGGGCTAACTACTGTCTCTCGTGTGGCTGAGGAACTAGTACTTTCCTCTGATGCGTCCGGAAGTACCGAATGTACTGCTGGTCTAGCGAGATGGTGATCTCTCACTCAATGGGAGTAGCAGTCCAACGTCGATCATCTGACTCATAGCGCCGATCTCACAGCACAGATACATCCCTCGCTGAATCGTGGCACTGTAGATAAAGTTCAAAGTAGAAAACAGATCTTCCACAATATCATGCACCACATGATACCAGGCACTTGGTAGCGAAGACATCATAGCTAGCTGACAGGAAGGCAGTCAGTCAGGCTCACAAATGGGACAATAACAACATCACGATACTTGCCCAGGTGAAGTAACTAACAAGGCAATATGGTGCTGTCATGGCGAACAACCTGGTATATCAGACGTGGACTGGGCTATGGGTTAGCTGGCCCCATACTGAGACGTAACTCTCGGTTGTAGGTACCGCTCGCTGTGGTAGTGGGCTCACAGGCGGCTAACAATGGCACTCGCCTTAGTCAGTATCACTGGACTCTTCACCAGACCTTCGCTCTGCTCTCATCAAGGTAAAACCTGTGGAGGACAACACTCAGTGAGAGCAACATGAATCAGACTTACCAAAGCGGATACAATTAGATCCCGCTTACTCAGACGGGTGAACCCTTCCCATAAGGGCCGGACTCCTTCATTGGCTGCTCAAAAAGGTCGAGGAAAAACTGGACCTAGAACCAAAGCGGCATCTTTCCACCTGCATCCTCTTTCCCAGACGAACTTAGGGCTGTGACAAGGTTGGTGTCTGATAGATGGTCCTATGCTGTAAAATTGCTATATAGCATATATGGGTTAGTGAGCTAGTTGTACATATAGACAAGAAGTAGGGCTGATGGTAGTACTTCCTAAACCTCCTTCCTGTTATCCACGAAAGCTGCTGTCGTACCATGCCGTAGGTACAATCCACTAGATCCAATCGAATATACAGGGTGATCCCTCTGTAGCAGAAATCCGCACCCCGTTCTCCCCTCCGTGATCCCAGGTCGGGGCATTTAGAACGGTGTCCTGTTCCATAGGAACAATCCTGTTGCAACGGTCACTTCTCGCTTTATCAACCTCTCAGGAATCCACTACATATTAAGCTAGTATTCCGCCGAGGGATATTAATTAAAAGACAGACGTGAGGAAAGCCAAGAAGAAAGCCAGTGGTCACCCCACCATGTGACACGAAATTAGATTCCTGGCATGACCTTGAAACGACCTCGGCGGTTTCGGCCGACCGGTGCAATCGATGCGTCGTTCTCGCCGGAGTTCATCGATATATTACCTGCTATATCCGATGCTACTCCTTAATCTACTTCCGGTAGCGCTTCGGGAAACGGATCGGCCACGCCGGACATGATAAACGCTCGAGGTTATGAAGTCCGCAATGTGTTAACTCAAATTACAGGTTTAGTTTCCCTGAACCCAATTTGCCCAATCTTTTCATTGGCACCTTGCCGTCTTGACAGACGATAGTTTGTGCTTTAAAAAGGCATAATAACTTTTAACTATGGCGGTAGCGAGTGTGACTGATAAGGCCAATTTGCGCTGTAAATGTCCGTTCACAGTGGGTGCATGTAACACGTGGTCATTTCCACCATCATGCCACCATCTTAGTTCTCAAACGCTTGGTGTGTGACTTTTCTGCAATAACTTTCTCCTTTGACTTTATTCCATTTCTGATATTTGCCCTCCATGCAACACGTTCAGCGGCGACTTGCTCCCAATGTGCATTATCAATGCCTGTATCAATCATGTCCCGCTTACACACATCTTTGTATCGCAGTAGAGGCCGACCCTGAGATCTCCTACCCGTCTGTAATTCACCAAAAAAGATATCCTTTGGTATTCTACCATCATCCATCCTCCTAAGATGTCCTAATCTACATTGTCCCAATCTACACTGGCTGTAAATAATCTGCGCGCTGCTAACCTAAGAAATATCTTTACCGTACAACGCTGGTAAACACGCGGTTACAAGAGGCTCACATTCCAGCCATAAAACACAAGCCTACAAATGTTCACAACTGACCTACTTCCTCGCGACGGTCAGCACACGCGTCAGCGCAATTTCACCATTCGAATCCCCGACACCGCACTAAAACAAAAAGGTTGTACACGTACCTTCATTAAAGCAGCACGACTGTGAAAAGGGGAGCTGATGTTACTGCAACTGGACTTGATGTCAGGGCTCTTCAAAACCCGTCAAGGCACGTGTCGTCCGCTCTCCATCACTTAGCAGTGGGCCAAAATATCGACTGCTTGCCAGCTACCTTGGTTCACAACTGAACGCTTTGTCCTGGACGTTCCACTGCGGCGGCACCAGAAATGTGCAATAAGTAGTGTCGGATCCCCGGTTCCTCTAACCAGTTTCAGAATTATTCTTCAAGGGCGAGCAACGTCTCTGGTCGGGTTGTGTCAATTTACTGGTTCTTTCCCTTCGACCAGTATTTTTTTTACCCGGCTGCCAGATGTCTCCACAGACATCTCACTAGGCAGAAAAATATCACGAGGCGAACCGACTGCGTTTCGTAACACTACCTTTACGTGTTTATTGTGAGGAGAGTAGTGAGCGGGAGAGGGTCTGACAGGGTCACTGAATATCATGTGATGGAAGTTACATAATTCCCTCTAGCAGAAAGGAGTATGGGATAAAAGTGAACATAGGTTTCCTGTTTAGTTCTCTCCGTGCACTGGGATTGTCCTAATTACCAGTCTTCTATCACACGAAAAATGTCCAAGTCTTCATTCCATCGCAACCACTCCATTACATTAATCGTCCGCATTTAGTCCCAATTTCGAAGATACTGTCAGCCTATTCATGAGTCGATAATGCTGTCTTAATGTATGTTGTTATCCTACGAATTGCTACAATGGAAACCCCCAGAAAATCAGAATCTTAAAAAGGAAAGCTTATAAGGGCATTTCGCGCAGAGTTCTTTACGAGGGAAGGCTAACAGTTGCCTTTGAAATAGAAAAGAATAACTTTACTCTTACTGGCCGTAGACAGGATTATAAAGGATACAGTAACTACAGTCTATAAAATACATCCATATAAAATTACAGTCATGGTCTCTGATAATGCAATTCGATAATCTGGACTTCGCCGACCACATTGCCTTTCTTTCCCATACCCGAAATCAGACGCATGATGAACTGTACAGTCTTGATAGGAAGTCACAATAATAAGTATTAAACATACATATGGGAAAGACAAATATAACGAGAACAAATGAAGCAAATAATAACCAAATGCCCCTTGGTGGCTCACATCAAGGCGTGAAATCTCACACCTATTTAGATAGCACTGTGGACAACGACGTGGAATAGGGATAGTAAAATAGAAATGCAACGTACAAGAAGAGCCAGCATCACACAAGAACAGTGGTTCTCAACATTTTGTGGCCCATACACCCTTTCACCATATGTCAGAATGTTATTCCTCCTTTCCAAAGTAGTCAGTCTCAAAAGGTGCATCCAAAATAACACTCCTATAATACTGAAAATCCTTCGTTTCTTCCATATATGTACATAACCTTTACATTCATAGATTATCGTAATTGTATAGTATAGTTTACATATTTAATGGCAAATGAATATGTTGATTGATGTTAAAACTTAATTGAAAGCAGTTTTCTTTTATACTCACAATATTTTATGAACACACCAAATTAATCATAATACAATAAACAGTTAGAAAGTCAAAGAATTGTAACGTAATACACGTCACCAGAATGCCAGAAAATTGTGCTTCATCAAACAAAACGTTCAATAGAAAACAATGATCTGTAGATTTGTAATTAACTTCATTCAAATGAAGATTTTAATCAATGAGAACACTGCGATTGTTTTTTTTCCCCACAGCAATTCAAGAGTTAAATGACCCGGACGTCCATGTATGTAACGCGGAAGCGAAAATAACATTAAACCTAGTGTGACGGAGAGGTGTTTCCAAGGCACCAGGGCTGGGTTCTATACTGGCCAAGACCTATTGACGCGTCCTCGCCGAGCGTCCTGGGCCACAGGTCCCTTTGGGGTCCTGGCTAAAGTCAGTAGGATCGTTGATTCCTCCGAAGTCGGAGAGTGTCTGCCTGCACCGCGAGGAACCACCATCTGCACACCAATAAGCCATACCTGGGACAACGGATACTCACGCAAACCTCAGGTCCTGTATGACATCACACTGATGTTGGACAACAGGATGTTTTCATCCGGCATACAGGACTTCGCGCTGGAGTTCACAGCCAGCGAACACAAGCAAGCAAGCAAACATTAAACCTCGTTCCAAACTTAGAGCACTTAACTATAACGTTAAATAAGTAATGTAGCATTGATCCTAATTATGGTGAAACAGTTACTAATAAACTACAGACATTCATCAGTACTGCCTGCAACTATATTGATCGCTAATAGGGAGTTTATGAAGAGAACTAGTCATATTATAGCCAATCAAGAAGTGAGAAAAATACGTAGACATCATGATAATCGTGATAATCGTAAGACTAGAAAATACTGTCTTTGGAGTTCACAGTTAAAGCGAAATAGATGCACACCTAAAAACACATGGAGAATAAAATTACAGACAGAGATGAACAGTGTGAGGAGGACGTAGAGAGAGTTGCAAGAACCTGCAAAAGATACCACGAATGGGCGTGAGTTGGTTGAGACATGAGACTGACACTCATAATTTTGCTTTAGTTTAATTTTTGACTTTTCGATTGCAATCTCGGTTGTGCATTATTACAGTGTAGTGGTTGGTGTACTATTACAGTGTAATTAATGGTGCACTGTTACAACGTAGTGGTTGGTGCATTATTACAATGTAGTGGTTAGTGCACTATTACAATGTTGTGGTTGGTGTAATGTTACAGTGTAGTGTTTGCGCTCTTACAAACATGTCCTTTGTGCGCTGTTACAGTGTAGTAAATGGGAGTCTTGGAACTAATCTCCTGTAGTGACTCCAACCAGTACAGTCAACCCAACCTCAGAAACGGAGTTCAAGAGACTGATCTGGAAAGGTACAGGACGATGTAAATCCGACCTGATGTGTGCGGTTTAGTGACCAGAAATATGGGATAAACATGATATCATTAATATGTTTTAATTATCAGAAAGTAGAGAAGTGAAAGACCATAACCTGTCAGAATAAGATGTAACATTTAGACACTACAGTAAAAGACGTGTGGCATCGGGCTTATGAAACAGAGACATTTTAAAGATTGAGAGTACAGTTCCACAAGTAGCAAGACAAATGGTGTTGATAATGATGTTTTGCCAGCATGTACATGATTTGGGTTAGCGAGGTAGGTGTACCCTCTATCAAAGGAGTAGTAAAGCGCCACCTTCCCTCCGATAGCCTACGGGACACCCTTGGGCAATGTGGAGTATCCGTTTAGCCCTCCAAACAGGGTAACGTGACGCCACGGGAGGAGGAAGAGGATCGGAATTGGGAGCAGTCGACAGAAAGTTGTTGTTCACGGTTTCAAGTCAGTGACGGTGGGCAGAGGATCTCTCCATGGAAACACTGGCTACGGCCATCTGATCAATATGGTCACTGCCAGGAAAGCAGAATGGTAGACTTCCATCCTTATTGATTCCAGAGCAGAGGAAGCTCGTTAGACTTGGTTGGTATCTCCTCAAAGAGAAGGAACTCTAAATTTCAAACCTCTGCTGCTTTGCGGATATACCCAGATGGGAAAAGCTTCGGGAGTAAACCCTGAAGACAAATCCGGAGATGGAGTCCCTAAGGCAGTTCCATGTTGTAAACAACATAGTTCTGACAACTCCTGCGACGGCATCGATGCCAAGTTGCTCGATTGGCGTAGAGCAATACGTCAGGGTTGCTTCCGACGGTGGGAGAGTTCATTGTATCCTACTAGACAGCTACCTTCGGCCGAAGCTGGACATCATCTGTCAATAAGATGCTGTCTCGCCACGGTGCTCGTGAGGGTGTGTGGAGTTTAGGGACAAAATCCTGACACATGGACCGCAAATTATACACCTGGCAACAAGAAAGAAAAAAAAACCGGCCCTAAGGCTGGAAACATGGAAATTAAAAGAACCACAAACCCTGGCAACTCAGACAATCTAAATAAAATTATCGATGCCCCAGTAGTGATAAACAACGAACTACTCAGATTGGGGATAGACATTGTCACCCTGCAAGAGACCAGACTCTCAAAATCTGGAAAAATCAAGGAGAGGGACTTAACGTTCTACTGGCATGGCAGGACGTGCCGGGGGACCAGGGAGCATGGAGTTTGCTTTGCTATCGGAAACAAGATGCTAAAGCCAATCATACCCCCAAAGTGATGGCACTGACAGAATTCTGAAGCTCTAACTCCAGACACAGTCATGCCCATTTAGTACTATAAGCACCAGAATCTAAAGATAGTTTTATGACGACATTAACAAAGAGGTCAGTGAAGCACAAGAGAAGCTATATCTTTTTATCTTCGGGGATTTCAACGCCAGATTTGACTCTAACCCAGGACTTCGCATTCATGTCTAGGACAGTTTGGCGTTGGGAAGATCAATGACAATGGACAACATCTCTTGGAATTCTGCAGCCATCATAATTCGGGCGTGACCAACACATTCTTCGACACAAAACTACAACACAAGGTGTCATGGACCCCCCCCCCCCCCGATCAATAAACTAGCATCAACTCGACCTGGTGCTCACTAAACGCAGCAGTCTCCGCAATGTACAGCTGACTCGCAGCTATCATAATTCTGACTGTGACACCCATCATGCACTCGTTTCCAGCAATATAAATCCTAAGAGAATCCACAGAAATAGAACAGAAGGAAGACCACGCATTGACTCAGCGGCACCCAAAACAAACAGAAGGCCAATAAATTCACCCAGGCTCTGGCGAAGGTTCTTCCTGGCCCCGCAAATTGAACTGACACAGAGAGATGGAGACATTTGTGTGACACCATCTATAACACGGCACTATCAACATTTGGCAAGAAGCAAACAAAGCTAGCCTACTGGTTTGAAGCACACTCTTTTAAGATGATCCCAGTTCTGGGGATAAAAAGAAATGCATTCTCAGTGTATAATACATCACCATCAGAGAAAAAATGCAGGCACTGCGAACGGCCAGAAATAGAGTACAACTGACTGATTGACTGACTGGCACCTTGTCGTCTTGACAGACGATGATTTGTAAAATTAAGTTATACCTCTCTATAACACAAAGCCCTGGCTGTACGTAGAGATTATGTGTTGCCCGCGCAGCATGATCCCTCTCTCGGCATGCTTAGTTTACTCCAGAGGAAAGGTATCACCCATACGTCTGGATCAAGGCAAGCTGCAGAAGCTACCTGATCAGCAAAGTACCTATATAACTGTCCGCTTGTAGGAGCTTCTATCCTAGACCAGTTGCCGACCAAGGCTTAGGGCCTGACCTTACCTACCATGACATCTAGTCTTTAGGCATTATTTCCTCGCACTAGGGTAAGACTTGTACCCTCCCAAATGCACTACTTCGCCCGAAGCCGTTGGCACATTGTGGGGTGTCCGGATTAGTGAGCGCCGCCGAACATTCGTCGCTAACAGAAAGCAAGTCGTACCGTCTACTGTCATACTGTAGATCAGTCATATATGATTTAGACCTCGACCCAAGAGTACAGCAAATCGCTAGAAAATGTGCTAACAGGTACTGGCTAGAAATCTCTGCACATGTTCAAACTTCTGCAGACACTGGAGATATAAAATGAATGTATGAGTGCATCAAGTAAGCTGTCAATCCATCAACGATAAATAAGATTACCTCTTTACAATCAACAGAGGGAGTAATCATATTGCAGCATTTACCTCCTGGGCATTACAGGCAAGATTTTAGCTCGAGTAATCCTAAAAGGATTATACATTTTTTGGCTGAAAGAATTTACCCTGAATCTCAGTGCGGATGTAGACTCAACTTGTCCACCATCGACATGATTTTCTCACTCAGGCAGCTCCAAGAAAAGTGCAGAGAGCAGAGGAAGCATTTATATATTGCCTTCATGGACCTCACAAAGGCATTTGATCTCGTGAGCAGAGACGGTCTGTTTAAGATCCTTGAGAAGATAGGATGCCCACCCAGAAAAGAAAGTTGAATTGAGTTGTCTGAGCCGTATCCTGGGCATTTCGTTTAAAGACCACAAAACAAACAAATACGTGCTTGAAAGAGTGGATATTACCACAGTGCACTCTCTCCGCAAACAGAGACGCCTCAGTGGGTTGGGTGACCTGTCTCAAATGGAGGACGAACGTGTTCCCAAAGATCCCCTATAAGGAGAACTAGCCACGGGGAAGAAGCCAACCAGAAGATCCCAAATGCGATATAAGGATGTGTGTAAACAAGATATGAAAACCCTTGGCATAGATCCAGATACGCGGGAATGAGTTGCAGTAGACACATGTAGTCACTTGCTGCGGGACTTACCTCAGTGATTTGGTAAGATATGGTCTTGGAATATATATGTGATTGGATATAGGTGTATTTCCGATGTAAACGTGAAGGTAATTCATGTAATCTGTGAGTTTTATGTGTTTGTAACGTCCCAGCACTAAGAAATACCGTCTTTATTTTTTAAGACAGCCGCCAGCCTCTATCCACGCCTGACGCCATTGGCAAATGCTGCATCCACCTCTACTGAGATATTCAATCTAGTCTGTAATCTTCAAGCCATTAAGAATTGCATTTTCGTGCAATACGTCTTGTGCTCTAGGAGATAAACTGTCTAGACATTTTCAGGCTTTTCTCAACATGCAAACTGCCGGCATCTTTATTCTTCTAAGCGTGCTGGTGAAAAAGAGGAACTTGCATTATGTATGCCGACAACAGCTTACTTCTGATACGCAGCAAATCTTAAACATACACAGAGTGAGAGAAGGAGAGAATGTTTATTTCTCCTCATCTATCCTTACTTGTACGTGGTGTTGGATGAGATCAATGTTGTACGACTGGAAGATCTTGCACTAAAAACCAACTTGAAATATCATGCTGTGCTTACAGTTCGTTTAGTGATTGCCTTGTTGACTAAACACAGTCCTTTTGAATTCGTGACATAACTGGTGTCACGTTATCTGACCAGATTAGGGACACAAACCCTTGTCCACAGCTTAGGCTGAAGGGACAAAACATATGCTTTCAGGCAAACGGAGAAGAAGACTAATTTGGTGTGAGAAGGAAGACTTTGTGCTCTGTAATTCTCATACCTATTTATACATGTTGTGATCTATGAATGAGAATAAGTGTGAAATCTCCTTTTGTGAGCATTTCACCTGGAATCTTGATGAACCTTGTTTCATGAACATAACTGCAACTATCTCAAATGTGAGATATTAAATTACATGCTTCCTAATGCAGTGTAACTTTTAACCATTATGGGGATAAATTGTTCAGATTATAATACCCCAGTTCAGAAGAGTAAGTGAGGAAATGAAGATTAAGAGGAAAGTAAAGGACACTCGAGAATCGAACATAAACAGCAAACAGGCAACAAACAATCTGGTACTGACCTGATTTGGAAAATGAGCATTAACAGTTGATCATACAATTACAGCTAACATCCTGTATCATCACTGTCTATGTCCTAGCCTTGTTGAATATACCTGCTCATGTATTTCCCTGTCAGAACTCTAACGCCTTATCATTTCTCTGATGTCTTTATCTTTTGTGAGATCACCAGCACATTCAGACCAATATAACAACAAGGGCAAAAAGAAGTGGCAATGCAAATAAAATGTTGTGCCCATTAGCAATTAGAGTTGATCCAGTACAGAGGAGAGACGCAGGGCAGTAGATCTCACCTCTTAGTACTGCCTTATTCTTCCTCTTTCTCAAACCTTCTATTTGTGATCTCCTTTTCATTCTTGTCAACTGCACTATGAAATTCAGCTTTGTCAACATATGAATAGGTGAATTATGTTTATTTGATATAGAGAGGAGATGTTGTTAGCGGATGGATGAATTCAGTATAAAATATGCAGACGGTTGGTCTGAGATGAATTTGAGAAAGCTCAGCTTCTGTCAGAGCGTTGGTTCAGTCGTCACAATTTTTGTTAATCCTAGAGTCATACCTGAAGTACTCCAACATGGTAACCCATTCTAGTGAGGATCTGCCAAGTCCAAAATATCTTCAGAAATCAACAGTTGCTAACCTAGTATTTGGAACAATCCTAACAAACAGTTCATTCCAATATCTTATATCAACTCTTAAGAGAACATTGTTAACATACGGCATGATTAATCGCATGATCAGAGGTATAGACTGACATATTTTATATATAGGACCTCTGTCAACGTTATTTTAGGACCTTGTCAAAACCATGGTATACCATATTAGAAAGATCATTATCTCACCACCAGAACATATATTCGTGAAACGAGGAGTATTCTGTGGAGAAAACCATTTTTTGGGACCTCTTGTGAAAGACAATGATATTTAATACAAGCAAATGTTCCTAATGTTTTTGTATAACATTACATACATGCTTGATGTATTGATGTATATTTCATATTAGGAGGCTTGTCAAATGTTCCTTCATTCTACAGAATTTTAGATGTATTAAATTGGTAAAATTTAACTTTCCTATTATTCTTTGACTCGTGATGTTCCAGTTCATT